>VXBX01003067.1:23213-94771 GCA_013400415.1 Scytalopus superciliaris
TTTTTTTTTTTTTTTTTTTTTTGTTTTTTTTTTTTTTTTTTTTTTTTTTTTTTTTTTTTTTTTTTTTTTTTGGTTTTTTTTTTTTTTTTTTTTTTTTTAGTCTTGATTAATGAAGACAAAGCTTTTATTGTCCTTTCACTGGTTTGGAATGGTGTTCCTTTCAGTGTCTTGTCTGCAGTGTACAATGAAGCAGAAATTAACAAGGAGGGTAGCTTCACAGATATGTTAGTGGACAGAAAGCATAACGACGAGATAGAAAGGGAAATGAATCATAATGATTCTTCCACAGGTAATATCTTCCACTGGAGTCTAATCACCCTTTTAATCTTATAAGAGTTCTTATGGAATATGGTGAATTGTGCCTAATGAATAAGGATGAGATTCATCTCATTAATGACCTTAGCAGGTGAAACTGATTTTTAAGGAAGAATTGTTATCTTGAGAGATTTATTAAACTGATTCAAATTGCAACTGGTTACATACTAATTTGGTACACATTTCCTTGCAAGTAGTGTGAACAGAATCAGTTTTCAGAACTGTAACGGCAGCAACAACTAATTTTCATTGTTTTTTTCCTCATTTCTAGGTATTTTTCTAAGGAAGTGATATCTCAAGAAGTTTCTTTATGTTCTAATATTTAAAAAGGAAGCCAGAAGAGGCTGGGCTTTAAGAGTAATTTTAGAAGTTTCCCCCCACACCTTTTCTGGTTTTGGTATGTCAGAAGAGTTTTATTTTTCTTGGTCTCGCTACCATAGGATTGTTTGATATCTGTGGTAAGAAAGGATGCTCAGATGCCTTAGATTCTACAAAAATAGATGAGTTCATAAATATATTAACATTTCTCCCTCAAAAATAACTGTTCTTACCCACTCAGTTTTTTTAAAATCAAATTAAAACTCAGTATGTTATTTTCTGAATACTAGGATTTTTAGAAAAAAAGCCTAAATTGCATCCATATTCATCAAATCTCTCATGACTGGTTTTGTTCTGACATTTTTGCTGACATGAAAGTGCATTATTAAATCCAGGTTTTGTAGTCTTCCCTGTAGTCTTTGGGAGGCTCAATACCTTCAACAAACTTCCCAGTGCTGAACTGGTACTCAAAATGTATAATATTTTAATCTTACTATTTCACCACCTAAAACAATTTTTTGAAGAACAAAGAACATAAAACCAAGCCTCCTTTACACTAAATATAAATCTCCAGTGTTTCAAATCTGCTCATATGCCATAAAGGTTGGAAAGACAGTAAATAACACTTTTTGGTCTAAAAACATATAGCCACATTTGAGTAAAATCAATTATTTGAGTGGATTGTATTCTTACTATCTTTTCTCCTTTGATGAATGATAGAAAGTTCATGGGTTTGTAGGACTGATTTCCAAATGAAAAAGAATTAAAGTTGTAAAACATGCTGAATTTGCCAATAACTTTGCTGCAAAATATAAACAAATCCTGTTTTACTTTCAACAGACAGCTGAAACGGTACCTAGGAAATTTCATCTGCAGAAACTCCAGCTAACATACCATTGAGTCCAGTTCTGTTGCCAAGAAACAGTTCTCTTCTGCCTCCCTTGTTGCTAATCTCTACTTTTAACACTGTTCCCCTATTCTCATTAGTCATGCAATGCTTCTCTTAAATGTTAAAGCTAGTGCTGAACAGTTTGCCAACTTTTATATCTGGCAGTCTTGAGAACGTGCATGCTATCTGTGCACAGGCTGTGCAGTGACTACCAGGTTACAGTGAGTTGAAACTCAAGCATAGTAGTGCATAGATGGTTTTATACATGTATCAACAATTTAATAATTGTCGAAGAAATGAAAATTCTTTTGAAATGGAACAATTTAGATTTCCAAAAAGAAATGCTAAAATTAATTGCAGTAATTGAACTAATTCCAGGACAGCTGGAGTATTGCCTTTAAGAGTACTTAATTCTGCACAAGATGTGCATAAGTAAGTAAACAAGTCATTGTTAATTCCACAACTGAAAAGAATTCAGTCTTTTTTACACTAGGTAAAAGAAAAGCACTATAGCCCAAATAATCTAGTAGATATTTCTGAAATGAATTGCATTTGATAGCAGATTTCAGTAAAGAACAAATCAGTAAAGAAAATTTGTCTCAAAAGCCAAAGAATCCTCCAAATTAAAAATCCAAAACAAAAAGTTACGTCAAATGAATAGTCAATTGACTGTCTTGGGCTTGGTTTATTACACTGTATTTTTACATGGATCTTCATTCAATAACCTCATGGAGCAAAACATTCTCTATTTGAAAAGTATGCTGTAAAGTATAGATAGAAATTTAAAAACTTTAAGGCCTATTTATGTTTATATTACAATTTGTAGACAATTCACAAGTGTTAGATTCCTGTTTTGAAGTTAAGACAGCAATGCATTCTTTAATTTTAACAGAGCTGCATATTTAATAAAAATTTAAGTATTTTCAATCTATGTTTCATAAGTAATTTTTGTGGACTTATTCACCTCTTAGATCAGTATCAAAATGTAAACATGCTTACAAAATGAGAATCAGTGTTGCCACTCCCGGTGTTCTGTGCTTTTTTTTTTTCAAGTACTGGTGATTCTAAACTCTGACTTTTAAAAGAAGTCATCAGTACAGAGAAAAGCTTACTATTGTAAGTGCTGGTGGCTCAGAAAGGAAGAAAATGTATTATGGTTTATAATTCAAATCTCTGAAGCTCTGTGAAGGATGATAACAAACAACAGATCCATGATCTAGAGAAGTGTCAAAACTCCACTTCTGACAATTTTCTAGAAGACAATTCAATACTGATATTCTTTGCTCTCCTCAATGTCTTTTCAAAGAAAAACAGTGTTACAGTTGTGAATATCCACCATGATTATTTTTTAAAAAGAGTCCTTAGAAATACACAGTGCAAAGACACATTGTCTCCCTTTGTTTTATTTAGCTTTGTAATCAGTGAGCATTGTAAATTCCGGTGTAATTTATCCATGAGCCAGTATTCATGTTTGTTAGAATGAAACCAGATCTAAAAGGGGGGTTTGTTTGCTCATTACACAGTGTTTTGTTTCTTTTCAAAAGGGAAGACTAACTAAATCCTAAAATACAGCAAGACTTGCAATGAAATCTGAGTTGAAACTTAAAGTTGACAAAGAACAATTACCAATTCTCCTTTCATCAATGAAGTAATTGAAAGGATTTCATTAGTTGCCAGGTGAACATATTGTTAGTGCTGCATTTACCAGAGAACATTGTTTTGGCTACCAAGTCAGCAGCATCAGACATTTTACCTTGTTAGCTGCCTGCAAAATCTCCCTGCTGTAGCACAACTTAACATCCTGAGACTATTAATTATGCATATGTGTATTTGTCAAAGAATAGCTTTTCAGTTTTTCTTTTGATCTTCCAAATAAAGTGGATCCATCACATCCCTAACACAAAATAATCTTAGGAACAGCAAAATGGTGATCACTGCTTTGCTGGTGATTGCTCTGCTAACAGAATACAGATGACAGGAAATGCCATCCAGTAGGTCTGTTTTACTGGGATTTTGAATCACTGAATAATTACAGCTGGAATGGATCTGATGAGATCTGTAGTCCATCTATCTATTCTAACAAGAGGTCAGATCAGGTTGCTCAGAGCTTTGTCCAGCTGGTGTTTGCAAACCTCGAAGGACAGAGACTGCAAGACCTCCAGGCAGCCATTTCTGTTGCTTGGCTGTCCTCAGGGTGAGAAAGTTTTCCTTATATGCTGAATAAAACTCATGTTTCAAGTTATGGTTTTGGCTCATCTTCCCACCATGCACTGCTTAAAGACCCTGGTTTCATTTTCTTGCTTATTTCTTCTTGGGTAGGAGCAAGCAGTACTTCATTGCCCTGAGACAGTCACTTTCCAGGCTGAACAAACCCCATTCTCTCATGTTTTCCTCACAGGTCAGGTTATCCTGTTCTGACTGGTCTTGTTTCAGTTGGTCAGTGTCTTTCCTATACCAAAGAGCCCCCAAACTGAGCAGAGTCTCCATGTGGCATCTCATGAATGCTGAGCAGAGATGAATAGTGCCTCCCTTCTCTGTCCTGGCTTTGCCCCTGTGACTGCTTCCTGGGGTGCTGTTGGCCGTCTCTGAAGCTAGGGCACACAGCTTGCCTATGATCAACTTGTGTCTGCTGGGGCTTCCAGGTCTTTTACTGCAGAGATGCCCCTAATCAGCCAAGCCTCAAGCCTGTGTCCTTGCACTGGTGCTTCCTGCCCAGGGACAGAACTTGATATTTGTCACTGTTGCATTTCGTGACACTTTTCTGCCCATTCCTACAGTCTGACTAGGTCCCTCTGGATGGCAGCTCATATTTCCTGCATGTTGACTCACCCTGCTAAAATACTGTCATCTGAAAAATTGGTAAAAATATCCTCCATTACCTCCTCCAGATCACTGATGAAGCAGTTGAACAGGTCAGGTCCCAATTTAGATTCCTGCAGCACTCTATTTCTTACAGACCTCCACCACTTATCACAGATCTCCAAGTAGATTGTAATGCATTAACTACAGGCCAAAAGTTTTCTGAAGTTGAGTTAGGTAACAGTAATTGTTATGTTCTAAAAAACTACTACATACTCTAGATAAACTCATCTAGGCTCACTTTTGCAAAAAGCTTGGACTAAATGGTCTAATGATTCCTTGAACAAGCTGCAGTCTACTTGTCTAATGTCCCAGGTGCATGTTCTGCTACTTTTATCAGTATCTCCAGCTTCACAGTCACTTCAGTTTCATGGTCACTACAGAAAAGCTGTGATTTATTGCCCCATCCAAACAGCTTTTGCCTTGCCAATGAATAGCAGACCCAGGTGTGTGTGACCTCTGTTTGGCCTCTTCACTACCTATATTAGTAAATTATCCTCAGCACCCTCCAGAAGTCTCCACTGCACTGCTCTTCTAGTAGATGTCAGAGAGATTTGAGCTCTCCAAGAGAGAAAAATTGTAATTCCAGGACTTCCTTCTGTCATTTAAAGAAGTCTTTACACACTTATTCACTCTGATCTGGTGGTATGAAACAGTTCCATCATGTTATCACCCTTACTGGCTTCTCCTTGGTTCTTGAAGCATAAGCTGTTAATGAGTCCATTGATCATCCCAGAGAAGGGTTCATACACTCAAGTTGCTCTGTACCATAGAGGGCAACCTTCCCTAATGTCTTCCTTGTTTTTTCTGAAAAGCTTGTTTCCACTCAGTGAAGTATTCCATTAATGCAAGCTGTCCTTAGAAATCTCAGTTACTCCAACAACACTGTAGTTTTGTAACTGCTCATAGAGATTTTTCTCCTGCTTGTTTCTCAGCCTGTATTCATTTTCTGTATGCACAGTTAAGGCTGGTATCTTACCACCCTTTCTTTCCTTAGGATCTCTGCTTGCCATTCCATTCATTGCTACCACATTTAACTGCTTGTTGTATTCACCCTCTGGCATCACTCTTTGTTTAAAGCTCTCCTCAGCAGGTTGGTTATCCAACTGACAAAAACACTCCTGCTGCACTTTAACAGGTGAATCCTGTCTATTCCCAGAACTACTGGATCCCCACAAAGACAAAAATAACTGGAAAAATCTTGTGACTCTGGATCCCTGTGTTCCTTCCCAAACTGACAGGAGGCATTACCAGTTCCTGATGTTCTTTTCTGCATCTTCCCACACCTGAGTACCTTGCAAGAAACAAACCACTTTTGAGGAAGTCAACACACTAAATATGGATTTCTGTCCCATGCAAGTTGTTTCCCCACTACTATCTCCTGCTACTTCCTTTTGGTGCAGATCCATGATTTAAAATCATAGTTGGCTCTGATAGCTCACAAGACATGATCTTCTGCCCTTTGCCTGCTACCAGAACACTGTATATATGCTCTGCAGTTTCAAATATGCGAGGAAGGAGATGCCTTCAGTGTCAGGGGTCAAAGGCCCCAGCCATACAGCTTGCAATTCAGTCAAGCAGAAACATTGGCTGTAACCTCCTGTGTAGCTAGGGTTTCAGTCTTGTCTACGTAGAGCCTCAGTGAAGATTCTGTCAATCTTTCATCTTCCATTGTGCTTCATAGTCTGATCACCTCCACACACAGCTACTTCAGCAGCCCCTCAGCCAGCATTCAGATTCTGCAGGCAAGGACAGCCACACTACCTCCTCCAGCCATGGAGGGGGACCCTAAGCACTCCCTACAGTCCCATGTCTGGGAAGGTGCATCTTCCCTCTGGACCTGTTCTATTCAGACCTTTAATGTGCTGGAATAGTTGCTCCAGTATCCTGTGGTGTGTCATTACCACTGCTGAGCAGTTCCACCTTCAGTGGAGTTTTATTCTTCATATCCGGATTAGTTCAGTTAGTTGCACTCAGAATTGTGCTCCAAGGTCTGGCAGTTAGAAAGCAATCTTCCTGACATGGTTTGAAGAGTTTCTTGATGCTCCCTGATCCTAATCTGAAGCGAGCTAGAGGCAAATGTCACCATTTCATGGAAGTGAAGGAGACTACAGGCCCTGAGAGATTAAAATCAATATTCTTGGAAAGTAGATCAGGTAAAATAATAGATAACTATGCCTGTCCTACTCTTTCGCTGCTTACAAGCATTCAGCTGCCTAGCCTGAAATAAATATGCATGCCAGACTATCATCTTTTATTATTGATTAAACTGTCTGGTACTACTGCTTTTTATATAAAGGATGTAGGATAAAGCCCTTTATTGAGCTCAAAGACAATTAAAATGTGTATTGTATTACATTTATATTAGAACCTTTTGTACATTTTGCCTGAGAGGGACAGCTATCTCTCTACAAGAAGGGTGTAATTACAAAGGATGCATCTCCACAGGCCTGCCACAATGAAATTGTAAAGTTATTCATAGTAAAGAATAAATGACTACGTGGTGTTGCAATGGCAAAGTATTACTGAGAATTAGAGAAATAGACCATGAAGTTCTGAAGATGAAAGATAAAAATGAATAAAGGAATTTACAACAGATAAAATACAAGAGGCCAGAAAAATAATGACTTGTAGTTATTGTGAATAAAATGGGTACTGCAGGAAAAGAGTAACTGACAACTAGACACTGAAGTGCTGAGAATATCAGCAATAGATTTTTCTCAATAGATTAGCAACTCCCACACACAATTTTTCATGAGATAACAATTCAAAAAGGACAGTCAAGCTGCTTCCTATTCAAAAGGTTAACTTCTAAAAAGAGTCAGAACTTGCTAAGCTAAATTAGCCATCTTCTTACAATAGGACCTCAGTAATGTATAAAGTCTTAAGTTTCAAATGGAAGTTTAAAATTAAAGATACTATAATGTAAAATATAATGCCTTTGCTTATTTCAAGGAGTCTGTCTTTACTGATGAACACAGAGATAATCCAAATTACTGTTCTTTATTCATGTTATACATTTATGTCTTCCAGCTAGGAGCAGCCCTCATCTTGTAGATCCCACTTCTGTTCCTAGCAACAGCTAAGAGGCTGTAAGGATTCAAATGGGTTTTACACTCTGAAAACACTCATCAAACTCTTCTATGCACTTTTCAACATCTCATATTTGCCACCAACAATTTGAGGAAAATGACCTTGCAGAAGGGGAGCTGCGTCTTAAAAAAGAAAACTGATTCCCTTCACACTCACTTGCTTAGGGTCACAGGCACCCAATTTATCCATCTCCAAGACCTCTTGCTGGAACTCCCAAAGAAGTCATATTTATGGACCACCCTAGTCCAACTCATATTCTGTAGTTTCTTCTTAGGTTGGCTATCAGGCGGCATTTGGATATGCTCTTGAAGCGCTCACAATAATCACCGTCTTATTTTCTGCCTATGTTACTTTTCAGGGTAATTCGAATTTCTCTTTTTTTTTTTTCCTTCCTAGGGACAGAGAACATAGTCAGTGCTCCAGCTGTGTCCTTTCCCTTTGCACCAGTATCTTAGGATAAGTCTGAAAGTCTGACCTTGATTTTCATCAACTGGAGGCAGTCTTATGCTTTTCCTTGAGTGTTTCAATGTTATGTGCAAACTTGTGATTTTGATGACCTGCTTCTTTTTTGTCTCCCCCTTAAGAATTAAAACCTGCAAGAAAGCAGCACCTCCAGTGTTCCAAATTGTTGTTGTTGAGACGGACAAACGACAAAATATACAAGAAAGTCAGGCATAGATTCCCTTTGTTCTTAGCACAGCTACTTTTTATATCTTTTCTAAGTGTACTTGCATTAACAGTATTGGTGCTTATTACATATAAACAATCATTCATTGGCCATAGTTACAACCTTTTGTCTCTGTACAATTTCACCCATCTTGTTATCCCTTATTTTGTAGTTTTCTGAGTTCTCTCAACACCTGCAAGTTTTTTACAATTCTCTAGCTCAGGGAGGTATCTTCACAGGCACACAATCTCGCCAAGGTCAAATTCTTCTTGTTCTGACAAGGGATTGGCAGACACATCACAGTTCCCCACACCAAATCTCTTCTCCCTTTTTTTACTGAAGAGTTGATTTGGATACAATACTGAGATAGATGATAAATGCAGTGAAAGTTAACAATGCATGAGATTTGAACATACAGTGAAATTATATAGATTTACAGCGCTTTGAAATACTGAGAGAAAATGTTGCCAAATATTATATCTGACAATATATATACTTGTGGGGATGCAGGCAGACCACCATTTCCAGCTGTCCAGTGTTGAAATATGAAGTCCATACGTGACAAACCGGGCAGATGTCATCATAGAGGAAAGCATTTTTCAGTACAATGAGGAATTATTAAACATTCTTTGTTCATGTAACATTACCAGAGAAAGAACTACATTAACAGCTAAAAGTATTATACAGTTCAATATTCAAGGCTGTGATAAAACAGAATGACAAGTGGTTGATTTGCTAGGCATTATCAGTCATCAGACACCTTTAATTTTATGCCAGGCCAAATTTATTATTAATAGTGTCTCAAGGCTTAAACCAGCATTCAATAAAAATTACAAAATTTCTTGAAGGACTTGGTGCAAAACCTAAATTTTGATGGTCATTGACTGTAACAATCACAGATTTCTTCCCTACTCTATTTTTATCACCTAGTTCCAAACCACCAGACCTTTCTTAGGATGATGGACTTGAACTTGAGGATGGGTGATAAGTCCATGAGTCTAACTACTCCTTTCTCTGGTTGCACTACTTTTTAGCACTACAAGAGTCTTACAGTTATATTGTCCCTAAAAACAAAACAAAGGAGATCCTATCTTACATGTAGGAATGTGTTACATGTGTTACATGTGTTTGTTCACTGTAAAAAAGGAAACATGTAATTGAACATTGACCTATGAAACATGTTGTACCTCTCAGTGGTATGAATGGTTCTTTCTGTTCTGCATGCAGCCATATGAATTACCTTTTGCTGCTGCTTACCATGCACTGCTAGATTTTTATGTGCAACATCATAAGGCTGTAGCATCTGGTATTTGCCTCTTGTACACAGCCAAAGCCAAGAACAAACTGTGGCTTATAGATACATACCTTTTAACCTTGAACATGTTCTGTTGCCATGAATTGGAAGAGCACAGTCAGAAGATGCTTTTCACAGCTAGAAGTTTCTGAGAACACAGTGAAGAGGTTTCACCTGACATCTGTCTTCTGGCTACTAACTGTCACAAAAATTTCTGTCACTTGGCTGTTTCCTTCATCTTGAAGGGGATTCCAGTGAGACATTAGAAATGACAGACGGAATCAGCTGGAGTCTAGCTAAGTTAAAACTGAGTCAGCAGCATCTGTTAGAATACCTTTGGAACAAAGCTCAAACTTCACAAAACTACACAAGCTAAATTGCTTATAGGTATGCTTGCGAGAAAATGTAACATTTAATTTCAAGGTCAGACTGTTGCCTGGAATACCTAGGAAGAAAACTTCCACGACAGGGCAAAGCAGAGAAAAATCCTTTACTATGAGTTTAGCTATAGCAATCCATGAGGCGCGTGCCCAGATCACAGAATTCTACAAATTTATAATTCTACTTAATTTCCCTATCTAGAAAATACATCCAATGTCTAATTAGCCCACCCCCCTGCTATCTATAACCACCCCCTCAGAAACACCCCCTTAGAATTGAGTCAGTGGTCCCAAGACCACTCCTTCCTCCCCCCACCCTCATCTTCATCACATTACGTCTTCTATTTGGAGTTGTTCCAGTACCCTCTAACCCCATCTCTATACTACGACTAAACAATATTGTATTTTGACTATAACATGTTCTAATAGCTATCTGAACACAGCCTAATACCTCCCCCTTAGCACAGAAACAGGCTTCAAGAATGTGACACAGAGGTTAAAATCTAGCTTAAGTATTTGGTACAGGGGTTATAAACTACTTTTTAAATGCAAAAGACTATAAAGCTATATAAAATTACATTAAAATCTACAACTATATTAAGGCTTATGGCAACAAGACTGAGAAGAAAGGAGGAAGTTAGACTTTCAGAGATCAATTCCTAAGACTTCTTTAAATACAAGTAACATAAGTTCTAGTTAAAGTCCGTGTCTAGAAATTCAGAAGAGCATTACAGAATTAGATGGGGATTGTATGTTTACAATATGCAAAAAGAAACTTCTTTCTAAAAGAAGAAGCAGAATTATATTGAGAACATATATTCTTGTTCCAAATGTATCATGTCAGAGGAGATGACTACCAGCAATGGAGAAGCTCCCTCAGGGACACAGACCTGTGATGAATGTTGCACTTTGCTGTTACATAGACTGTTAATATGCCTAGGGACAGCCTGTGGCTTGGGTGTTCTGTCCTGTTTCAAGATTTTGTAATGTTACATGTTTTTTCTTTATTTCACTGCTGTGTGACACTGTGTGTCCCTGCTGGAATTTTCTATCCCTCATGGTTTGTAACCCATCCCTGATTGGTCCCTGCCTGCAGCAGGGTACCATTCCCTTATATGGTATATACTGCCTTTGTGTTCCCAGTTTTGAAGGGTCTTGCCTTGTATGGCTGGGGCCGGCCCAGACCCTTCCCCAAAACCTTTCCAGGGTGCTCCCGGGGTCAGAACCCAGACCCTGACCCTATTTAAGTTGTAGCAGTTTGAATAAAGGTCTCTATCCCTCCGTGTGCTTTGGCAGCACCTACCTCACTCTCCGGAGTGTGTCCCTTTCTTTCCACCCCCCCACCTTCCCCTCAGGACTGCAGTATCGGTAACCAACTATAAGGCTTTGGCCCAAGGACTGGTCAATGTTCTGAATAAAATATGAAAAATCTATATAATAACTGGGAAGAATTAGATAGAACAAAGATATGAATTTGAGAATGAGAATATGGTGCCAATAAAATAAGAAAGAGCACTGAAGGAACAAATGTCTCCAAAACTACCTCTTTGCAAAAGTGAGTACTTCAACTCCTCTTGTGATTAATATTCCAAAATCTGATCTGATTCTGATAGGTTTTTCCAAGGGCTATTCCCTCCTTTAAAGCATAGGAAGTTTGCTGAATTTCTCTCCTCAAATACAGAAAACACCCAGGCTCAGCCTTCCATCTTAACCTGTGGGGATTCCTAATTTCATCTTCCCCTCACTGGACAGTGTCTTGTTTAATATATGGCTATAGGCTACAAACACTTTTCTCCCTTTCTTTTCCACTCTTTTAACGTTGATTGCACAGGCTATTGAAAATCTAAGCAGTAAAGTATTTTAGCTCATCAATATTTTGAGCAACCTTATATATGAACTAACAATATGTACAAAAAATGTCAACCCAGAGGGTAACTCCTTCAAAGTTACAAGCATTTGGAACATACAGCCAATGAGTTCCCTCTCAGCCATAGCCATCATGACAGTAAATACACTGATCAATTGCTATTGCATCTCTCAATCAGAAACATGGAGAAAAACTGTGGACTAGTTGCTAAAATAATAAGCTGCAACTTCACTTTAAAGTCTGTTTATGGTACATTTCAGCTGTCAGTTCTACCTGAGCACCTGACAGTAAGACTGATTCTATGTACATACAATATGTTCAGCAAACCAAAACATAACTTGTATAAGGTGAAAAAAAATCCAGAAAACATGAAGAAAATATTATGTCAGGTAGCACTTCTGACCTTTTCCTGTAGCAATGTGTTTTAACTTACTATGCCTGTAACTGACCAGTAATGGATAAAAATGACAGACTAAGCACAATAAATCATAGATGGAGTCTTTCTATAACATTGCTGGTAAAGTTTAGAGGAGACTTACATAGAAACAGCAATGCCACAGAAATATTATAGATATAAATACACCAAGAAAATGCAATTTATTTATAGGACAAGCAAAAATTACATTTTGTTGTATATTAATTTTTTAACTCTTAAATTCATGTGTTATAAATGACAATCATCAAGTTCTTTATTTTATGAATAGAGATGGCCAGCTTTAAGCAATAATTGTAAATATGTTTGGCATGCCATTTATAGCCACCAGTGATACAAAGCAGAAGGAGAATTAAGTGACTATAATATCTTCAAAACTCAAATTCCTGAACTATAAATTTTTAAATGGATCACCAAAGATCAAAAGCATATTTCTCTCCAAATGTATATTTACATTTGAACATGGATTTCCTTCTCCATGCTGATTTGCTACAAAGATTGCGTTGGTAGAAAAATCACAGTATTTTGTGACAAACAGTAATATAGAAATCATACTAGTGCACACAAAAGAAGATATATGGAGGGTTTTGACCACAGAGAAAGCAACCATTTATTTAAATAATTTATTGTATTTTGCTTGTGTGGCAAGGTTTTGGTAGCAGGAGGTTGAGAGGGACTGCAGGGCAACTTCTGTAAGAAGATACTGGAAGCTTTCCCCATGTTGGACATTACCATATTGGAGTTCCAGCAGAATCCAAGAGGGACCTGCTACTGTCCAAAGCTGAGCTGACCAAGGACAGTGGTAGTACCCTAGTGACAGCATATTTAAGAAAAGGTAAAAAGTGCTTTGCAATAGCAGCTGGGAGAGAGGACTGAGATGAGAATGAGAAAAACAGAACCAAAACCGTGGTGAGACAGAATGTCCGCTTGCAGCCCATGGAGGACCACAGTGGAGCAGGTATCTGCTCCTCAGGCCTTTGGGGACCCATTGACAGAGCAGGTTGGTATGCCCTGAAGAAAACTGCAGGCTGTGGAGAACCCATGCATGAGCAGACTCCTGGCAGGACTAGTGGCCCCGTGAGGGCCCACACTGGCCTAGTCTGTTCCTGAAGGACTTCACCACATGGAAAGGACCTGTGTTGAGCAGTTCTTGAAGAACTGGAGCCTGTGGGAAAGATACAAATTGGAGTAATTCATGAAAGACTGTATCTCATGGTTAGGAATCCATGCTGGAACTGGCGAACAGCCTGTGAGGAGGAAGGAGCAGCAGTTGTAAAGACTCATGAACTGACCAGAAATCCTATTCCATATGCTCCTGTGCCAGAAAAAGGAGGCAGAAGACTTAGAAGTGATGTTGAGCTGCGGAAGAATGAAGGGGCAGGACAAAGATGTTTTTAGTTTTATTTCTCACTTACTCTGTTTTGTTTCTCAGTCTTACTCTGTTGTGATTAATTGGCAATAAATTGAAATAATTTCCCCAAGGTGAGTCTGTTTTGCCTCTGCTGATAATTGGTAAATTATTTCCCTGTTCTTTTCTTGACCCGTGACTTTTCATTGTATTTTCTCCCCTGTCCTGTTGAAGGAATAATACAGTGGCTTGGTGGACACTTGACAATCAACAAGGCCAAACCACCTCCTCTATCTAGAATAAAATATTTTAAAAATTTGTGCTAATTAATCCCTTATATATATGTTTATTTGTAGACTACTTGGTCTCCCTAGCATCTCTTTCAAATTAAGATAAGTATTTCTTTCAAGATCAGCTTCATTATTGGATCACTGAGAACTCGTAGCTGATTGTAAGTACTAATCCCTTTTCATTTCAATTTCACACTGGTTTTTAGGTCTTCCCCAATTTGATGTTTCAGATATCACTATTATGAGATCCTCAAGGTAATGTCATAACTACTATTATAATGCTATAGTACTGCTTTGTATTTCATTGTATTTTGAGGAAACAAATTATGTTGATTTATCCTTCTCATTTTGTCATTCTGTGTAACCTATTTTTCTTTAGAGATTCATAATGGTACGTAGAAAAATAAAACTACACTAAATGCATAGCTAAAAATAAAATCACTTAAGAGAAAAAAAGTCAATATTCACACTTTTTATTTTGTGGTGTAACTATTAACTATTGTATTGTTCACTGTAGATGTTTTTTCTCTGCTTTGGGGCTTTGTTTATTTTTTTGGGTTTTCATTGTTCTTGATAACTTCAGCAATTCCAAATGGTCAGTTTTCCTTCCCTTTGTCAAATTTTGGGATATTTAAATAATTGTCTGATCCAGTAATCTGTTCTTTTTAAATTTAAATAGAATTTTATGCTTTATTCCTCTCTTTCTCTCTGTATATATCTATGTACATATATATGTGTATATATATATACACATATATAAATGATATGTGAAAATAACTGTTTCATCTGCCACAAAGACAGATGGTACCTAAAACAGGTCAAGACCATGATAAGTAAACTTTCTTCCAAATAATTCAGACTTACCTGCAAGAGCTAAATGCATAATGCATATCAATAGCTACCAGATATTTGGTGATAGCTCAGTAACCTATGAAATACCAAAGGCATAAATTTTTTTAGAAAAAAACCCAACTTTTGGTCCTATCCATCATTTGAATGCCAGTCATAATTTTAAAGCCTGTGTTACCAGAAACCTGGAACAGAGACATCAAATAACATTTGGCAAAGAATTTACAGACAAGTTTCTCTTACTATCTTCATCAATGGACACAGCTCAGGAAGAATAAAACCTTGGTTTTCCATACTTGTATTATGATAATGCCAGCCTACTTTAGTAAAGACTGAGAAAAAATAAAATCATTACTTATCAACAAAGATAGACAAATATAAAAAAATTCAAGACAAACACACTTTTGTGAATGTTATTTGCAATATGGATAAATTTAACAAACTCCAGAACCAAGAATATGTGAGTAAAACACAATCCTTTCTGCTCAGCTAGAATTACTCATAACTCAACACATTAAATGTCAGTTCTTCTTTTATAAGACCTGATTTTGTAAAAACAGCATTTCAAAGACTGATTCTGTCTTATTTTCATGCCAAGCAAATGCTTTCCAAGAAAAAAAAAAATCAGTGTATTTCCAAGGTTTTCCTATCCACTGTTTTTTGCTGACAATCCAGGACTTTTAGCATTTGTTGCTCTTCACACCCTCTCTAGACTCATTCACAGCAACTTTGCCTCATGGAATGTGGTTATTTCATCAGAACCATGAACATAAATGAAGGAAAATCATGAAAAATGAAAACTAAGAAAATCTATGAGATAAAACATTCAAATATCCTGTACTGCTGTTTCAGTCCCCATTTTTAATGCCTATGGTATTATGTTCACCAGATTGTATTTTCCAGTTTGTGTGAAGGCAGTAAGACTTACAGTGAACAAATGCTCAGCAAGAGAAAGGAACACTTTATGATAGGAGACAACTCCATGAGCCCAGCAGCCAGAAAAGAAGTGGGGCACAATATGAACCCAACAAGTAACTAGGAAATATTTCTAATTGTAATACATGTTTCTGAAGAGACCTCTTTTTTTTTTTTTTTTTTTTTTTTTTTTTAGTGAAAACTCTTCAACAGATGTTGAAGAGTTATATTTTCTCAGTTTCTTTCCTATTTAATGAGCCTCACTTTATGTCCAAGACTAAAGCTGGGTTGATCCCATTTTGTGAGGTCTGATATACACAGGGGATTTTTCTTGGAAATTGCTGCGGAACAAAATCCTTATAGGCATCTTGGTTATACAAATGCAACAAATATTCTGTTTTGACTTTATATGCAGTCACTGTTGTTGTGACCCTACTGGCTCTGTCAGCAATTGAAAAAAATATCATCTTGATTTATGCCTTCTCAAACACAATGCAAACTCTGATTTTGATAAAAATAATCAATTCAAGCTTGATTATGATGTCATTAAGCTATAGAAAAAGGATACAAATGTCTTATTCTTATCCAGAACTCAACCGTTCCTTCTTTACAATAAAAAATTAATTTTTACTGTTCATAGTCCTTAAAAACAGCCTGTTATTCAAACATATACACAAACTGAATCATCAAGTAAAGTTTTAATGTATGAGATTGCTGGATAAAGTGTACTTATCTGGAAGACAATTGTTGGTAAGGGAAGTAAGAACAAAGCCTGTTTTTACAGCCCTAAGTTTTATCTTTTAACCAAATCTCTTTGGAAAGGTTATTATTTGTGAGGAAGAAGCTCAAAGGGATTGTAAAGTGATTCAGAGTAGCAGAATTTACTAGAAAGGCATTCCTGTATTATATATACATATTTTGCACACAACACTATTTCTAGATTGCAAAATCAGTTAGAGAAGTGAAATAAAACCTACATTTATCTTTAGCCAAAAATTGACAAAACTGAGATATCCGAACAAAATGAAGAAGATAAAATTCATAATAGCTAAGCAGTGAAGGTAAGGTAGGTTATTTTTAGTATGAAAGAACACAATATGACACAATTTCTACCTCCACTGTGCATCACTAATTGTTATGCTTTATTCTTGTAGAGCAAAACTACCAATGACAAGAAAAAATATATTAGAATTTATTATTGATTAGAGCATCACAACTGAAGCACTCAATGTTTATTGTATTGAAATGTCTCACTGTAATTAAATGAGAAAAGTATTGTAGTTAGTAAAAGTATTGTTTAGTATGGCTGAGGTTTTATTTATTTACCAGACACCCATGAAATTTTAAACATTAAGATATATTAAAATATTTATGTAAAGATAATGTTCATCCTATACACTGTTTGGAACTATTCCTCAAAAAGTTACTAGAATTAAAGGTCAGGAACAACAGTTTGCAGAAACAAATAATAATAAGTTTATTTTTCTTATTCAGTTTAAAACTAAATCTGTAAATTGTAAATGACTCAGTAAGAATATATCACAGTGTTTATTTCCCTTGTGAAAATGATACATACAGTTTTTAGGTACTTGAATTGTTCTTTTCTCAACGTTGATGTCAGTTTAAAAATTTAGTTTAGCAATGTTATTTCTTTATCCTATTGCTGTTAAATATAAACAGTTTTAAATTTTAACTGTCATTTAAGCCATATAAATTAAACATAATCCTACTTATTGAAGAGAAAAAGCCTAAAATGAGAGCTTTCTCCTACAGAGTTCACAAGATCCCCTTAAAACATTCTTCTCACTAATATGAATATGTTCAGTGCTGTTCTCATGTTTCAAGGCAAACCCATGCATTGCTTTAGCCAATCAGTTCTTAATTGATTTTTCCATAGACAACTGAAAAACAGGGTTTGCAATGTTTAGTATGAAAGTGTGCTTTGTGGTGATGGAAAAGAGGTGTTAATTGATTCTGATTGACAGAAAAGCGAAAATTATTCATATGTGTCACTTTGGATTGTCTCTGAGGCCTCAGAAAAAAGGACAAAGTGTTTTCTTAAATGAGTTGCTGCAGCCCTGTGAATAAGAACGTCTCATGCAAGTACCTGCACTTGAAATGTACATCAGAAATACCAAATTAATTTTAGGTGTAATTAAGAACTGGATAAATGAGATTTTGTCAGTGCAGTCATGGCAGCTGACAGCACTAGTTCTCCCAATCTACCAACACCCTGTACCCTTTTAACCACCTCACCTATTCTCAGATATTGTTGTATCTGTAGGACTTCCCCCGCATTATCAGTTAATTTGGTGCAAAAGGAGAAGATTGATAGATCAAAGCAGTAGATAGTGAGGCTCCTCCTACACTAAATAAGACTTAGGAAAAAATAGGTGTAGTCTCTTAACAAAGCATCTCCATTTTTCACATGTTCAATGCTGTTTAAAGAAAACCCCAAACAATTGTGTTGGGAGGACATCTTTTCTTCCTCAGCTGATAGCCCCATTGCTGAGAAACATCACACTCTCCTTTCACCTCTTTTCCTGGGTGAAGGTAGTAACTATTGTCCCTACCATCATCACTTTTGTGAAAATCTCACATGCAAAATGCTTCTACTACTATTTTTGCTATTTTCTAGGTAAAACCATAGTTACAACTGCCCAATCCTCACAGGGATAATTTCCTCAGATTCACGTTCTGCCCAAATATTGAGATTTTACCTGGAGTTTCCATGGATTGAGGAAATGACAGTATGTGTGTGTTCTCAGCCTCCTGTAATCCCTTTTTGCACACAGAAGTCTTCACAAATAAAAGATTTCATTGTTAGTCTAGTAGCTAAGTATTTCTTGTTTTCTCAAGAGCTTTGAAAAACTGAACCACGTGCCTTATGCTAAAACACTTAAGTTCTAGTTACACAGCCCTAATTCCATCCTCTATGTTTATAAATTTCTTTCCCTTCCCTCTCTGCTTGGTTTCACTGAGAACTTATATAAGACCAATGTAGTGACTGTTCTGCTGATCACCCTCTATATACCACTGTTTTCTTCCAGACATCTGCATTCAAGAATAGGTGGTAAACATATACAAACAAATACAACATCTTAACTACTTAATGGTTCCTATGATTTTCTAAGTGGGCCTAATCTCTTTCCATGTATTGCAACATGAGGGGTTGTTATGGTCTGGTTATTAGAATTATTAGAAATGCCTCTGCCATAATTAAGGTGCCAGTGAGACCATGTGCCAAAGTTAATTGTACAGATTTTATTTAATCGTAAACATGAGGCAGAGAGAGAAAGAAATAGGAGAAAAGAGAGGCAGAACGGGGGGAAGAAAGAGGGTGACAGAAAGATATTAATCAGAAAATGTATTACCACTCTGTAGAAACTGGCAGTGTCCCATGGTTCTTCTGGTCCTCTTGGTGGTGAGGGTCCCCCAAAAAACAGTCCAGTGGATTCAAGAGATGCCCAGGCCTTGGCAGGGGGGGAAGCTTTGCAGTATCGTGTGACAGGCTTTGGATTTGTTGCCTCTCTTGGATCACGTGCAGTCTTCTGATGGTGGTGGAAGGCCTCAGGAATGAGTCAGGGGGTGTTTTGGCAGTCTTTGAGGGTTTATGATCCCTTCTCAGCTGCCTCTCACATGAATGTCCCATGTGTACATGGTCTTCCTGGAGGGGGGAGTTTACACCATTTAGTGCGGAGAGATTTCGCCATCACACACCCAAAGCACTTCTTCCCCAACACCCTCTGAGCTCAGCTGTGATGGATTCATAACACAGATTGATTCCTCTTTCCTGAGCCTTGGTTACTTCTCCTCAGACCTGGGATGATTAGACAAAAGTCTTATGTCAAGTTCCAGTCAGGAGGCATTTGGAGCAGGTTGCCTGTTATATTTTGTTAAAATGACAGAATGAGTTAGACTGAGCCTTAGAAGAGATATTGTTTTCCTGATAAACAACATAGTCTGGGGGAGAAGGATCTAGAGTGCAAACTGTGCAAAAAGAACAATGAAGGAGTCAAAGCAGGGATGTTGCAGCACAAATAGACAGAGTTCAGTGGCAGACAGGGAACAGCCAGAACCAGATCTCTGAAGGAGCGGACAGAAATCTTCACACCCTCATGGTCATTGGGAACAACTGGATGAAGTTTCTTGTAATTCACAAAAGGCAGCAAGGAACTTAGTCTGGAGTCAAACACTTTTCCAATTTGATTAGTTAAAATATTAAATATGGTCATTTCTATTTAAATATAACCTCAACTTTCAAATACAGATTATATATTACATGCCTTCTTTTGGAAGGTAGAAATAAGGAAAATTTCTCAACAGATTCACTGCAAAGGAGGTTCTTTCATTGTAGTACTCATCAGATATCATAGGAAAGTAAGCCCCTAACATAAAAAAACCAAAACCTCTTTATGGTCTTTGTAATATAATTTCCAGTAGAATTTTCCACTTTAGAGATATCTGAAAATAGTAGAAATACAGGTATCAATGGAAAATTTTGCCACTTGTGCAAGAACAACCTTGCTATCACATCTGCTCTCTTAATCCTTTCTTCTCACTATAGTGTGATGAAAAAGTCCTACATTTCCTGATTTTTTAATTGCTTTTGGAGCCTTGTCCCTTTACAGAGCAGGGTTGGATATGTAGAAATATAGATCACAGACTCGATACATTTATACCAAAAATTTTTATATATATATATATATTTCCATTAAACATATATGCCAGCCTGATAACAAAGTTGATCACAAACATTCAGTTGGGCAATTATTGCCTCAGATATCCATGTCTGGAAACAAATGCCTTTTTTTTTTCTTTTTTTTCTTTTTCTCTTTTTTTTTTTTTTGTGTAATGATGCATCTCTGTACTCACAAATGAAGCGATGTCATAACAGGTCTTCCAATGGCAGAATATTTATTCACATTCCTTATGAAAGAGAACGTCTAGGTTTGACTTAGTTGGTTACATCTTTTTTAGAAAAAAAAAGTTTGCATTATGACTTTGATACTTCATAAAAAGGGAATAAGATCATGGCAGTAAAAATAGCTGGAATAAAAAAAACCAGCATTGTAAAAATGTCAAGTGTGAGTGGATGTGAGGCATTTAAAGAGCCTTATTTCTAATATTTTCATTGTCAAGTAATAAAACATAATGTAAATGTTACCAGGTCACAAATGACTACCCAGTGCTCTTCCTGAGTCACCTTGGACTATGAAGACTGATTTACTCATAAGGCTAAACTTCAGCAAGCTTTGAAATTCGACAGTGAGTAGATCTGTTAGTAGATAAAATCAAGGAAACACAAATTTTGTGAAAAGCTGCCAACTCTTTGAAGCTATAATACTGAGAGTTTAAGTATTTAATCAGAAAAACATAGAAAGTTGAGTAGGAGTTTGGCTTAGATAAACTAAGGGTTCTTCATTGGTCTCAAACAGAAGAAGAAAGTGTTTAGAAACTAAAAATTAGGAGAGATTATTGAGGATAAAAATAAAGCCAAGGCATAGAGGAAAAAAATTGAAAGGTCAAGACACAAATGAGATGCAATTAGCAAAAAAAGCATAAGAATGACAAGAAATCAGTTTCTGAGTATAAGAGAAAGACCAAAGAAAGCATTGTTCTGCAACTAATCAAGAAGGAAAGCTGTGAAGAGATAATACAGAGAAGGCTGAAGCTTTTAATGACTTTTTCCTTTTTTTTTTTTTTTTATCAATCTGCAGTAAAAACATCCATTAAGGAGAAGTGCCTAGCATAATTAATATCAGCAACAAAAGGAGAAGATCTCAACATGGAATAGGAAAGACATAAGTTGTGAGCACTTAGATAAGTTAAATCAATGTGATCTGATGAACTTCATCTTAGGATACTGGCTGATGTAATCAAAAAACTCTAAGTGAATGTTTTTGAAAACTCTTGGAAGATAGCTGTGGCAGCAAATGACTTGGGAAAAAATATACATAGAAGAAGAGAAAATAAGAAGCTGGAGAGTTATATAGCAGTTAGTCTGATTTCATTCCTCAGAATAAAACCAGATTTAAAAAAAAAACAAAAACAAAACAAAAACAAACAAAAAAAACCAAAATCAACCAACCAATCAAAACAAAAACAAAACCCAACAAGCCAACAACTACTTTTAAACACTGTGAAGACAATAAGGAGATGAGTGAGACTGTAGATTTCTCAAGAACAAATCCAATCAAGCCAAACTCTTTTCCTCTTCTGACAGGGTAACAAGAATTTGTTTAGAGGATACTGAGGAGAGCAAGGATAAAGCAGTGCTATACAAGCCAAATATGGAAATTATTACTGCTACATTACATATAAAAGTTTAAAAACCAGGAATTAATATGTATTTGATTTAGCTGTTATGCAGATGGAAGCTAATTGTGAGGTACAGAAAAGCTGGTTTATTTATCATATGAAATCCTTACATCTATGTGAAAAAGTGAGTAACAAAATGAAGCAGCTGAATATGGGATAGAAGTAAATTTCTATATTGAAGACACAAAAGTTTGTTAATATCTTATAGAATAGTCAGTGGTTAAAGACCATGTTACCTGATATTAACAGTGATTGGCTTCATGTTGATGAGTGAATATAGTCAAACTAAGACATTCATGTCAGACATAAGCCAGGAGAAGAACATATGACACCATGGGATAGAAATAACCAAGTATTCGAAAAGGGAAATTAGATGTGGCTAGGCAAACTGTTCCCTGAAAGGAGTATATTGGGAACAGATTTTCAAGCAAACAGCTGAGACTAGGATCTGAGAAATACCACCCTAGATGGCTGAAATTTATAAAAGCCTATAATTGGAGTGCAGGCATTTCCAAAGTGCCTGGGTGGCCCAGATGTCACTGGCAGTGACACTTAGTAGCCTCAAATTCAGAAAAGAACAGGTAGCTTATGGCATCATGGTGTCTTTAGACACTATTTCATATGACATCCCTGTAAATATACCACAGAAACAGGGTAAAGATGGAGCAAACCACAGAAAAAGGGTAAAGACTGAACTACCAAACCTGAATGGCTAATTTTCAAGGAGTAAAGTGCTTCTTCACTTGGCAAAAAGGAACCTGTACTGACTGATTACTTTCTGGGTTATCACTATTTACCTGTGTTATAGAATAAAGATTGAATAGATGGGAATATGAACAGATATAACCAGCTGTATTGATAAAGAAAATGTACCATCTACAACATGATAATTCTTCAAGAAAAAATCTGGGCATTTTGGCAGGTGACTAGCTACTACTGTACTGACATTGGTTTTACAATGAATACAAACATCTCAGAGAAAATTTATGAACAGACTTGGGGACTACTGAGCACATTATTCCTGTCTGTGTAATAATTCAGATGTTTGCACATCCTCCTACTTTATGCACATTGGTAAAGCCTCAGTTGGAACAGTGTGCTGTTTTACATCTTGCACTTCAGGAAAGATGTGCATTTATTGTAAAAATTGTAGCATTGCAGGAAATATGACAGAAATTAAAGAAGCTCCCAAGGCAAGACCTTAAGGCAGCTGGGATTTTGTAATGAGGCTGTATATCCTTTTTAACTTTATAGTGAAATGCCCAAAGAAGAATAAATTTTGTTAAACTCACAAAAGCTAGGGATATTTAAACTATTAACTAGAGTTCCTAGCTTTTAAAATACAGACAGATTATAGGATTTATATGCAGTGGTGTCTGTTTTAAGTCACTGCTTCTCTGCTTCCAACCTGTTCAGTGACTAAGACACAGCAAAATCAAACCCCATTTCCTGTGCTCCCTATCCAAGACCTCTGAAAATTTTCTTTCTGCTCCCTGTTTCTTCTTAGCAGCTCAGGTTCTCCTCCACCTGCAGTCTTCTACATAATTCCAGTGACTTTTTCACTCTCTTCTACTTGCTACAGCATGCAGTTTCCAGGAGCCCTGCTCTCTGCCAGATTCTCTTGCTTCCTGAGAAGAAACTGTCTCTTCGGTCTGCAGAGAAGTATCTGAATTAATCCCCCTCTTGAAAGGAGCATAACATGCAAAATAAGAAGATGCAAACTTACCATCTGTCCCATTCCTGTAAGTTCTCATCAGAAATAATCTGTTCTCCATTGCAGATATGGAGAAGAAAAGAAATAATAGTCTGAAATTTCAACAAGAAAAATATGGCAGTGGAACAGATTATGTGGAGGACTGGAACCTCTCTAATCAAAGATACCTTATAGAAGAGTCAGCTACTAATTTGTCATCAATAATATCAATATAGCTCACCCACTGATTATAAGCGTAGACAAGAAGATCCGTAATAACTTTTTTTTTTAAATTTATTCAAATATGTTTTATTACTGTAAGACTTTATCACATTGTTGATTTCAGTAGGTGTTAAAACTGGAGTGTAATTTTCCATATTCAGGCCTACTGGGGACTGGGTGAATCGAAACCTTGGAAGTGGCATGAAAGCTTATCAGCAGAGAGAAACTACTTGAAAAAAATATATTGCTGAAGTAAAACCTATTTGAAACTTAATGCTTTCCCCGGAGTTATGCTTTAAAGATTTGAGTCTGTTTGACTCTTATAATGATGGCTATGCCAAAAATCTTTTAAAATCAATGTGATGTGGAAACAACAGTGTTTTCAAAATATTAGACAACATTTAAATTCGGTATTGAATGGGCAGATGAAGTGATTTAGTGTCTGCAATTAGTTTTTTCTTTGTCAGAGGCATTTCTTCACTCAGACTTAAAAATATACGAACAACTCAAAACTTAGATATTAGTTTAGTGGGTTTTGAATTAAGACATAAGGTTTTCCTGTAATTGTGCAGTTTAAATTTCATACCACAAGAAATGAACTGATGTCTTTGAGTTTTTTGTTGTTGTTGAGTTATTCTTTTGGTTTTATTTAAAATTTCTCTAGAGATAGAATCCTTGGGGGTTTTCTTGGAGGTAGGTTGGGTTTGTTCTGTTTATTGATTTATTATTATTATTATTATTATTATTATTCTACCCAAGTTGTTTTTATTTTTTTAAATGAGACCAGTGAAGGATGCAAGGTGTTAAGCAGCTATTTCAGTATTAGTTAATTGTCAATATTTCTTCTAAATTATAATTGTATTTGTTCCTGAATTTACTTGTTCTTTATCATTTATAACAGGTTCAATGCTTAAAAAAACCATCTAAAATAATATTTTGGCAACTCTGTCAGTTTTACTGCAACCTTCTATATGACATACAGTCTGTATTTTATCCTTCCTGTTGTGTGCTGATTTAAAGGTAAACTGGCAACAGAAATGAACACAACTCAAATGAGATTGCAAGTCAGAGTTACAATTTACTAAAAAGATTAAAATAAATGCAACAATACAGAGAAAAATTGGTTTTAACCCACAGAAATCAGATGTATAACACAGCACCCTGTGGCACAAACAGATGGTGTTTGTTAGCCCCTGTGCTGAGTGATATGTGGTTCCCCTGAGTACAAAGTAAAGGGAAAGGAAAACCTGTTGGTGAGGATGATGGTTGCAGTCTTGTCAAGAGCGGCAGTCAGAGTCCTGCTGAGGTTCCCATCCTCCTCTGGATCCCACAAGAGGTACCCCAAGTCCCCAAAAATGAAGATTATGTATGCTCAGGTGGGAATGCCCAGTACCTCCCCCAGGGTGAAGAGTTCCACAATGAGTGATTTAACTATGTGAGTCGTGAGATATTTTTGGAATCTTTGATGGTCTATGCTGTTGCAGCCACCTATTGTGCCAGTCCCCAGTAGGCCATTAGCAGACACCTCAGCCTGGGTGTGAAGGTGCTAATGCCTTCCTGGAAAGGCGTTTTATCACACCTGAGTCACTGGTGTGAGACAGAAACATTCTCATGCCTCGCAGAGTTCTTTAACACCCAACTTGTAGCCTGAGGGGTCATGTGTGTCCTGGGCAGCTGCTACAAATGATCTCTTATTAAGAGTTCAGGAGAAATGACAGTGAGGGTATAGAATACACAGTTTTGCTTACATCCACACAGTGATAAACTGGTCTCGGCTGCTGTAATTAGGACATGTTGCAAACAAATAGTTTCAAAATAAATCTGCCTCATATATACACTGGTCACTCAATGTCATTTGACTCTAATTCACTCCCAGCGATCTATTAACAAGAACCTCTGTTATGCTGCCTCAATGTTGCGTCATAGTGTTTGCAAAAGGACTATCAACTGGGTACACAAAATAGCAAGAAGCTCAGCATTCATATTAAATTTGCAGGTCTAATACAGGGGGAGGGTGAAAAATTGTCACCCATAGATAGCTAAAGGGAAGTTTTCTAAGACATTATGAAACTGTATAAGAATTTTTGTGAACTGTATAATAATTTTTTATGTGAACATGGGCCCAGTCTTAGTGTAGAGACATCCCTTTGTGCATAGATGTCACACAAGCAGCATTACAGCAAGAAGAATGAAGTAGTTTACAGCAAATTAGGTGGTGCACTTAAATGACAATTGCTCAGTCTCTCTCTGGGGTTCTTGAGTTCTTTCACTGATGAACAGAGGTGTGATAGAGACTAAATTCCACTTCTGGATGCTTTTCTAAAGTGGGGGTAATATTATTTCAGGGAGTTTAGGAGGGCTATAGGACCACTCAAAGTTTCCCTTTAAACAGAACGTAAGTCACAACATCAGGATTGAAAGGCAATGAGCAACCTCTGCTTTAGACTTTCTCTCTGCTGCTTTAGTTCTTTAGAGATGAACCTTAACCGACAGTCCAGTTGTCAAAATACCAGATGAGAGGATTCCTTACCTCTTGGTGCTTATTGCTCAACTAAACATCTGTTGTCTTCTAGTATATGATTCCAGCAGAAGATACAGGGTTGATTTATGCATCAGTTTGTCTCACCCTTTCTTCCACAGATGGCACTGAGAAGAAGGTGAGTTGTTATGAAGAGCTTCTCCACAGGAGAATCTAGGAAATTTTATTTCACAGTAGGGAATGAACAGTATTTTTGTTCTTTAAACCTTTCCAAAAACTGTATTAGGACATATTTTTAAACGTGTGAGAGAATCAAGGCAGTACTTTAACCCTTTTTTTTTGTCATATAATGCAATTTTTAAAAGTATATTTCTCTAAATAAAATAGATTTGGAAAGAAAATATGTCACAAACTTATGCCATTTAACTGAAAAATGCCTATCATCTCTTCAACTATCCAGCATGAAAAAGATTATTATTAAAAGAAGACACTAAATGCAAGCTGAGTTCTCAGAAGGATTATTTCATACACAGTTTAATGGACTTTACTGGATTAGTAGAGTGTTCAGGTGTCTATTCTTTTATGAATTAAATTCTCATGTGATTTTAGAGAGTATATAACATTTGATAATACTCAGGACAATCCTGGGAAAGAAGAGAGAACACCTTCTCCACCACTCTATATATAACACACTAGAACAATTCACACAACTTGTAAGTCAGTCCTTCCTCTCTCCTCAACAGGAGCCTGTCATGTAGAGACAGAAAGCTAGTTTTTGGCTCTGTAAGTTATTCTGGTGTATGTCATACTGGTCCCTCCATCCTTCTCTCTTACTTGAAAAGCCTTTATATGCATGAAGAATAGATGTGCTGAGATGTCCTGAGCCACAGGAAGAACTGCATTTCAGATGTGCAATATGTGCAGAGCTGTTAAGTGACTTCAGATAGACCTCGGAACTGTCAGGCTTTGCTTATTCATCCAACAGTATTTCCTCTGCACTACCATCTTAGCATAGTAAAAGTTCTGTATCATTATTTTTAATGAAAAGAAGGGAATTAGGATTCACAGCCAGATAATTTGTTTTCAGTTAAGGCCATAGGCAAGAAAAATGCAATTTTGTGGTACAGTGCAGCAGGTTGTTTTTTGTAACTTTGAGTAAATGTACAGCAGACCGGCATGGCCACAGTGAAAATTGTGTCAAAGTTGTGCATGCTTCTCAGTAGCATCTACAAATATGGAGAAACACAGAATCAGTTCTTACAGAAGCCTTCTCTCTGTGAAGAGAAGACCTGTATGAAAAGCTTAGGAGGAATCCCTTTCTTCCCATTTATACCACACTACTCGTGCAAGGAATTATCCAATCTTAAGCAAAACTAACAAATGTCTAATGTCAGTCATAGCACTCAATTTTTGCTTGCATGAGAAGTTGTTCACAATTTTAAGTATACTAGAATTTTAGAAGAATTTAAAGAGAATTCTGAGATGGAAATAGAAGTAATTTTTCATTATTTATAATATTTTAATATTTATATTGTGGGGTTTTTTAAGCAATCTTTTTTTATTCAGATGTTAACACAGATATTTCAAGGGGCCACATGCTGAGACAGAAAATACATTTTCCTGAATTCACCCCAACATGATTTTTCAAATCAGTGACTATTGTTAAATATATAGCTAAGCTTGCAATTCTTCACTTTTTCTGCTGATTTATGGATCAAGGCATTACTTGTTTGGATATTTTCTAAGACACAGTTGCTTTAAGTGACTTTCAAAGTAGTTACTTTGTGAAAATGGAAACCTCCCAAGATGCGTTATCTTGACTAATGGCCAAGATGAAACTTGTTTGAATGACTACACAGACTCCTTCTCACTGTACTTCAAGGGTCCAGTTATGTAGTGCTTATGCACAGAATTTCCACCAGTCTTAAAGGATTGACATAAATATCAGGAACTTAGAATTATTATTTTTTTCCTGAGAGATACCATTTCTCCTACATTCAAAGCTTACCTTTGAATAAAAACAATATATTTGCAAGAGTTTGAAAGAAATCTTTGTAAAATCTTTTTCTTGCTTCAGATTGGAATAATCCCTCTTGCTCCACACTACAGGAGAAAGCAGAAGTCATGAAGTACAAGCAAATGATTGAAAAAAATCTCTTAATAGAACACTTGTGATTTTTAATTGAACATTTGTGAAATCTAACAATACAGACCTGCCATGGGAAATGCAAAGATTGGGCATGTGATGAAAAAAATTAGAATAGTGGATTTCCTTTTTTCTTTTTTTTTTACAAATATTTGAGATTTTTGGTCCCTGAAGTCTGTGCTCATATCCTCTATTAACTAGTCTAGAACTAGTAAGTCCAACTTTCTTAGCAATCAACAGACATGCAGTTTCAGGCATGTCTCTCTCTGTTGAAAATATAAACAGGTCAGCTAAAGACTTTTCCAACTGGGTTCATAAAGCAAGATATTATAGGAAAGGATAAAACTGAAAATTGTAAACCTTCAGTGAATGTTAAAGTTTGTGTAGAACACAAAATATTACAAAACAGATGTATAAAATATGTTAACATCATAATATGGGAAGTTCTTTGCTACCCAGTCTTCAATTCTCTTACTCCTCTCTGTTTCACACATCAGTTGACTGAAGTTTTTGATTGATGGAAATGACTGGAGAAGTGAAGAATTATGTAAGTAATTCTGTTCCATTTATATGAAAGAATGTCTCTGAAGACCATGTCAGCATTAATATATGGTACATATAAATCAAGAGTAACAATATCCAGACTCTGTGGATGGGAACTAGTAATCTTAACAGCACTGGACCTGCCCTTAAGGTAACATAAAATACACAAATTTTGACTTTTATAGTTTCTTCCAAGGTCATCCAAAAGCAAGTTTATTACACATATTAGAAGGATGCAGGGAGAGGCTTTTCGGAAATCTAACTTCTTTATAAAATGTACTTGTTAAATGGTAGTTTTTAAATCTTTCAAGCTGTCCATCCTCACTGATTTTATTTTTATTAAGAACTTAATAGGGGTTGAGTTTTCCCTGTAGTAATAGTTCCTTGAAGGCCTTTGAAGAGCGAGTAGTGCATTAACCAACCTCCAGAGTGACCTAAATGATGAACAACCTTTAGGACACCTGAGGCAAGTGAACTTTCCCTCACTGCATGCCAGAGCTGATGTATAACAACATCACTTTTGTGAAGTAAAACCTAGCTATCCTATGGCTAAAAAACATTGGCTATCCTATAATTACTTGGATTCTAAAATAGTGCCTACTGCTGCCTGCGCAAATCTGGTAACTTAGCTATTTATTTGTTGTCTTCTAATTTGCTCACAGAATTCTTATCTATGTGGAAATTATGCAATAGGGGGGGGGGGAAAAGACAGAAAAGAGTATTTTAGCTGTGTCTTTGTGGTTCTAATTAGCAGCAGTTTTGAAAAGCATTTAAATTTGTAAATATTGGTAAACATCAGTGATTACTTCTTTCACAGTGTTATTTCAGCCTAAGTGAGCTAACATGAATCTTTCTTCAGTGTTCTCTGAATTAATTGCTGGAAAACAATGAAATCTGTTTTCACAGACTGAAAATTTCAAGAGGCATTTTTATTTTAGCTTGAACAATCCACAGAAGGAAATGCCTTAAGATAGCCAGATTTCTTTTCTGTGATCCTGAATCTTTTGATGCTTAAACATAGGTGACTGTGATGTCTCTCATGTGTTCAACTTATTAAGTAAAAGGTCAGGTAAAGCAGACAGTTTGTGGACCCATTTGGAGGAAATAATTCTCATGCTGGCAACTATCATTGGATGGTTGGATTTGTGACTTAGGTGGTCCTTGTGATTCTTGAGATTTTATTATTCAAACAGAGATGCTGGAATGTAATTTCCAATATAATAGCATGTGAAAAGTTCCCCAGGTGAATTTAACAACTGTTTACATTTTTGGTTTTGTGCTTCATAGTCTCTAACATTGAAGTCAGAAAACTATGGCAGTGCTACCTTGGGACATGAAGTGCCATATTAAAAGTAACTTCACTGTTTCGTTGTTCAACAAAGTAAATTACTTTGTAAACTAATTAAACCACTCACATATATTTTACCACAGTTTTGCCATTACCAACCTTATGTTCTAAGAGTTATACTCATTATTCTGTGACCATTGTAATACCCAACTGCTGCAGTAGTCCTCTTACTTTGCCATATTTCTGAACTTTCAAATATCAGGTGTGTATTAAATATTTTTTCCATTTATTTTAGATTCTTCAATATTTTTAATAGCCTGTTTTACTATTTGTATTTAAAAGAAAAATCTGTCTTCTTTTAGGTGTTTCTCTACACACACACACACAAAAAAAAGGGCTTTTACCAGTACCTCTATTTTCATAGTATTAATTCAATTTTTGTGGTATTGCTATTTACACAGAAGAGGACACTTAACAGTACAAAGGAATATGAAAGGAAGAAAGATCTAAAAGTGGAAGACAAAACTAAAATATGGACAAATATTTCATATGTATCAAATATATATTTCAAAATAAAATTTTCAAACACATGGTTTCAGATAATTCACTTTTTTTTTTCATAGCTATGAAATTTGAATTATATATGTATTTTACGTATTTATCCAAAAAGGCCCAAAACTACAATGCAACTTCCATATCAGTTCATATCTCAGACATAAATGGTTGTTTCTTTTCGTTGCTACCAGTCTGTGGTTAAAGTCATGGGGAGTCATAACTATTATCACATTTAGCATTCTGGCTAGGTTGTGTTACATTTCATGTTGCAATTCTTTACCCAGGTCTCACTGGAGTAAGTATGGGATGCTGCTGCATGGACTGGTCTTGAACCCAGGTGGCTGTTTTAGCAAACCTGTGCACATGTGACAATCAAATTCAGGAAGCAAAATTATTCCACGATTTGAGAAGCTGCACAACTTGCTGGTGTTCAGACACAGGATTGCAATAAGAACCAGGCTAGAGGCTGAAGGCAGAAGGCAGGACTGTCTTTTTTTCGCAAGTGCTTAAATTTAAGTTACAATTAAATAGATGCTCTTAGTACAACTGCAGCTTAAGTTACTAAAGAGATACATTCCAAAACCGACCAGAACTCCTCATGCTGCTGCATGTCTCAAAATTTCAAGTTTCAGTGCCTGTTGGTATTTTAGACTTTTTCTGTGTATACAGTTTGCCATGTTCAATAAGGAATGTCAACTTTATATGTATAAAGTTTACTTCTTTTCTGAGATATTTGCTACCTAATATCTTTATTGTCACATCAGTATTTATGTATGTCTCTGTTCTCATGCATATATAAACTGTGACATTTGCTGATCATTCTGCGCAAAGCCTTTAAGAGACTTGTTTTACTGTGTTTTACCTGTTACAACAAGTGTGTCAAACATAAGAGCTGTACAATCTCTTTAGGCAACATAGCAATTAAAAGCATAGTCCCCACATCAAAATCTTACCTTCCAGGGAGAAAAATAAACCATAACAACACGAAACACTGAAAAGACAAGTGATCACCATTTAGGTACAGTATCACTTAGAGAAACCCAACATTAATACAATATGCACTTTCAAATAATTAAAACTAACCCAATAAATAAACTAATGATTTTCAATTAATCCTAGAGGTGCCCCATGCTGTTAATTGGACCAGTTAATTTACTATAGTGCTGTCAGACAAGTACCACTTACATATACCATTTCACATACAGAAGAAATTGTCTTATTTATATCACTTACAGAGATTCAAAAGCAATTTCCTGAAGTATTTTACTTTAAAAAGCTGAAGATAACTGCTATCTCTTCCAAAAACAGGTAAAAGTGTACTTTGAATCATTAGGGGTTTTTTTACTTTTCTCTTTGATTTTTACATTTAGACAGGTTTGTGATTTTGTTATTTGAATAAGTACTGATAATAAAATAATTTACTGTTTTAAACCCTCATTTTAATGTTGTAGAATGTTTCTGTTTGATTTTGTAAGTTTTCTATTTTCCACTCAAATTGTTCAATCAAAATTCTGTTTTGTTTTTCAGAAAAAAAATACATTAATGAGAGGAAGTTCCTATCTCCTAGGTTGCCATCTATTAGAGGGAAACAACAGAGCACCTACTGTTCCTAGCGTTGCTCATGCTCCCTTTTTTTTTTGTTTTATTGTCTCCTCTTTCCAGGCTAGTAGACAAAATATGTCACTTTGTAAAATTGTCACTGAGCAGTATAAGATTTAAGATGGATTCAGAAAAAAAAGGAACAGGAGAACACTAACTTTTTATGGGTCTGATGAGCGGCTATGTTGACTTTGTGGATTACATGAACCTTTGCGGTACTTTAACTCCAGTAAGCAATTGAGCACTGCACAGCCACTCACTCACTCCTGGTGTGATGGGCAGAAGAATCAAAGGGTAAAAGTGAGAGAACTTTGGTGTGAGATAAAGACAATTGAATAGGCAAAGAAAGAGCAAGCCACGCTGTCCTAGTTACAGTGGCCAGGACCAGTTTATCACTGTGTGGATGTAAGCAAAACTGTGTATTCTATACCCTCACTGTCATTTCTCCTGAACTCTTAATAAGAGATCATTTGCAGCAGCTGCCCAGGACACACATAACCCCTCAGGCTACAAGTTGGGTGTTAAAGAACTCTGCGAGGCATGAGAATGTTTCTGTCTCACACCAGTGACTCAGGTGTGATAAAACGCCTTTCCAGGAAGGCATTAGCACCTTCACACCCAGGCTGAGGTGTCTGCTAATGGCCTACTGGGGACTGGCACAATAGGTGGCTGCAACAGCATAGACCATCAAAGATTCCAAAAATATCTCACGACTCACATAGTTAAATCACTCATTGTGGAACTCTTCACCCTGGGGGAGGTACTGGGCATTCCCACCTGAGCATACATAATCTTCATTTTTGGGGACTTGGGGTACCTCTTGTGGGATCCAGAGGAGGATGGGAACCTCAGCAGGACTCTGACTGCCGCTCTTGACAAGACTGCAACCATCATCCTCACCAACAGGTTTTCCTTTCCCTTTACTTTGTACTCAGGGGAACCACATATCACTCAGCACAGGGGCTAACAAACACCATCTGTTTGTGCCCCAGGGTGTTGTGTTACACATCTGTTCTTTTGTGCGTTAAAATCAATTTTTCTCTGTATCATTGTATCTATTGTAATCTTTTTAGTAAATTGTAACTCTGACTTGTAATCTCTTTTGTGTTGTGTTCACTCTCCTGACGGTTTACCTTTAAACCAGCACACGTTCACACAGCTGAAGTAAAACACAGAATTAATCCGGCACTTCCCATGAGCAGTCAGGTGTTCAGACATCTCCATGAAACCAGGGTTCCATCACACATAATGGTGACTTGGGAAGAGCAATGTCATAACTAAGAATGTCTTCCCCTCCTCCTACTTCTCTCAGCCTTTACTGTTGAGCATGATGTCATAGGCTATGGAACTTCCCTTTGGACAGCTGTGTTCGGCTGTCCTGGCTGTGTCCTCTTGCAGTTTCTTCTGCACTCCCAACCTAATCACTGGTGGGGCCATCTGAGAAGTGGAAGTGGCCTTTATACTGTGCTAGCACTACTCAGCAATGGCTAAAACAAGAGCAGAGCAGAAAGAATTATTAGAAAAATGTGCCTTGAAGCTGCTGGTCTTCAGGAAAGCTGTATGAAAATTTATTTTAATCATCTGAATCAGTAGATCCTTTTGAATTACCTGGCTGCAAATCAATGAAAAGGAACCTTCCAGGCTCTGAAATTTGCATGGATACCTGTATAGGAGGCTTTTGTTATTTCCTTTTTACTTCTTCCACTGTGTCCTAGGATTTGTGAAAAAGACCCAGGGAAAGCATAATATACCATGGCTGGTTGAAAATGAGTAATTTGACCCGCCTAGTAGTAGTTCCTAGAGTATAATTATGTTAAGAATTCAAAAAGTGTTGGACGTTGTTCTCAGGCACACAGTGTGATTCTTGGGGTTGTCCTGTGCAGGGCTAGGAGCTGAACCCAATGATCCTTGTGGGTCATAGAATCATAGAATTGATTGGGTTGGAAAAAACCTCCAAGATCATCAAGTACAACCCTTGGTCCAACTCCAGTCCATTTACTAGATCATGGCACTCATTGCCACGTCCAATCTCAGTTTGAAAACCTCCAGGGATGGTGAATCCACCACCTCTCTGGGCAGGCCATTCCAATGCCTGATTAGTCGCTCTGTAAAAATTTTTTTTTCTAATATCCAACCTAAATTTCCTGTGGCAGAGCTCAAGCCTGTCCCTTCCAACTCAGAATATTCTATGATTCTATGATTCTAAGAGCGTTATGCTAGTTTACAGTAGCTTGAAAGTTTATTTACCCTGAAGTTATTTACAGAAAGGAAAAGCCTCACCCCTTTTTCTGATCATGAACTCTGATCTTCAACTGGAAAATGTATTTGCTATTTCACTTTCTATTTTTGTGATATTGGAAAAATATTTGTATATATGTACTTAAATTGGTTGCAAAGTTTTTCTCACAACTAAGATACGAGTCTTTGAGATTATACAAGATCTTTCACTTATAAACAATATTATACCATTTTCTGAAATTAAAAAAAAAAAATAAAATGGTCAAATATCTCCAATTCATGTTGGTTCTTTTTCTAGGAAAAAAGTATAGGACAAAATTCATACAAATATACATGTGAGTCATAACTGCATCTATTTACTTGAAGGGGTTAAAGGCTCAAAATATAATTGAAGGCTTTATAAACAACCTGGAACATACAGGACAGATATTATGATAAAAAAAATCTGTAAAAGTTTACCAAGTTTACCAAGTTCTTTTTTTTAAATAATCCTGAGGATTTACACCTGAACTTTTTCAAGGGGAATAACGCAGATGAAAAGGCAGATCAAACTTGTGAAAATGCAAAGCATGCAAAAAGATAGATGTAGGATGGTAGAAGTAGAAATAACAGAAAATTATACCTGCATAGTAAAAAAATAATCTATAGAAAGATATGGAGGAGCTTCAGAATGGCTGACTACTTTGATTAAAATCAGAAATTTGGCAATGGAGAATATTAAATTAGATTAAGCTAGTCTGCAAAACCAATAAATTTAAATTTAAAAGAATTTGGAATCTTCCTGTTAAAACAAACTAATTACCGTAATAGCCCAAACAGAGGTGAATGTTGTCCATTTCCTGGGTTTTACTGTCTTTAGCGCTGGCATTACAGATCCACATTCAGCTACTTTTAAAATTGACCAAGGACATTTTTGGGGGGTTTTTTTGTTTGTTTTTTTTTTCATCAGGACTTGGAAGAGATGAATCCAATACTGATTTAAAACATTTCCTCAGCAATGTCATGTCTTTAAAGATAGGGATGATACTATTGACCCATCTGATAAGAATGTACTAAGCATTTGCACAGTGCTTTAGAACTTCCAGATCTTTGATCAATAGTAAAAATTACCTTCAATAAAACCAAATAATGCTGAAGAGAAATAAACGTATATATGAAAACACCAGGTCTTTTCTTCAGTGGGGAAAAAACCACCATAGCACCAACTCACCAGGAAGCAAGTGTAGTATTCACATTAGTGTGAATGGTAAGTTCTATTTAAATCCTACAATATAAAGCTTTTAAGTTTCAAATAGGTTGCTTTATCAGTGATAGACTGAAGAACATCAGATTTAAAGACAGCAGCGCAATCCAGTGTTTTTATTCTTCCTGAAGTTTAAAGCTTTGTTATACAGATATACTCAAATCTTTGAGATTATTTTATGATAATGAAATCACATAGCTAATTTCTAAATTATATAATGAATAAAGTAATGTATAAATACCATTTTTCATTATCCAGTTCCTTGGTCTTCAATCACAAATGACAAATATTCTATCTTAAATCTTTTTACCCATTATAAGTTCTCTCTACTTGTAATATAAATAAAGCTGCAAAGAACTGAGATGACACAAGGGAATACTGAGAAAAGCTAAATGAGTGAGAAATTCTGTATTGCTTTTACACATATCTGAGGGAAGTCTTGGGTGTTTCCATGGTTATACTCTGTTCTGACATTGCTTATGGAAATTCAGTAGATGAGTTACATTTATGTTAATAGGACATTAGCATAAGCAACTATTAAAATTATATAATGTATTAATGTGGTCTACAAGGAAAGAAAACACAAAGGATAAAAAGAAGTTCTAAGACATCTGAAGACTCCAAAGCAAAATAAGTTTTTTTGCTAAGGTCTATTATTTTGTGTGCATAGAGGTTAATCTTAGTAATTGATTTTATCTTATTGTCTCAAAAATATGGGGAAAAAAAACCTCCAAAACATGCATCAGACACTGAGATGAGGAAATCTACAAGATTTAATAACTAATACATATAAGCACTTTATTTGCATTCATAACGGGACAGTAACTTACTGAGAAATAACAAGATAATTAAGTTATTTTTTTGTGTTCTCTTTCATTAAACAGATGTCCGAATTTGTGCTTCAAAACATAATTAATTTCACTTTAAGGACATGGACAGAGAAAAGAGGGGAAAATAATCTTTTCACAAGAACAAAATTAAATTGTCAGAAATTTCAGAAAAGACAGGTAGTAAAATGTCAGAAGGAGAGTAAAACAGCCCCTAAAATACGGGGTCTGAAAGTATTTGAGTCAAGATCAGAGAATACAAAGAAGTGCAGTGTTGTGGTGAGAACCCATCACAAACCCCCAGAAGAGGAAGGAATTGATGCAGCTTTTTGTACAGAACTATCAGAATTCTCATGATCTCATGACTTGGTTCTTTCTGGGTTTGTCAAACATTGAGTCACAGTCTGGGAAGAAAACACAGCACTGTGCAAGCAATTCGAGAGGTTCCCAGGTTATGCTGCTGATTATCTCACAAATGAAGGGCTAGAGGAGTCAGCTACTCTAATGCTCTACTTGACTTGGTGGTCACAAATTGGGACTTCATAACTATGGACTGTTTGAAGTCAGAATATAGGAAAGATCTGGTTAAATAAGCAATGTAATTTCAGACTTGTTCCACAGGGCAGCCTTCAGTTTACTTAAGGAATTACAAGGCAGAATACACTGAGAAATCACCGTGAAATAGAAAGGTGCCTGTGAGAGATGGTTTATTTTCTTTAGAGAGAGAGACAATAAGCAAACTACTCTGCTGTATAGAGACCTTCAAAAGAACTGAAATGCATAAAAGAATTTGAAACAACTACCGGCAACAAAGAAGGAGTATAAAATTGTTGTTTGAATATTTATGCATGAAATTAGAACAGCCCAAGACTTACTGAAGTTAAAATGAGACAGTGTCATGAAGTATAATGAGAAGGAAATGTTCAAGACAGGCATAGGGAAAGAAAATTCAGGGAAGAGACAGATCTGTTGCTAAACGTGGAAGAGAAGTTGGTGGTGAACAATGTTGAAAAGGCTGAACTATTCCATGCTTTTTTTTCTTCTTGTACTGGTTTAAAGATAAACCAGCAGGAGGAATGAATCCAATTCACAAACAGATTATAAATCAGAATTATAATTTAGTAAAAAAAAAAAGATCACAATCAGTACAAGGGTACAGAAAACAAAAGGTCCCTTTAACCCACAAAAACAAGTGTGTGACCCAGCAGCCTGGGGCACAAACAGAATGGTAATTGTCAGCCCCTGCGCTGAACACCACCCGGCCCTCCTAGGTACAAAGTAACAGGAAAGAAGAAACCTGTTGGTGAGGGTAATGGTCCTGGTCCAGTTGAGAGTGGCAGTCGCAGTCCTGCTGAGGCTCTAGTCCTCTTCTGGATCTGATGATCCCCAGTCCCAAAAAACCCCAGTTTATATGTGCTTAGGCTCAGGTGGGAGTGCCCGGTACCTCCCCCAGGGCAGGGAGTCTCACAATGGGTGATTTACACTCTGGCCTATTTTTGGAATCCCTGATGGCCCATTAGCAGACATGACCCCTCAGGCTGGGTGTGGAGGTGCTGATGGCTCTCCGGAGGGGTGTTATCACACTGAGTCACTGATGTGAAGACAGGAAACCTTTCTTATCTCACAGAAGTTCCCAAACACCCACCCTGTAGCCTGAGGAGTCAGGTGTGCCCCAGGCAGAGGTGCAAATGATCCATTGTTAGCAGTTCATGAAGGGGGGGCCAGGTGGAACTCTTTTCATGGGGCAGGCAGTCTCTTTCCTGGTTCCATGGTTGAAAAAAAAAAAAAGAGAGGAGGTAATCCCTCTGAGGCACAGAGTTGGTAGATGAAAGAAAAATTCCAAGATTTTAAATCCATAACACTTCTGTTTTCAGAGATGAAGTCTGGTCACAGAAGTGACAAATTAGGGTTGATTTCATGTCCATGGCACAACATAGAATTCAACTGAAATTGCAGAAAATGTGTTCTGATGTGATTGTGAGGCTGCTGCTTAACATCTACTAAAAAAATAGTTATAGCAAATGGAGAAGGGTCCCACATAATTAAAAAGTGGATGATACTGGACTCACCTATTCTTAAGTAATACAGGAGGGATGATTCAGGGACCTCTCAGCCAGTCAGCTTCACTTCAGTCCTTGGAGGAATCACCGAGAAGCTTCTCCTGGAGCTCGTTTCCAGGCCTGTGAATTAAAAGAAGGTAATTAGGAAGATATTTGTGGATTCACCAGAGAAAAAGAATGTTTGAGCAATTTTATTGCATTTTATGGTGTAATAGCTCTCTGTGCAGATCTTGTAGCCACTATTTCAGTAAGGCTTTTGTCCCCTACAGTGTAAGTTATCCCAAGCTTCAGTGAAAATAAAGTAAATATATTTTAATATCTATGACTTTTTTTTTTCTTTTGGTTTGCTTTTTCATATACCATCTAAATAATTCAAAGCATATTTGTGATGAAAGTAATAACTTTATCTTTCTTTCTCAGTTATTGCAACCTCATTTCCTTACTTTCTGGTAAAACATTTTCATTGCAGAAACAAATATTTGCAAATATAATTAAATTTAGAATTTGATATGTTCATAACTATCCATACATCACTTGTAAAATTGAGAACATTCTTATATATTTATGAATGCTTAAAAATTATTTGCTAATTTGAATAATACTGTTGAAATTCATATTAACACTCTAAGTACTCCAACTAAATTAAATTACACCGCTACTGTAAATAAAGTTATTCTTTTCTGTGTGAGGGTTAAAGTTTCAATCAATGCAGAAAAAAATTATTAGACTGAAATAAATTAATGTGCTAAGGACTGAAGGTATACTAAGATTCAAATAAGCAAATAAAACTTCAAATGACATCATTAAAATAAATCACTTTTCTGTTTATTTAGAAATTAATATGTTTGCTTTTCATTCTCTAAGAGTAAATCCATATGCTTTAGTGTTTAAAATTTATAGGAATTCATAAATATGTAATTAGTTTAATTATATTTTTTTTAATCTTAGAAATGCAATTTCTTTAAGAAGTTACCTGAATATATATGGAATTTTTCTGTCCCTAGAGCTGAGTAACATGTACATTTGATTAACCGATATGATAGATTTAGTGATGCCGAGAATTCATGCCCCCAAAAAGGCATAGGAAACTGTACAAAACCAAATTTGTGTCTTTATACAGCGAGGTATTTATTAAGCAACGTTGGAGAACCCCCAGCTCGTGCTGGAAAAAGAGTTCCGAAGTAGTCAGTGTAAAGTTAGGGTATTTATACAATTTCTGTGAGGTATTATGACATTTCTACATAAATATTCATGTTGTTGCAACACACAATTATAATATTCATAGTAGGTGGAGTTCAGGCGGAGTCAGAGGTGTGGTCACTCTTTTGAGGAATATTATGGTGGGAGTTCCTGTTACTTCATCTTATTTCTTCTCCTCATCATCATGAACTTTTGACCTTTGCTGGTTCCTGCTGGTCCCAAGATGGGATGTTGCAAGAGTTATTTATGACCAAGAGGTATAGAGAGGGCAAAGGGTAACACAAAGCAGACTTCAGACAAGTTAGGGAGTACACATAAATTACAGCCAGGCATCCTTGAAGGTACAGGGTAATGGTCATCTGGAAACTTGCCTTATCTTCCAGAAGGGCTTTGCCATCATTTTCCCAGGGTTTTGCTGACCTTTCAGACAGGCCTCTGCTAGTTAAGCATTCCCTAGGAAATTTGTGTTACATTATTTGAGGATCTTAGGTTTTGCTCTGCTTCATTAGAAGTAAAGAAATAATCTGTAATACTGCAATTAAGAGAACATTCAAGATTTAATAAAGCAGTAGAGAGACATGATATTAATCTAAAACATTCTTAACATATCCTTACATGAATGTATCTATCCAGAACTGTTTACTGATTTCAGGAGTAAAAATATATCTGCACAAATTTTAATCTTTTTTCTTCCAACCTTTTTTCACTACAGCTAAAAGAGACAAACTTCAGTTGTGTATTTCCTCCTTTACCAACAGACCTGTCAAGTAAGTTCCAATCAGCTCCTGTGAAGTCCATTGAAGGTAGTAGGTTTGTAGGAAAATTCCTTATAACATACTTCAGCAGACAATGTGCTGCACAGCATTTCTATTGACATAAAATAAGGAATATAACTGTATTTGAATTCTCTGCAAATTGTTAATTGATAATAAATAATTGAGAACAGCTTAATCCAGAAGCCACTGAGTTTTCCTTGCTATTTTAATTCCATGGTTCTATTTTCAGTAGTTTTTACGAGTAGAAAGATGGACTTTCAGGTAGAGACTTAGTTTTCTTTAGTGCATTTTTTAAATTCTATGCATAATTTTCCTGTACATATCTAGATTAATAACTGAACTAAAGACTTAAAGGGCCTTATCCTCTGCATATTAACAGAATAAACAGAAAATATTTTTCTTTGAGTATTAAGCTGTGAGTCATGTGGTATATGTCTACTACTTTGACTGTGACAGTGATAGATGTAATAAAAGGCATGATCCTTCCTTAGACTAAGGAGCAAAACAAGCTAAACAGTCCAAGACATGAAGATATAACTACAGTACGTGACAGACTAAGAGAATCAGAAAGGACAGGTGTCTCAATACAGACTAGCAATCAGCAGTGACAAGAAAGAATTATTCTCAAGTGCTGCAAGTTAGCTAAACTCAGGCAGTTCACTGTTCTTGTTTTCCTGTGATCCCACTAAGCAGTGCAACAGAAACAGTTGGATAGCTCGTTATACGTCCTGCCCCTCTGCTCACCTCTGAGGTCACTAAAGCCATAACCATTTGCAACAGGGCTACTTCATCCATCTTTCTGCCATTGCCATTCTAAGCTAAACACAAAGGAAATTCCCAGTGGGAAGTTGATGACTGGTAGCAAAGACCAGGTAGGGCTAGTTATCCCATAGGTGCTACAAGTTGATCAAGTTTCTATTCCTTGAGCCTGCATCTTGAAAGGTATATTGCTATAAGTGGCATATTGCTTCTAAGTTAGTGCTACAACTGCTATGAAAAAGTAATAAATTAGTGCAATATATCACCACTCTTTCAAATAGTTAATGCAACAAGTAGGATCAGGCTCAGTATGTCTATGATTTAACATACAGCTAAACTAGATCAGGAATACGGGGGAAGAAATGCATGTTTGATCCTGACCAGTGCATGTTCACATCTATGCTCTCAGCAAGAAAAACTAGAGGTGTAAGAGTACGATATTTCCTTCTCCCAGCATATGTTTATGAATATTATTCTGTATATGTGACACCAATCACTTGCACTCCTTGTAGGAGTTGAGGTCAGCATAGACCAAGTGGGTCTCCAGTGGGCAAAGTGCTATTGCACACCAACTAGTTGAGCAAGGCCAAGGACCAGAGCTCCTGAGGTGGTTTCCAACCACAGGAGGAAGCACAGCACAGAGGGCACTGCTGAGGCCTCTCCTGGCTGCCTTTCATCTGAGTCCTGCCCTACAGATGCACCTTTGGTCCTGATGTGGTGCCTGGCCAGGATGGAGTGAGCAAGGCTGGGCAGAAGCATCGAACCTATTAGTTCACTGTGGATACTGACAGTAACACAGTACATGTGATTTTTTTGTAATCCCTATCAGAAGCCTCCAGCTCTGCGGTGCCCTAGGGTGCAGAGTCTGGGATCTGCAGGACCTCATCCTGGGCCTGATTTGGAAGGCCGCTTTGTCTGTCTGAAGATGAGCAGCTCTTATCTCTGTGGGGTGAACTGGGGTTGTGCAATATCATCTGTAGTAATGGTGTGAGCAGTCACAGTCCTTGCTGTGTGACAAACTCCAGCCTTGGGTGTCCCAAGGACTATGAATGACCAGTGAATGCCAACCACACTGCTCTTTCTGCCCAGAGAAGGATGCAGAGTGACATAACGACATCTATAAACAGCTCTTCATGTACACCAGAGGTGAGGCAGAATGCGCTCCCACCAGGAACACCACATTTCCTCATAAAGACTTCAAGATGCTTATGACTCTTCAAAATTTCCTCCCCACTTCTTGAGGAAATTTATACACTCACCGGTTGTGTTTAACACGCATTTTTTGGAGAAAGTGAGCGAGCAGGTCTGGCAAGAGACTACTTGTTATACTATCCAATTGTTGGATCCTGTATACATACTTGACTTTCCTGAACCTCTCAAGCAGAGATTTAAACTAAACATCAATGCCATGATGGACATCTGCAGCCAGTTCTGAGACAGATTTGTCCCCAGATGTCAAATATCAGCTTTAACACTTCTCAAGTTGTTCAACAGCAAGAGAAGGCAGCTGGCTTTTCAATACTCTGTCAGCCTGTCAGTCAACTGCAGATGTTAGTGGATCTTGAATTATGAAGGCAATTGACTTATTCTCTAGGGGATTGAGAGTTTCCCACAGAACAACATAGGCTACTGCAGCCCCAAACCAGACCATGACTACACATTCTCAATTTACTGGGAAGAATTTCCCACAGTAGTATTTCTATGATCTGTGTCTTTTTCCAGGACACTGACAGGTAATCAAGGAGTCCAGGACTTGTTTTCTCCCCTTTTTCCTCAGTTGTTTTCCTCCCACTCTTCTGTCCCAATACATCCCAAGAGAACTCATTACTTCTCTGGTAGGAGTGAAAAAAAATACAGTCTGTGAAAAATCCCTTCATATTTTCCTCATCCAAAATATTCAATTACAGCTATCCCTGCATAGATGTTTTTTTGAGCCAGTTCCATCATCATTTACTCTACTTTCAAAGCTAGCAGGACAACAGCCAGCATCAGTCTGAGTACCCTCCTTCAACTGCTGTGCAGTTTTCACATTACAAGTCACTTGGCTTTTGAATTTTCTTAATCATAGAAAGGTTTGGCTTGGAAAGCACCTTAAAGATCATCTAGTTCTAAGCCCCATCCTGCTGTGGTCAGGGAAACCTTCCTCTAAACCAGATTGCTCAAAGTCTCATGCAGCCTGGCCTTGAACACTTTCCGGAATCCACAACAGCTATGGACAACTTGTGCCAGTGTCTCACTGTCCTCACAGACATCTACATCTCTCTCTTACTTACTTCTTCCTTATATCTAATCTAAACCTACCCTCCTTCAGCTTAAGGCCATTACCCTTTTCCTATTACTACATGCCCTTGTGAAAAGTCCCTTTCTAGCTTTCTTGTAGGCCCCCTTTAGGTACTGGAAGGTTCTGTAAGGTCTCCTCAGAGCTTTCACTTCTCCAGGATATACAATCCCAATTCACTCATCTTATGCTCCAGCTCTCTGATCATCTTNACTTTCCGGAATCCACAACAGCTATGGACAACTTGTGCCAGTGTCTCACTGTCCTCACAGACATCTACATCTCTCTCTTACTTACTTCTTCCTTATATCTAATCTAAACCTACCCTCCTTCAGCTTAAGGCCATTACCCTTTTCCTATTACTACATGCCCTTGTGAAAAGTCCCTTTCTAGCTTTCTTGTAGGCCCCCTTTAGGTACTGGAAGGTTCTGTAAGGTCTCCTCAGAGCTTTCACTTCTCCAGGATATACAATCCCAATTCACTCATCTTATGCTCCAGCTCTCTGATCATCTTTGTAGTCCTCCGCTGGACTTGCTTCAACAAGTCCATGTCCTTCTTATATTGGGCAACCCAGAGCTGGACACAGTCCTCCAGGTGGGAGTCTCAAGAGAGCAGAATACAGGGGGAGAATCACATCCTTCAATCAGTTCGTCCTGCTCTTTTTGATACAACCCAGGTTATGGCTGGCTTTCTGAGCATCTCATCCATCAACATCCCAAGTCCTTCTTCTCAAGGTTACATTTAATCCATTCTCTGCATGGCCTGTATTTGCGCTTAGGATTGCACTAGCCCAGATGCAGGACCTTGCACTTGGCCTTTTTGAGGTTCATGGGTTTCATACAGGCCCACATCTTGAGTTCCCTCTGGACGGTATCCCTTCCTTTCAGTGTGTCAAACACACCACACAGCCTTATGTCAGTACCTTAAGTTTGAACCCCTGTTCAGCAGCTTGGCAAGCCTATTACCAAAGATGCTATTATCCTTTACCTGACAGATGGACCCCATCAGGCCCAGTAGACTGTATTTCTTGAAATGGGTGCTATGGTATAACTAGCCTAGCCCCTAGCTGTGGCATCAGTCCTGTAACCAGCCGTTGATTTGCCACATTTGACCGGCCTTTTCAAACCCCTTACTCATAGAGAAAATGTGAGTAGTTTAATTGTGTGTCTGTCTGTGCACACTGGGTACACATTCCTCATACCACTGTAATTCAGATTACTGATGTATGCAATAAACAAAAATAATAACTGCACCCTGAGTTCTGGAAAGAAAAAAAATGTTTTGAATTTTTTAAGCAGGTACAATGATGCTCTGAGGTGTTAAATGAACACAGTTTAGAGTTGGTTTTACCTTTCCCCAAAGACAAAAATGTTGATTGCAGTCTGCAAATATATTACCTATTCTTGAGGTCATCTGGAGCTGGGAGTTTAAAATCCAGAAAAAATAAGAGACATATATTTTCAGTATTTGAGTATCACAAAACTATAATGCATGAAACACATTACTGCTGTCGTGATACAAAAGAAACTGAGTGCAGTGCTTTTTTCCTGTTTACATTTTCTCTTCTCTCTGGAGTTTCAGCCAAGAAGAGTGGAACTGACTGCCCTCACAGGGCAACAATTTGGGTTAAGGAGGAACATGGCTAGTTTTCTGAAAAGTTTGTGTTTTGCAAGGGTGTGTCACAATGTGAACAAAGGAGAAGGGAATTACTTTCTTTCACATCTCCATCTTTTGCTGGCAACTCAAACTGTTCTAAGGATTTTGTGCTGCCAAGTTGTTTTAGTGAAAATCTGTCATGCTGAAAAGTCTTAAAGCCAGACTTTAAACATTCAAGTTAAGAAAGAATGCACTGCTTTTTCTTCCTAACAGTGTATCTAACTGAGTATCAGTGCCTCAGGGTAGTAGAAGTGTAATTCCTGAGGCATTCATATTTCATGGTAATACACATTGCCATGAGCTTTGTGATTCTATTCAGAAACAATTCCATTTATTTACAATCAGCTATGCTACCCTTCAGGAAGATGAGAAGAAAATCAGCTTGCAGGCGAATCTGTTAACAGCAGTGATGGAAAATTTTTAAAACTTTTCATAATATGTGTTCTTTCATAGTGAATATTAATTCATTGATATGTATTTTAGTATTTTTATATTAAAAGGGTATTTGGAAAACATTTGTACTAAAAGGATTTATGTTATGAAAGAAAAGCCTCTAAGTCTAGAAATGTGTGTCATCATTATATTATCTGACAGGAAATTAACATACTGCTTGGCTTCATGATATCAATCTTTTCAATGCCAATTTGCAATTAGATAATTGATGGCATACAAGCAACTTTATGAAGGTGTTAATGATGCACAGCAGACCAAATAAGCTACTCCCATATGTCAGGAAACAGTTCTAATAACTTCCTTATACACATATTTGCCCCCTATGAATAATCCTTTTAGACGTCTTCTACAAGAAGAGAGGAAGTGTATACATATTGGTATGAAAACAATGCTTCTGCCACTACTCACAAGGACTTATGATTATGATCCAAAATCATAACTTTGTGTCTAGGGCTTTATGCTTGACTTTTGCTGCATTCATCCTGATGCCATATAAAGAATCATGTGCCTAAGCATCATCATTCTGCCTTTGGAAGAAGGATTAACATCTCTCATGACATTCAGAAAAACTACACTTAGCAACTTGTGTTGCTTGAACAATTTTTAGAGATCAACACTGATTCAGGGCTGAGATTATTGAACACATAGTGCAGTATGGTATTACTGCATATAAAAGTAGATTTATATGCTTATCAATTAGCTCCAGTCTTATTTCCTTAAGTTAGACAAAATAAATTATTTAGAAATTTCTGTTATCTATGAAGCTCAAAGATTTCTCTTACCATTTTGCTTTTCTTCGAATGAATGGGTAACATTCCAGTACTATGTACACAGACTTTGTTATAATAACTTGAGTGTATTACAGATTTATATAAAAACTGATTGTTGCCAGAATTAACACACCCTGTCTGACTTTTATCTACAAAGATGAAAGTTTGCATGTAAAGTGGTCACTGTAGAATATGGCTTCTGGAAGTGCAAATCAGGAAACACTAATCTGGGACTACCTAATTTGCATTACATTATATCATAAGCACTTAAAACCTGGTGCTGCATTCACTAAACCTGGTATCATGAGCTCATTCTTCCATTTAAAATATGTAGAATCACCATGCAGATAGGGAATAAAGGTTAAATTTCTTTGGATGAAATGGTGCGTCCAAACTCCAACATCCAAAAGAAAAGAAACACCTTTCTCAGGCAGAGACTGATTCACTAGGATACTCACCTGAGGCTCAGTAAACCCCATTTCACAGCTGTGCAGGTCAGGTGGTGGAAAACCAGCATGCAATAGTGTTTCAAAGTGCATGTCATTTTAGTCTTTTGATTGTATGCTGTCTTGCAAGGGAGGAATTCAACAGAGTGCTATTTCTTTCTTATATTTCACTTCTTTCCAAATCTCTTTTTACCTGTAGTCTCCTGTCTGTGAGCTAAAATACTATCTACCAAGTACAGAGGAGTTTTGGATGTCAAGAAAAAGAGACTATAGTAAATTAGTGTGAGGAATGATAGCAAGGGAAATGTTACTGTAGTCTTGACTGCTCTTGTACTTTTCTGCTTAGCTTCTGACCTTGCTGTCAAGTAAGGAGATGGATGTCTGCCCCAGAACAATTGTACTTTCAGTCTTAAACTAAATTTCTGAATATCAGAGTAAAACTTAGATTTATATATAACTTGGTATTTAGCACCAAAAAACAATAGTTAATGTTGGATGAATTTCCTTGAAATATGGAGTTTGTTCAAAATTAGTATGTAACAATGTAACAATGACTTGTGAATCAGAATCACAGAATCCTGATGGTTGAAAAGGAGCTCTGGCAATAGTCTAATCAAACTCCCTTGATCAAAGCAGGGTCAGCTAGATCAGGTTGACCAGGACCATAAACAGTCATTTTTTTCAATATTTCCAAGAATGAAGACTCTACAGCCTCTTCAGGTAACTCATTTCAGATGTTTGAACATGCTCACAGTAACTGTTTATGCTTCTGTTTAAATGGAATATCCTGTATTTCAGTTTTTGCCCATTGCTTCTTCTCCTGTCACGGGACACCACAGATGAAAGACTGTTCTGTCTTCTTTACTCACCTTTATCAGCAGCTGGTCAAGAAAGGCAGTTGTACCACCTATGCTGGTGTGGCCCCATCTGTGCAGTTTCACGTACTTCGTTATAAAAAGGATGCAAAACTCTGTGAATGTAACCAGAGGAGGAAAACCAAGATGGTAAAAGGTCTTGAGGTCAAGACTGAAGAGGTGTGGCTGAAGTCAGTTGTGTTGTTCAGCCTGGAGAAGGCTGAGGTATGACCTCATCACAACCTAGAACTTCTTTCCAGAGTGTCAGTGGAGGGTGAGGTGCTCTCTGGTGATCAGCAACAGGGCATGAGTAAATGGAATGAACCTGCATCAGGGAAAGTTCAGATTAGACATTAGGAAAAGCTTCTTCACAGTGCAAGTGATCAGTCATGAAACATTTCTTCAACCTGTTGATGTCCCTCTGGATGATAACACATCTGTATAGTGTATCACCCACTCCTCCCAGTTTCATATCATTTGCTGAGGATGCATTCTGTCCCATCGTCCAATTCTTCCTTCAATGAAGGTGTTGAACAGTATTAGACCCAGCAGCCTGAGGTATTACACTAATGAGTAGACTCCACTGACTCAGGTCAGCAGGCCTGAAAGTGTGTACTGACCAAAAATATTTTGAATTGGCAGTTCAGCCCCTATGACCATTACATACTTCCTGAGCTTGTCTGTGAAGGCTTCATGGGAAATAACATTAAAAACGTTAAACATTAAAAAAACTTTCAAAATTCAAGATAAACAACATTTACTGCCCTCCCCTTGTCTACTAAGTTGGTAATTTCATTGTATGAGGATACCTCTCCATTTAAGCATGATTTTCCTTTCATAATTCTGTGGTCACTGCTCCTAATAATCTCCTTGTTCTTCATATGTTTGGAAGGTGCTTTGAAGAGGATTTCCTCCATGACCCTCCTGGGGTCAAGGTCAGACTCACTGACCTGTAGTGTCCCAAATCTAAATATTTGCACAAAACACAATTATTTTAGTTGCAACAAAAGCATTCAGGCACTGCTTGCTCTCCCAGAGTAGTCATTAAGAGAACATAGATGCAAAGAACATTTGAGAAACAAGACACAAAATTGACAAATATGAATTAGATATGGTAATTTATCCTCATGATTCTAAAAAATGTGGGGAAAGGAAAGATATCTCATTGCTTGAGCTGTTAAATGTTAATATTTTCTCAGGAGAAAAAGGCTTTTTTTTTTTGTCATTGGCATTTTGACAGAAAGAATGACATGGAGCTCTGTAGCTATACAATTGGAGTTTGGTTTGCAGAAGCAGACTATAGCACCTTTTCAGACTAAAACGGAAGCTTGAGTGAGACTTTGTTTTGGACTAGAATGTACCAAAATCAGTGGAACCATGTACCTAAGCTGACTGTTGTTTTATTGAGGTGCAGATTGAATAAATATTAGAGATTGACTTAGTATTCTTGGTGTTTTCCCAAATTCTTATCTTAGCTGTGAGGGTTAAAATTAAAGAGATTAGATGTTAATTTCCAAAATCAAAGTTTTTCACTTTCCTACTTTGGTGCACAGTAGAAAATTAATCTTCTGATACAATTAAGATTTTTTTTTTCCCTCTTGAACAAGGAAGTAATTATTTAATGACTTTTTTCCCAAAAAGAGTGTAACTACCTAATGTCTGGCTTATTACCTATTGAAGTTTCTGTATTTGAGGTAGGAATTTTCATACAATCAATTTTTATTGTGTGGATGGAATCTCTGGTCGTTAATAACAAAGCTCAACAACAGAAGCTTATTTAAATCCAAGCTGTCATTTGTGTTTGCTTTCTCGTGTCATACCACCTTACATATTCTCTCTCTCCTGTTTCATCAAACAGCATAAATGTGAATTTATGTTGACCATATTGGCCCCTAGAAAGATGCTTCAAAAATAAATTATATGCTTAACTAGATAATTTTATGAATTTCAAAATGTGTATATTGATACTTAAACTTTATGCATATAATATTATAACTACACAAGCACTCAACTTCTCTTAAATCTTTTAACATCAAATTAGCCTTAGATGTGTTCAACTATGAGTGGAGGACTGTCATTTACTTACTTGTTCTTCAAGTAAATATATTTGGAAAGAAAATTCTATTGAATATCCTTTTGAATTAAATATAGCAAACCATATTTCAAGTAAAAGGTGAATAATGGGAGACTTGTACTAACAAATCCATACTAATAAATCTGTCCCTTTAATACTCCTGAATACCTTCTGCAGACAAGGTAAGGGTTTTGAAAACAATGCTGTGATCTCTTAAAGAAATTAAATAGGAAGATAGTAATACCTTTTTCAATCACTAACTGTCCAAATAATTCCAGCTGGAGAAAGGTCAGTGTCACCTGCCACATAGACAAAATAGAAGAGTTATCCCAAGAAAGGATTTGATTTAACAATTAGAATAAAACATGTAATGTGAACATATGATGAAGATTGTCTGGAGGATGGGATGTTAGGATTTTTTTTTTTTTAATGCATAGTTAAGTCAGAATTTGCCAGTTTCAGCAAATTCTGGATACTCTTGTGTTTGCATAGTAAAAACTCTTCAGCATGGTAATTGTATGAGTGTATAATCAGCAAGTTGTTATTTGGTATGAGCATCATACGGTTACACTGAAAGAGCTATTTTGTGGGAAAGAGAACACATTTCACTTTACTACAATTCCCTTCTATCAACAAAACCCACAATGTGGCTTTGTGCAGCAATAACATGTACAAAACAGTGGGATCTTACAGTCTGTCAAATTGTTGTTAATTACAGAATGTTGTTAAAGGAAAACATACTATGCAGAGCAGAATAAGCATAACAAAGGGACATTTATAGGCCAATACAGCTGTCATTGAAATAAGCAGGAATTTTGTTGTTAATTTCAATATGAGTAGAACCAGCTTTTTTAATTTAACTGTGAACATAAAATGGCAAGTATTTTGCAACCCATCTCTCTGTCTGTCAACTGAAATAATGTGATTCCATATTAAAACACAGAAAATTTCTAGACGTGCTTGTGATGAATGCATGCCTGTTAGTGAGAGCATACATATGTTCTAGACAGTCTTTTCTGACCACCTAAAGACATTCTTCTCCAAACTTGTGGCTGCTGGTTCCCAGACTGGTCCTGTCATAGTCCATAGTCCTAGAACACCTAGCAGTTAGTGATAATTGGTGAGTACACCACTTGGTGTGAAAATACTGTTCTCAGAAAAGCAGTGCCCAGCACCTGCTCACTTACACAGAGATTTCACATGTAGAGCAGATTTAGGAATAAGAATAGTAAAAAAATACATAAACATCTCATTGCAGTATTTTTATAATATCACCAAAAAAATCAAGTGTGTTAATTTATACCTGGAAACTCCATTCAATTCTCAGATATCTGCCAGCGATTTCTCTCTCAAGTTGTTTATCCGTCAGCTGAAACTGCTTTGCATGTTCTTTTCAACAGAAGCAAGTTTCAGAGAAATACTGCTTGCTTTGGTCACAACAGTTATTTAGACTTATGTTTTATTGACTGTACTATACAATGAAAATGGAATACCAGTAGTTACCATTCAAAACATCATAACTGTCCTTGAAGTTTCCAAATAGAAATTAAGACATGCTTTCTCTTTTATTTACCTACTATCTTATTCAATGACTTTATATGCTGACCTCCATCATAATGGAGACTGCCAACAAAATACTCATAATCTTCCTTCAGAATAGATATCTCAGAAGATTAAAGAAGGGCCCTGGAATGTTGGTTATTTTTCCTTTGTTTCTGTCTTCTCTCACAAAAGTAACTCATTTGTTCTCATAAATTTATGCCATAAAGTTTTACAAACCACACATACTTTAGAAGCTTTTCAGAATCCTGCATTAATTATTTATTTTTATTCTTTTCTTCTTCAGTAGCATGAATTATAATATAAACCATTTCATGGTTCTGTGATTCAGTGACAGAGTTTTAAAACAGTGTATATAACACCATTTCTGATAGTCTGCATTTCAGTGTATTTTGATTTCTATAGGGACCCCATATTACATATTAATGGAACAAGTAACTCCTTAAATATATGTGATAAAAATGTTCCCTTTTTTGAGATATTTTTAAAATAGAACTGATTATTAATGGGTGAGATGTGTTAATTAATTATTTATTTAATTAATAGAAGATAAATTTTAAAGGAATTATTTTACTAATAGATTTTTGTTCAAATTGTACCTTAAGGAGATAGCCTAAACCTGTCACCAAGATCATGATTACATTAGTAAGTATTAATGTAAACAACAAAATCTTCCTGGATAACTTGCTGGTTTGGATCATAATGAAATGAAAAGACAAACATTTTCCTTGTTTTCACTGGAGAGCACAACTGCCTCTGTAATTCTTACATCAGATTAAAAATAATAATTTCCATGACAGAGAATATGCCCAAAAGAATTCTTCCTCTTATTTTGATGCACATATTTTTATGTCAAGGAGGGACGGATTGCATTATATTAAGTGTATTGAGCAAGACTGGAATAAGTTGCCATAATTAGAAACTAAATTTCTGAGTTTATTTATTAAAAATCTCCATTAAAATATGAAGTAGGGCTGACTTTATGGGTACTGAGAAAACTGACAGTGTTTTGCAACCTAGAGTGACATACGCCTAGATTATGACCACTGTGACTCCTGGTGTTTTGTTTGCTCAGTTTTCTTGTCCTAAACATGCCATTAAGATGAAACATACACATTTTTTTTTCTTTTTTAAATATTTTTCCTCTTTTCAAAGTGCTAACATCATTCATGACCTTGGAAACCACCCTAATTTCTAACTTCATTTTTAATTTTGCAATTGTTTCTACTAGCAATGGAGAGAAGGCACCTTTCTCCAGTCACCACTAATCACTACATGAATCCAACGTGTTGGTTTCCTGAAACATCTGACATAAGTCTGGTTGAAGTTACTGCATGAAACATCACTGTCTCTTTTGCAGCAGTACATCTGAAAATATCAAATGAGCCTCTGCAAGCAGAAAGAAATAATAGAAAAATGGCTAAATGTCAAAAGTACAACCAGATGATTGTAAGCACTGAGAACATTAAATGCACAGTGGGCAGTGAACAAATAGACAAATGATAGATGCAGAATTGTGTCTGGAAGTACTCCATTGAACTACATTGTGAAATATAGTTGGGAAATGATTGGGAAAAAAAGTAGGAAGCATTATGCCCTCTCACAATGCAACTTTTGTGTCTGTGTGTGGGTGTGAATTCAAAATCAGACTTCAGATTTTGCACATGTAGCTAGAATTTCAATTTTTTTTTTTGTTTAATTATTATGTAGTGTTATCTCCAATCAGATATTTAGGTATAATCCTTTCAGTTTCAAGAAAGATCAAAATACTGCTGTTCCAAGATTTATTGGGGATTACTAGAAGACAATTGCCATCTGTTTAGCTAATACTGTAATCAACCAGATGAGTTCTCTATTGACTCCCTGGAAGGCAGAGACACCCATCAGAGAGACCTCAACAAACTGGAGGGTTGAACAATCATCAACCATATGAAGTTCAGTGTGGGAAAGTGTAAGATTCTGCACCTGGGATGAGGCAATCCCACATGTTCATACAGACTGGGGAATGAGATGCTGGAAAGCAGTGCCACAGAAGAGGAGACTGAGGGGAGACTTCATTGTAGTCTACAGCTTCCTGGTGTGGGGAAGAGGAGGGGCAGGCCCTGATCTCTTCTCTGTGGTGACCAGTGACAGGACTCAGGGTAATGGCATGAAGTTGTGTAAGAGGAGGTTTAGGTTGAATATTAGAAAAATGTTCTTCCCCCAGAAGGTGGTTGGACACTGGAACAGACTCCCCAGGGAAGTGGTTACAGCACTGATCCTGCAGGAGTTCAAGAAGCATTTGGACAGTACTCTCAGGCACATGGTATGACTCTTGGGGATGATCCTGTGCAGGGCTAAGATTTGGACTTGATTATCCTTATGGGTCCCTTCCAACTTGGCATATTCTGTGATTCTGTGACCAGCAGTTCCTTAGATGAAGTGATCAGTCTGCCTTCAAAGGATTTGGACTCATGAGACTCCTTTATTACTCATCCCTCCTTGCTGAATTTAAGGTGAATTCAAGATCATAACTGTTTGTATAAATGGATAATTATTCTGCTTTGACTGTCCAATTGCTTATATCACAAGTTCAATATGAATCTTTTAAGTATGCATATGGGGTTGATCACATGGCTCAACCTTTCTAAAAGGCCTATTAAGAGAAAGATGACCATCAGATGGTTTGAACAGCAACCAGGCAATTCTGAAGAAACTTTTTCAACAAAGGAGTCAATCCAAAAAGGAATCAAAAAGAAGCAAAGAAATGGAAAAAGTGAGACCTCAGGGTACAAGTGGCAGCAGTGAACCCCTGGTTCATTACTGTTGGCAATCTATGACCATTGCAACATGTGCTGAGGGCTGATGGTGCTGCCCCTCTGTGAGGCACTGGGAGCAGCCTGCATGACGTTAGGGCAGCAAGTGTGGGGGACAGCAAGCAGGGACCCACATCTCAGTGTGCCTTTTGGAACTTGTAGATTCCTCTGTTGCTGGTGAGCAAGTGATAGTAAGCAGCAGAGAAACACAGAGCTGCATCATGCCCAAGTGTCACAGGAGGGGTGTGTGCTCAAGGAATCTGCACCATTTCCCAGCAAACACAGTGTGCTGGTGGCCAAATGTAACTTCATGAATATCACAGAATCATAGAATGGCTTGGCTTGGAATGGACCTTAAAGATCACAACTTCTCTGGGTAGGCTGTTCTAGTGCATCACCACCCCCACAGCAAATGACTTAGTGGGGATTTAGAACTGTTTGGGTTTAGATACGGAAATATGCTTAGAAATTTGTAGCTGAATTAACGCTATGTGTCTAAATAACACTATCTATTGAATTATTTATACTCCTGAATGTATAGTTCATTGATTGCTATTTAATTATGTGTTGTTAATAAATCAACAAACCACTTCTGTCCTGATTTGTTTAAAACTATGCAAACTGAGGAAATTTTTTTCTGATATAATGACAGGCTGTTAGATTTTAACCACCAAATGTGATCATTGCATTCAATAGCTTGGTACTCTATTGCACATTCTGACAGCTAAAGCAACACCTATTTAATGAATTTATTTTTATATGTGTAATTTTTCATAAGTTTTCCTCTATAGACATTCAATAACCAAAAGAGATGGTACTAGACCTGAAATTCAGGCCTGCATTCCCAACACCTAGCAAATCTCAATATACCTCTAACATTGACACAAACACTATCAGATCAGTGTATTATCAAGAGATAGAGAAAATTTTATGAAAGCGAAGTAATTATCATCGTTAAGAATCTTCAAAACCTAAAGGAAAAAAAAATAATCTAGAACACTTAAATGTCAACTGTGAACCCTCCATCTACAACCAAAACAATAAATTTCCTTTTATTCACTTTTCCTTTGAAATTTTAACAGCAGAAGATTTTGAGGAACAAATGGAACTGGTGACTCACTTCCCTTCTTCATGACATTATCCAGCAACATCTTCTTGTTTTAGCACTTTGAGAATGATTGGAACAGAGTGTAATAAAAAGAAACAATTATCACATCAGAATACTCAGTTCTGGCTTTATACCTTCACCTCAGTTAATAAAACGTTAATTATAATTTAATCGCCTTTCACTAAAACTCATAACTCTTTCAGGAAATGCATTATTAGTGTTGTTATTAGAGTTTACAGGTTTGTTTTCTGCAGAAGACTGCAAAATTACAGAACATCTGAGAAACCAATAGAAATTTATTACATTAATAGTTTTGCAGTGTATGTAACTTACTATGAGAAACAAGAAATTGCTATGGAAAACATATAGGAGTCTGTACAGAGTCTGGCAGAGATACATTCAGATGATGACAGCAGCTGACTTTGAGACATATCCTGCTGCTTCTCCCTGATCTATTTGGCTCCCCTTTGGTAATGACTTACTTCAAGGGTTTTTCAAATGAGCAAAATAAAGCTTCCCTACCTTACAAGCAAGGTGACAAACAAGGAAGTTTTAAATTTGCTTAATTAAAAAAAAAAAAAAAGAAAAAAAAAGTTGCTATATACTATATACAGTAAGAACAGGCTTGATACTTAATGTCTATACAAATTTTAAAGAAATCTGAGTCAGTGTTTGAAGGCCATTTTTCTACTTGATAACAAAATACTTTTCACTCTTCAGCTCTTTTTGGACCTAAACGGAATTAGATAACTGAACTTAGAATGTAGGCCCTCCAGTACAGCAAATTTTCTCAGTATCTTTCAATTCCATTTCAATTCTCTTCATCATGTTTGGTTGTATTTTTCTTTAGCAAGTATTTTTACAAACACTGATATTGATATAAAAACAAAGTGCGGCAACTAAATCCTCAGTTTGATCATAACATTATGAATAAGAAGTGAAACATTAGTAAGATAATACGTGTCTTGATATCCATTGTATTTAAGTCAGACATGTCTTGCTGGAAAAACATCTAAACTTTACAGCATTATTGAGGTCATCAGTTTCATTTTCTGAATTAAATAGCTGTCAAGAAAACAAGAAAAGGGTTCAGTCAATAGCAGACAAGTAAATAACTCCTATTCTAGAGTAAAAGGTTTTTCAGGAAGAAGTTGTAATATACCTTGCAGTTAAAACTAATAAAATTATAGAATATTAAAAATATAAAAAAAGGATTTCTTCTCGGAAGTGTGGTTTCTGTTCATTAAAAAATCATGAAACTACATTCTAGAGAAGATCCTGTATTTTCTAACCCATCTCATCCTGGCTTACCACTATAACATTACTAACTTCAAACAGTAGCAATCAATTGTAGGTCTAAGAGTGCTCAAGTGGTAGGTAGGGATAGACGGAAAGTTTAAGAAAGTTGTCTCAATGGAAAGAAAAATGGGATAGGCAGACAGAACTGGTTTGTTTTAAGAAATTCGATTTACCATTAATTCTGATCTTCTTTAGAAGTTAACAAAAAACCAAAAAAACTTTGTGGGTTTTTGTTCATGAACCTAAATGTTCCCTTGTTCTCCCGTTCAACAAAGTGCTGAGCTTGTGGCCACCTGTCTATGGACATCCTTCCATGACTTAGCATGTGTTTAAGTCTTAGAAGAGTTAAACCACACTGAATATACATTCAGATTGGTGAATGAGATGCTGGAAAGCAGTGCCATGGAAAGAGACCTGGGGGTCCTGGTCCATGGCAAAGTGAATATGAGCCAGCAGTGCCCTGGCAGCCAGGAGTGCCAACCGTGTCCTGGGGGGAGCATCAGGCACAGCATCACCAGCTGGTTGAGGGAGGGGATTGTCCCACTTTGCTCTGTACTGGGGCAGTCTCACCTTGAATATCGTGTGCAATTTGGGAAGTGGAGACAGCACCAACTCTGCTTGAAATGGGCAGAGAAGAACTGTGTTAAATTCAACAAAGGCAAATGCAAGATTCTGCCCCTGGAGAGGAATAACCCCATGCACCAGGACAGGCTGGGGTCTGACCTGCTGGAAATCAGCTCTGCAGAGAAGGACCCTGGGGTCCTGGTGGACAACAAAATGTCCATGAGCCAGCAGTGTATCCTCGTGGCCAAGAAGGACAGTGGTATCCTGGGGTGCACTAGGAAGAACATTGCCAGCAGGGCAAGGGAGGTGATCCTGCCCTTCTAGTCTGTCCTGGTGAGGCCTCATCTGCAGAACTGTGTTCAGTTCTGGGCTCCTCAGTGCAAGACAGATGTGGAGATCTTTGAGCAGGTCCAGCAGAGGATGACAAAGATGACTAAGGGATTGGAGTATGTCTCTTATGAGTAAAGGCTGAGGGAGCCAGACCTGTTTAGCCTGGAGGAGAGATGACTGATATGACACCCAATCATCCCTTCCACCCTTAATCATTCTGTGATTCCGTGAAAAGAACAAACTCATGTATTCATTTAAAAGCAGATTTTGTCTTATTTATTTAATAAAACTAAGTTAAATAAACACAGTTCTTTCAGCCTTTCCTCACATGGCAGGCTACCCAGTCTTTTGATCATCTTTGTGGTCCTTCTCTGGACCTTCAGCAGCCTGTGTTATGATCTGATTAGTAAGAGATGCCTCTGCTTGAATTAAGGTGCAAACGAGACCACATGCCCAAGTCAATAATACAGATTTTATTTGACAGTAAATGTGAGGTAGAGAAATAGAAAGAAATAGGAAAGAGGTAAAGGGGGGAAGAGAGAGAGAGATCAAGCAGAAAATAGCCACCACCCATGGATCCAGCAGCATCTCACTAATTCTTCTTCACCCTGTGTTTCTCCATGGTGGGGGTCCCAGAGTCATTCTTCTGGGGGTACCACCTTTATACAGTTCAAGTTCCAGGTGTTCATGGGGTGGTTGCAGATGTTCCCATAACTTGGGTTGGCATACATACATGTAGTTTCTTCCTTTTCCACAGTTTGACACTGTGGGAATTTTTGTCTGGTTGCGTTAACTGGGATGTGCTAACCAGACCTTAAGTCCATCAGGCTTGTAATTAATATCTCCTTTTTGCAAATTCCTTTCTTTCTGTGTTTATCTTTAGTTCCCTTTCTGGTGGCTTATCTTATGGCATGTTCCTTCCATGGCCATGACAGAGCTTTGAGAGAGGCAACTGTATTTTTCAAGTCCTTACAGCCTGTCCACATTTTCTTTGCATGGCGGGGACTAAAATCAAACACAGCATTTCAGGTGTGGCCTGACAAGTCCTGAGTCAAGTGGAATAATGACTTTTTTATCTCTGCTTGTGATGCCTTTGTTGAGGCAACCCATCATCCCGTTGGATTTCTTTTCACTGTTCACTCATATTGAGCCTGTTGTCCATCAGGACACTCAGGTTCCTTTCCACAGAGCTGCTGCCCAGCCGAGTAGATCCCAGCCTGTGCTGCATTCCTGGATTATGTTTTTGTGTGTGCAAGACCTTACACTTCTCCTTGTTGAACTTCATAAGGTTCTTGTTATGACACTCTTCCAGCCTATCCAAGTCTTCCTGCAGGGTGGCTCTTTTTTCCAAAGTGTCGCCTTCTTCACCCAACTTGGTATCATTGGCAAGCTTCACCAGGATACACTTGATTCCACCCTCCAGATCAGTTATGAAGATATTAAGCTGTGTTTAATATCAGTCTCTGGGATCCCACTTATGACAGGTTGCCCATTAGGAAAGGAGCTGTTTACCAGTCCCCTCCAGGTATGTCTGATCAGTCAGTTCCCCACATGTTCAGTCAGTCAGAAACTAAACGGACCAAGCTTGGGGGTAGAAAGCTGAGACATTTACTGAATATTCGCATTACAATATATAGATCTGAGGAATGGGGTATGTTAAGGAGGAGGTAGGACATGTTAATAAGGGGGATGAATTATGTTAATAAGGGGGATGAGTTATGTTAACTAGGGGTGAGGAAATTCAGTCAAGGTATTTTATCATAGGGTCTTCACACCCGGACCACCTGGGTAGAAGGGACAATGTGGTTTCTGGATATTTTGCCACATCTTGTAAAGTCCTTCTGTATCTTGCAAGAAGAGACAGGACTAATAAACATAGATAGCTGAAAACAGTCCTAGTCCTCAGAGCATCTTCTTGTGGCAGGCTCTCATCTTATCAAAGGCATCTGCTGCCCAGGGCTTGCTGGACAGTCCCTTCAGGTCTCTATCTGTTAATATATGATTCTCTCCCCCAAAACCCACGCACTCCACAGATCACTGGTCTAGACTGCAACGTATCCATTCCTGTAGAAGGACGCTGTGGGAAACTGTATCAAAAAAATTAGAGAAATACAGGTAGACAATATCCAACATCAACTGAGCAGGTTACTTTGCCACAGAAGATGATTTGGATTTTCAATCACAATTTGTCCTTGGGAAATATATGTCCTGGCTTTTCCTTATCTCATGCTTCATCTTACTTGTGAATAGCCCCCATGAAGATTTGTTCCATAACTTCCCCAGGGACAGAAGTAAGGCTCATGGGCAAATAATTTCTTGGATCCTCATTTAAACTCCTCTTGTAGATGGAGGTGACATTAGCCTTATTCTAGTCTTCTGGGACACCCTCTGATTCTCACAACACCTCAAATATTATAGAGAGCAGCCTCACAATAATATCAGCCCGGTGTCCTAATACCCCTGGGTAGACAATTTTATGGTCCTTTGATTTGTAGGGTTCAGTTTCCTGTGACAGTTCACACACCAACACTTCCTTCACTGACAGTGGTTCTGTGTTTGCATCAACCTGGGGTTTTGTTCCCAAGGCTGGACCCCATCAGTGCTCGTAACGATGGAGGTGAAGAAAGTGTTGGGAATCTCTGCCTTTTCAGTGATGTTGTGACTAATTCACCCTTTCTGTTTAACAGATAGGTTCTACCAATATTTGATACAATATTTTTCTTATTGTGTATTGTGTTCTCTGTTTATTTTGTCACTGTAGTGGAAGAATCATCACATAAGTTGATCTACTGAGAGAAATAACTCATTTGTCAGAATTACAATGGTTCAATGGCTGAAGTGAGGACAGAAATCTCTATGAGAATTGTGGCCATTGCAACAGTAGAAATCACAGTTCTGTAGTGAACCAATTACAGTAAAGACTCTTGAGGTATTGCCTGAGCTCAGAAAGTACACATTGAAGAAGTGTTTAAAATATTCAGTACAAATATCAATTTCCTTAGGTACACAAAACCAGTTTTCTAAATTTAATCTGATAGTTCACATTCTGTATAGCAACAGTCATTTACTGGAACATATATAGACATAAGGCCAGCCTCTGCTCTCTAGTGTAAAAGGAGGAGACTTCAAAAAAGCCAAAATCCTGCTGGCAGGCACTATGAGAGTGAGACACAAGAAAGCTGATGGTAAAAATATTAGCAATTCTTATTTAAATCTTTCCAACTTTTGTGAAATTATGTCAAAGCAACCTCACTGTTGTTGAATTATGCAGCTGCACTTTACCGTTCTCAAAGAAGAGTGGGGGGCTTTTGCCCCACTTTATACACAACAAACAAATCACGCTTTGTCAGACTTACTGTGTATATTCCTTCAGAAAGAGCCATTTACAGAAATATTGAGAGTGACCTCTTCTTTGTGTAGAGGTCCTGAATCACATAAACCATATATTGCTGAAGTCTGAGAACAGTGTAATTTCATTCCACTCCCTACACTGTGAAATATAGAACCATTGGTGTCATGAAATCGAAGAAGTATAAAAATGAAAGTTCTTACTGATAGAAGCATGTGCAGCCTATATTAAATTAAGAGGGATGGAAACAGATCTGTGACTTTTGAAGTACATGAAAAATTATAGCACCACCAAAGACACCAGCAGGTCGGGGTGTAAATGGAAATAACTACTTTAGGGACAGGCTGTTCAGGACCCATATTGAAAACCTATGTGTCGCATATTTTCACAAAATCAATTTATTTCCAGCAACTTGTGAGCTTTGGGGTTTATGAAATATAGTTATAGCCCAACTGTCAGCAAAGAACAAGTTTTGTGAAAGTAGAAAAGCTATTGAAGGCTGTGCCCCTTCAAGAAAAATAAAGAAGAAACAAATAAACAAAATTCAAAACTGCTTCCTGCTATATGAGTCTAATGGCTGCTTTGTGATATTTGCCTCCTGCAAGGAAATGGTTGTATTTTTTTATATAGGTGTGTATGTGGATATGAGCACAGATGCTGTAGAAAGACACACTCCATCCCTGTCAAAACAAGCACATACATGTATGTATAGACATAACCCCCAGCATTTGTGGGAGAAAATACGGTTTTAGTCATTCTGTTTGTGAGTTTTATTAACAACACTGACAAGAACAGTTTCATGATTTCATTGGAAAAATGCAGATATATTAACCATTGCAGTAAAGAGGTCTCTTTCTTAACACCTGCTATGATTCAAAAGACTGAACCAGGTGGGAAATATTGGCTATGCTTTGCACAGATTTTGTTTTACTAGACTGGCTAATCTCCCTAAGTAGCATTTTTAAACTCACATGCCAAAATGAAATCTAAAAATTTGTAGCTAAGACAAAACTCACTGTCCAAATCAGTGCCCCCAAGAAACTCACTGCCCAAGTCAGTGCATAAATCATGAAAAAAATTTGGGAGTTTGCTTACTGTTACTCTCCAAAATTCAATGAGAATGCTGTCTGATACTTCACCATACACACCTACTCTCTTGCAGTGTTTTTATTTTGGTGTTTTTGTTGTTTGTTTTGGCTTTGTGGTTTTTTTTTGTTTGTTTTGGTTTGGGTTTTTTTTGTTTTGTTTTGTTTTTTTAACAGGGAAAGATCAAGGGATAGTCGTGCTGCAGTCTGGTAATGCAAAGGTCTCTATAATTAGGACCTTCAGAAGGAAGAAGTTGCCAAACAACCCTATACTTTTGATGGTCTCTTAGGGCTGTCTGCAGAAAATGGAAATAGCTTTTAGCTGCAACATTTGGGACACAGTACAGCAGCTGAATTGAAGGTCTTAAAAATAGCTTATAAAGCCCTCTTTATGCCTGCCCCTTGTCTGCCTTGCTTGTCTTCCCTTTAACTGTTCAAAGCATTTATCAGTTAAAGAAGGCAGTCAATAAGTGCAGACATAAAGACTCAGAGGCAGTAGAAGTGTTCTCATTTACTGGCAGAGACTGGGAGGGATTTACTTACTCTTGAATGGTGCTTCACATTAGGCAAATCAGAGAATCTAAAGATAGTTTCATTCCAGACTATGATATATTCTATATGGGCATTATATTTTTAAGCACAACTGTCAGAAAACCCTATTTACTGCATTTATAGCATAGTAGAGACTCAATGTCTACTGTTGTCCAAAATGGGACAGGATATTGAACACGGGGCCAAGAAATGTCTTGCAGCAACACAATACTTCTGCAAGTGCCATGAAAGAAGATGTATTACCTATTTCTGCAGTATATATTCATATTCCTTTCTGAAACAGCCTTCTCCAAGCCTTAATCTTGCCTGAATAAAATAAAATACATATTTCTATAGATGTTGTACTTGAGAAATCCAACTATTGTGTAGTGAATATTTATATGCTTACAACTACATGCATGCAGACACACATATGTGTACACACACGTGCTAATATTTTTTAAAACTTTTCCTGAGCATGCACTTTCTGTAATTTTAACTTGAATATTATTTCATAAACATGATTCATTTAATCTTATCTACTATCAAAATAATGCAAAGAGCATCCTCACCTGAAATTAATTCCAAGGAAACTGGCAGTGCACAGCAGTTGCAGAATAAAAGAGATTATGATGCTTATGTCAGGAGTATTTTCTCCCTGAAGGCATGCTTTCAGAAAGGTAAGAGTGTTTTTCTACTGCTTGCATCTACTTGGTAAAATTTTGCCTTTTTGTAATCAATACAGTTTTCTTTGTCAAGGTTCACTGTTTCTAATATTCTACTGAAGAAACATTTATAAAATGCAAATATTTATGTGTAATAGTGATCTGCAGAAATCTTCAGCAAAATTAATGAACATACTTCTTTATAAATGACAGAGAAAAGTAAGAACTATACTGACGCTGAGATGGAAGAGCTAAAGGTGTATTCTCCTAAATAATTTTGTGTTTCCTTCATAATCACAAAATTAATGTTTTTTCCCATTTAAATGTTTTTAAAGCATTTTCTCAATGACAAAGCTTCTTCCTATCTTGTTAATTTTATATTCTTATTAAAATAATTTCAAGACAATTTTCTCCACTACATACATTTCTATAAACAGGAAATAAAAATTACTTCTCACAAACCAAAATTCTCATTAGATATAAGAAAATGGAATACTGATAGCTTTTAAAGAGCTGAAGTCAAGACTTACTGCTGACCAGTTGTGGGAAATACACTTCATTACACCAGATGTCACCCTGTTTTAGAAGTGTTAGAGAGCACAAGTAAGAAAGATTTTTTTAATTTAAAAAGATAAGAGAAAATAAGAAGAAAACATGAAAGTGTGGCATACAGTAATTGGAGATATCAATTGTACAAAAAGCCGTTAATAATACATAGTTATTCAAATGTCAGTTAAAAGAATTAGAGCTGTAAAAAAGCAAAACTTTCAATTAATTCCCCATTTGAAAGAAAATGCTTTTACCTTTCTATTTTAAGACAAAGAAAATATAAAACCCAAGCCCCAAATCTCTATGCAATATTTGCTTTCTTTGTGAAATTCATATTGCTTTTCACTTGCTTTTGTTTGTCTTTGTAGTTTGCAATTGCATCTTGGATTTCTACTTATTATGGGGAGAAATGAATCACACAGTTATGGTCCTATTGTTTAAAGCAACAACTAATCATTCCTTTCTAGAAAATAGCACTATTAAGGTTCCTGGCTGTGAAATTTGCATTCAGTTTCTGGCTAGCAGATTTACATGTTTCTTTATGACAAAGAAACTACACGTCCCATAAGGCAGTGGAAAATAAAATAGAAAATATACTTTAGTATTGTGATTAAAGACAAAGAAATATCTTTGTTCCATTCAAAGACAGAGTATGCTTGGACTGATGTGCAATAAGTTCTTTTTTCATTATATCCAACAATCTTATTTTAATTTAAAAAAAAAAAAAAAAAGGTGAATTGTTGGCTTGGGTTTTTTTAAAAGCAGAGAACAGAAAAATCAAATCTGTTCCACTCAGATAAATGTTTTTAACCTATCAACTTTCAATTACAATGGGGTTTGAAATATGTGTAAGAAAATATTCACAATTTACAAAGTCTGACCAGGCCACATCTGTGGCAAAATAAGAATCTGAAATACCGTATTAGTTGTCCCTTAACGCTAGTAACTTTAAAGAGTAAACTAAGAATGAAAGTAATAACAGTACCAACCCAATATTTTTAATCCATCATCATTAAAAAGAGCAACCAAATTGCATTTTGTGACCGGCTGATGAAATAGCTACCACAGATCATAGAGATGACTTAGTAAACGTCAAAAAAGTCAGACAATATTAGATTAGCCATTGTTATATAAACACAAAATCATTTCTCTTTGATAAATTGCCCAGCCCTTTTGCAAAGAATTTGTGGCCAGAAACTCATAGAAACATACTTGGAGGTTACTGTTTCTTTTGAAATCAAGATTGACCACAACAGTTTTGTGACCCCTTCTGATCCTGATGTATTTTCTACAGTGACTGCTGCTTACTTATTTCCACAGTTTCACAAGCTCTACATGTGTAAAGATGGTGGGAGCAGTGGTTTTCTTTAGTAATACAGTAGTTAGTGTCATGATCTGACAGCACAATACCTGCCTAATGTAAGGAAGCTGTCATTTCTTTTGATCCCAAGTTAGTCTTAGTAGCTTCAAACACCATTCTTTCAAAATTACTTCTGAGAAATGCAAGAGGATTTTGGTAGCCATGATCACTTTAATTCATCACATATTTCATGTCTTCCAGTCAAAGAAGGCAGACAGAATCTAGTTTAGACATCCACTTGAGAACTACACTGACATTCAGTTAATATGTATGTTGATGGCTTTAATTTAGGCTTTAAAGGAAAATCAATTTTCCACTGACACAGGACACAGTCTGAGTATATATTTGGCTGATGTGATCACAGTGTTGACCCAAAGTCTCAGTATATGTACTGGGTTTTGCTGCAATAAATTTCTTCAGAGTAGCTAGTATGGGGTTATGTTTTGGGTTTGAATTGAAAACAGTGTTGATAACACAGGGATGCTTTCTTTACTGTTGAGCAGTGCTTATACAGAGTCAAGGCCCTTTCTGTTCCTCACAGTACTCCATCAGTGAGGAGCCTTGGAGTGTACAAGGAGCTGGGAGGGAACATAGCCAGGACAGCTGATACCAACGAGCCAAAGGGATATTCCAGAGTTTATGACATCATGCTCAGCATATAAAACTGGGATTTACATATTTTAAACCACAATATTTTTTCTCACATTTTTATTTCCAGTTCTTCACTCAATCCCACCAAAGAGGGAGTGAATGAGTGCCTCTGTGATGCTTATTTGCTGGCCTGAGTTAAAGCACAACAGAATGAAGAACTGTGTTGAATCTGGCCAATTTGAGGTTAATGTTCTTTACAGCAGTTTGTTTGGTGCTGTGTTTTGAATTTGTGATTAAACCAGTGTTGCCAGCACACCAGTATTTTACCACTGAGAAGGATTCCCACAGAATCTGGGCCTTCTCTGTCTCCCTTTCTTCTCTCACAGTGAGTAGGCTACAGGTGGGCAAGAGATTAAGACACGGCTGGGAAAGATGAATTTATCAAGGAATATTTCATGCTATATAACACCATGCCCAGAAATAAAAGCTCAGTGGTATTTGTTCCAAAATAACTTGCTTGCTGGGTGGCTGGGCATCGGTCTGCTTTTTGGACGGGGCAAATGTTTGCCTTTGCATCACTTGTTACTGAAAAATTACCCCTTTCCCTATCCACCTGTCCCCATCCTTCCTTACTTATTAGACTGTTTTTGTCTTGACTCACACATTTTTCTCACTTTTTCTCTTCTGGTTCCTCTCAGGCTGAGAGGGAGTAAGAAGCTGAGTGGATGCTTAATTATTGTCTGGGATCAAACCATGACAAAAACATAACCTTTCTAGTCACTTCCCATTTCACATAAATTTCCAGTAAAGTTTGTTTATTTTTTAATATTAACACAATAGAGTGGTCAAATTACATGTTAACATTACCACATTCCAGACAGCAATTAAAGCTCCAAATGGAGAATACCTCACACTGAAAGTCTGGTCTAAGACATAAAGAAGAGTTACAATAGCATACTATAGGGACAAGAAAGAACTGTATCACAGTTTGAAACACAGAAGACCTACAATTATCTGTTCCTTCCTCATCCCTTTCAAAATTGGGGCTCTTTTCCTACTTTTTAAAATTATATTTCCTTCATTTTCCCCATCCTCTCTGACTCAATACTATTTTCAGTGTTGTACTCACAAACAGGGAAATTGCATCATTGAAATATAAGGCAAGAATGAAATGTCAATATTCCCTTTGTAACTGGTGTTTTATTCCTACCATGTGTTTCAATGGGAAGACTAAATGTCAAAAATTGGCAATTACAAAATGAATATGTGCCATTTTATATCTTTGGTGACTAAAGAAGAAAAAAAAAAGTCACTGAAGTTATATTTTCACTTAAATTCCTATACAAGAACATAATTAGTCTCAGTTAAAATAAAATTTCACATGCTCAGTACTTTGAGTATCCCTAGTACAGACTTAAATACACTGTGTGACATTTAAGAATGAATGAGTACTATGACTGAAAGACAAGGAAATGTGACAGCAACTTTAATTTTTCTGCATAGATTTTTAGTGCTGAAGGTACTTGATTGACAACACCGGCAGATAAAATCTTTAATATTATCTATGGACTTGATATAGATTGTTAATTCAGCTCACCTATATAATCTACAGCTATGGACTTCACATTAATATTCAATTTGGATAATTTTGTCTACATTCGTATACTTAGTACCAGAAATTCTCTGTCTCTATCTTATTTTCTTGTTCAGATAATCAAATAATTTTCACTTTGAGATAAGCATATTGCTCGTAAAACATAAATGATCACCTTTGACTCTTATTTATCAAGTATACTGCCATTTCTCAGAAATATTATGGAGCTGCTTCAATTAATAGTATTGAAAAAAAAATTAAATAGATGTGTCTTTTCCACTTTTACAAAGTTGCCATAATCTCCTTCATATTTTCAATATAAAAGTTCTATGACTATGGTAAGCGATGTTCACATTTGTAGCAACAACAGCTTTAAGTTGCAGTACTTTTCCTGCATAAAGCTGTAAACAAGTGTTTGTACATTAGAAAAGGGTGCATTTCATCTACCCAGCACAATGCACACAGCATTGTTATAGTGCCCTGGAGAGCCTGTAGTTATCATCTTTCAAATCCATTGTGCTTGTTATGTAAGACCGTATCTTGTTTTTTCTTGTCATTACCTTCTTGATAACAAAGGATAAATTAATGTTACTAATACCTTGTTTTTTTCAGAAAGCCAATAAAACCTCTTGTAGTATAATCCAGTTTCAGAGATTTTTTGCCTTTATAGATGGAAAGTCAGAGAATTTTTTATCAGTATTGTTTTTATAAAGATTTTCTTAAATCCAGGTGAAATTTTCTCATATTAAAACATCTGATGTTACATGTTGCATATAAGTAATATTGGCTGTCTTGGTAAGACTTGTATAATTTACAGGAGATTACTATCTTTCAATAGGAAAATCAAATTTAACTCATGGCAGCAGATTTTCATTATACATATGTCTCTGTAATGTACTTTCCATCTATTCAGCAGAAAAATCTTACTCAAATTCACCTTTCCACACATTCATGGCTTTGGAACTTGGAATCTGATGCTTCATACTCTCCACTGGTAAAAAATAAGTATCCTTTTCACATTAAAGTATGCATTTCTGCATGATGAGTGAAAAGTGTTTTAAGATTCCTTTAAAAATATTGCTGTATTTAATTTTGTTTCTTTAGTCATATTTTTTGATGGCAGCATTTTGACCATTTAAATTTAATTCCTTGAAGAATTAAGACATCATGCAGACTGTATCTTTAAAACTCCGTTGATACATTTTATTTACTGAGGATATGTGAAATAAACATTTGAAATATGCTCAAAGATGTAATTTCACATTTTAATTTTCATCTGCTGAAACAAAAATCGTATTTACTAGCAAGCAATTCGATAACTGGAGTACAAAGATGACTGAAGACTTCATATGCCTTTCATTCCATCCTAAAAATACTTGTATAACATACACTAAATTTTATCCAGGATATAGTCTGGACCAGCATTTTAACTTCATGACTCAACGACACACTCATGAAAATCTGTTTTAGCATTCTAATTATGATTTTGTAAAAGTGATGGAGACAAATGAAATTGCTGGGTAATAGTGAGCACTGAGATTTCATCAGTGGCATTATAAAGATGAACGGTACTATAATTTAAGCAGAAATATTTTATTTAAGTGGAAAAAATTGATTTGTGTGTTGAATCATAGAATGGGTTGGAAGTCCCAAACCCCCTGTGGTGGGCAGATACCCTCCCCCATGACCAGATTGCACTAAGCCTCTTCCACCCTGGCCTTTAACACTTAAGGGTGGAGAATCCACAGCTTCTCTGGGCAACCTGTTCCAGTGCCTCACTACCTTCACAGTAACAAATTTCTTCCTAACATCTAACCTAAACCTACTGTCTTTTAGTTTGATGCCACTGCCCCTGTCCTGTCATGACATCCTTTCTCTCCATCTGTCTTGTAGGCTCCCTTCAGGTACTCAAAGGCACAATAACATCACCACAAAGCCTTCTCTTTTCCAGACTGGACAATCCTAAGTCTTTAAGCCTTTCCTCACAGGAAGAGGTACTCCATCGCTCTGTTCAACCTGATGGCTCTCCTCTGGACTAGTTCCAACAGGTCCATGACTTCCCTTTACTGGGAGCCCTGGAGCTGGATGCAGTACTCCAAGTGGATTGTCGGAAGAGCAGAGTAGAGAAACAAAATCACCTCCCTCTACCTGCTGGTCATGCTGGTTTTGATACAGTCCAGGTTAGGGTTGCCTTTCTGGGCTGCAAGTGCACACTGCCAGCCTCCTCTCTACAAGCCACCCCCAAGTCCTTCTTGGCAGGGCTGGTCTCCATATCACTGACATATATAATAAGTGCACCATTGTCACCAGGTGGACTGGTCATGACTGTAAAGGGTTTCAGATTAAGAGTATCCAATACAAAGCATTTGAATAAAGGCATCAGTCTACATAACATGCTCCATTTTATCACAAATAATTCCTAAAATTTAGGCTCCCTGTTAGTCTAAAGTTGTGTGAAAGAGTACATAGATTATATGAATATTTGATGTGCCTTGAGCTCCTTTTATAAAATAGTTGTGATTTACAACTGGTTACTCAATTTTGTTTCAGTGTGAACTCAGTCTTCCCATTTAAAGTTGACAACAGTAAAAAATAACACATTCTGTTTAGTTCGTGGTCCAGTCTAAGAGATTTCAGTAGACTTCTGACTGTTACTGTCACAATATGGATGAAAACACAATTTACTTCACTGAGTCTGGTTCCTGATTTTTGTTCTGAATCTTTCTCATATCCCAGTTGTTTTCCTACTTAGATGTGCATAATTTTATTTAATATAGTAAGTGCTGCTACTCAAAATATTGAGAAGCATGTTTTACAAAACATTTAAATCTCCTCTGACTAGCACTCTATGCTACAGGGGTGTAAATGCTACAATTTTCATGGGATAAACAAATTATTTATGGAACATTAGATGTGTATCTTCAACTTAATCCAGCATGATTCTCTATTGTATTGTATACTTGGGAAGAGAAGGAGAAGGCTATAAACAATAAATGGGTAGTCAGAAATAGCAGAGACTGGGATAGTGGGGTTTGATAGTGGTTTGATACAAATAAGATTATTCTACAAAGCTTGACATGTCAGGTTTATTAAAACGTTGAATTTCTTTCCAACTTCCTGAACAGTTGCATATAGAACTTTCTAAAAGATAATATTTATAATGCTGTTTGGAGGACAAATCTTTCAATTCCTTTCAACAAACTGATTAACTGTGTAATTGTGAATTTCAAAAACAAGGTAAATATTCAAAAGTAATTTTTTATTCTAGGAAAACTGTGGACATTCTAGTAAGCATTTCTAAATTCTTACCATGTTTTACTTATGTCAAAAATATTTTATTGTATGAAGAAAAGCTTGCTTAATGGACTCCTAACATATTTGCACTGGTTGTTGGATATTTTCTGAAAGCATTGCCAATCAGCAAGTTTGGGACTACTTGCTATGTAGGCTGTTGGGGTTTTCTTGTCATAGATATGGACACATCTTTTTTTTGCACTACTTAATATTTTAACAGATCATATAATATACTGGATAGAATTGTGTGGTCTGTTCACGCCAGACAAAAATATAGATACAGTTTAAAAAAATCTATGCCTTAAAATAACTAAAATCATTGATGAATATGTAATTTTTTATAAAAATTGTGCAGAGCAACTAACTTGCTTGTATATCTTCACTGCCATTTGTTCATTACTGAAAGAAAATTACCATCCTTTTATTTTTATTTATATTTGATTCAGATTACTTCTTAAATTTATCTCATCCCCCTACAGCTGTTTCCTCCACAGCACTCAGTTCTGTTCTGTTCAAAAGAATGAGAATAATTTGTTATGTAAACCAAGATTTTGGTTTTTTGTGGTTGGTGGTTTTGGTTTGTGTGTTTGTTGGTTTTGTTTGTTTGTTTGTTTGGGGTTCTTGGTAGGAAATATTATGACAAGTTTCTACTGCAAATGAATTCCTAACTGTTTTCTGGTTGTAGCAGAAATGAAATCTATACCACTCAGGCACCTTTGTTTTTCTCTCTGTTCCAACATGCTTCATTAGTATTTGTTGCTCACTGTTAAAAATCACGTGAAGTCATGAAAACATGTGTGACATAGTAGCCAAATTTCATGGATGTTTTACTAGCCCATAATGGAGATTTCTTTGATTTCTTTATTTCCCTTGCTACTACACCACAA
>VXBX01003067.1:94826-107925 GCA_013400415.1 Scytalopus superciliaris
CTAGGATATGTTTTGTTACTGCCATTCTTTCTTGCCAGATCCTTCAGCCTCCAAAAGCTCCCCTTGAGAAAGCTTCATGCTTCTTCAGAGCAAAGCCAAACTTCTCCACTTTCCAGACAGATAATCAAAGAAAAACAAGACAAAATTAAATAATACAAAGAAATGCAACAGCTGGCCATTGCAAGCATTCTTTTTATTTCAAAAAATCAATTACTTTCACATACTCTTTTTTCCTATATGATTAGATGGTTTGCTCTGGGCATTCATTCCGCATCTCCTGTACTCTAAAAATATATATCACAGTTTTCAGGAGCTGAATGACTTGGAGTTTTTATTTGTCATTTACAGTACAGTGTCTTCACACAGTTTATTAGCTTGTGGGTTTTTCTGAGCATTATAGTATGTTCTGCGCCCAAGATTACTTTCACTAGAAGACTAACCCTTTCATTCGTGACAGTATCAGCCTGTTAACAAGACATACAGTAGTAAAAAATACCCTAGGATGCCCATTAGCTCTCAGAGTGAAGACATAAAATTGGCATGTGTTAATTTGGCCTGCCAGTTTGCATCAGTTTGTAATGAATGGATGTGATACATTGCAGTGACACGAAGACAAGAGTTGGAGTTTTCCATCAATAGACACTTAGTCCACTTTCTTAACAGTTTAACTGAACAGATCCTCCTTCGCTTTCCCCATCTAGAACATGATAACATGAGTGTTAACATCACTTACTAAAGAAAATGCCATCAAGGCACAGGCAGTATGGGATACAGGAGAACATTTCTTTTTCCAGTTAACGGGGGCTATTCTATCTGGGGGCTTACTAGAAAACACAACAGTGAAAAACATGACCTCTTTATCATCTCTTCCATATTTTGGATCATGGATAAGCTGTATAAAAGTGTTCTTGCTTCTAAATATATACACTGACTTGAAATGTACTTTTTAAAATGCAGCCTCAGCAGGTTATAAGTGCAGATCCTGCCATCTATTTTATTTGATACTTTGCAACATTATTAGATGTATATAAATATCATTAAATTTATAAATACTTTTTTAGATTTTGCTTACTGCAGTATTTTGACAGAGAGTATAATGAGCATCTTGGTGATATCTATTTGTCTGTTTTCCACCAAATGTCTTTTCTTGCCCAGAATCCACTAAAACCTAGCATCGGTTTGCCTTGAGCACAAAACTTTCATGAACTCCAGCCAAACCCACTATGTCTTTGTCTTAGGCCTCTGTTAGTTTAGAGCATTGTTTTTAGTCTTTTATTCTCCTTGTTTCAATTGTAATAACTCATTATATTACCACTAAATCCTTTGATTGTGAAGAATTTTATCTGTTTTGTGACCTTTTTTTTTTTTTTCACTTGCAAGTTTTTAATGGACTGTATACTCTTATTTTCTTTTCTTATTTTTCATTTCCAGATGCATTTTTTCTTCTGACATCTATTAACTTCAAAGCCTCATTTTTTCTAGATACCCTTTCATTCTTCTGCAGACTATTCCTTCCCTCTTGTTCTGTACTAAGGTGTTGGGTTTTATGTGAATTCTGGAGATTTGATGCACATAGTCCAGAAAACAGAGGATAGTTATTTTCAGTTATGTAATTTTCATGCCTCAGTTTCTTTACAGTAAAGCATTGAGGATTTGGTGATAAAAAATTCTCACACACTGCCAGTTGCTCAGTTAAAGCTGTACTTGTAGACATGACTAAAGCTGGACAGTGTGTGAACTTCACTAAGATTAGTTCTATGAGTAATAATAATGTAATAAGTATTTATTCACTGTCCAAAAAATGATTCCATGAATTCTGATAATCTATAATTCTAAATATGTATTTAACAACAGAGATATTTTAACTATGTGGCACATATTGAAATATTCATTGAAATATAAATTGACTTGTGTATTTTCTCAAACAGACTGAATGTATTTATATTCCTGTATTACCATCTGCATAGTATTAACCATACTAAATACTACATAATTCTGAAAATTAGGTTATATTTAATATCTAAATATGTGCAAGGGATTATAAATGAAATCTCTATAAAACAGTGTAAGTTCTTCACTTGGACTTTCTTAAAAAAACCTAGTACATGTTTCCTAAACACTTTAGGTCTCCTGAGCTAAGTGCAACACAATGGACAAGAAATTCTCCAGTTCTGGATCCATCTTCCATATTAGATACACATGCAAGGTGCTTCTCTGTAGCTGAAATATTTCTTTCCAAGTCATAAAAGAAAGGGGAGCTTTGTAGCATTATCAGACATACTCACGCAGGAATATGACAGTTTACTTCTTTTAGTTGTCAGACAAATTTGTGACTAGGTAGATTCTTCCAGGAAGAATCAGTCCTAGGAGCTGGTCCCTGATATTTTTTTTCTCAGTATTCACTGAGAAAAAAGAGGTTAACCTCTGTAACAGAAAGGTTTTTTTATGGTTGTGGTCATACTGTAAAACAGTATAACTGATGTGAACATAAAAGAATAATGCAATATGACTGCAAAAATCATGAATGAATGGAAAAACTGGGGGAGCAATATTCATAATTTTTTTAGTAATTCCACACAGGTATTTTCAAACTGATTTCTTCTAATATTGACAAAACATTTTTCAAAAATTTTAGGCATGAATTGCAGTTTAATTCTATCAATAAATATCTAGAGATCCCTAACCTACCTCAGTTTTTGATAGCAGTATTTTGGTTAACTTTGTGAAGATTTTACTAAACTGCTGCCACTCCTCTCCTCTCTTCTCACGTATAGATTTTTTTTCCACAGAACCTTGATGGTTCTTTCCCTGTAAAGAAGGCCAGAAAGAACTGCAGGCTGACTCCTAGTGAAAGTCCTAGATTGTCAGTAAAGAAATGGATCCTGGAGTCCTGGAAGGAGTCTCAAGAGACTTTCTCATCCCACTGTCTCAAGGCATGAGCAACTGCAAACTAGTGAATTCTGAAAGATATTTGTGTATTTGTATTCTTACTGCTGAAAAGATTTTCCAAATATCCAGCCTAAATATCCTCTCTGCACATCTGCCATCTGCCATGCATAGAGAGAAAATATTTTTGGATATCTTAAAACTATTCTCATTACATTGGTCCCTCAAAAATTCCCTTCTGTTTATCTTTTTAAGACTTCTAGATAAATGAAAGGCATTTTCTATACTACTTCCCATTCTTTCTATTTGATATCCACTGGACTCTGCTAAAGGAACTCCTGTCTTTTCTGAAATTTAAAACCATCGAGACACCTATAGTTCTGCTTTATACTTTCCAGTGTGTTCAACTTGGCAATAACATGACTCTTGTTTAGCTTGAGGTTGACTGTAGTTCCTGGCTGCTACATAACTAGATGATAATTCTTCTATATTTATTGCAAATGATTAATTCTACTAACATGTAGCATTTTGTACTTTTCCTTCTTGAATTTTTTCGCAGGTTTTTCAGTCCATTGTTTTAATTTGTAGAAATAATTTTCAATTCTATTCTTGTCCTTCAGTATACTTGCTGTGTCTCCTAGTTTGACATTGTTTGCAAATCTGGTTTGCAGACATTCTCTATCATCAGTTTCTCTTTCTAGCACCAGTCCTGTGGATCTGCTTCTGTATGTCTGAAATCACAAAGTAAACACTAAAAGAATTTCCGAAATCTTTCTCCTGGCCAATTATAGTCTTACTACAGTATTAATACATATTAGGGTCAAATATGAGTAATATAAAAGAACCACTTATGCACTTAAACTATGTTAAAAAATAAATATCAGATAATGTTAGGAATTTATCTTACAACCTTATACCAGTATTATGAGTAAAAATATTAAATTATGTTGTCTCTATTTCTGAACATCTTATGAATTAAGTTAGAGCACTCCAAATAAACAGTCATACAAAACTATGACCTTTTATCATGGCTTTAAACTGAGTGGTGTGCAATTAAGGTGTAATTCTCTATTAATTGGTTCTAGAAGAACATTCTTTATTTGCCTTTATTACGTTCTCCTTAACAATGAGAGTACAAAGTCAATAAAAACCCATAAACACCTTAATTGATGGGAATGGTAAAGAAATTTTAAAAATAAACAGAGACTATTCACCAAGCTGTCTTCAAGGTATATAATTTTTCAAGTTTTTTGTTATGTCATACACCATCATACTAATATTCAAATGCTATGGATTTATTTACTCTTGGGGGAGGTTATTTGTTTTGTTGTTGTTGTTGTGGGTTTTTGTTTTGTTTTTGAAGGGGAGGTTTTGTCATATGCTATTTATCTATTTATTTCAGTTCTCACATGACTCCTGTACACTTGTAAAATTGCTAGCATGTACACATGTAATCATGAATATCTCTAGTGTGATACCTCCTCTCTGAGGTTAGCCAAGGCCCCACTCTCAGACAAATTACAGTAATGGTGAATAATGGAGTCATCTGATCTCAAAGAAAGGGTTTTTTAAACCCGCCTCAGTTACAGAGTTGGTGTTTCTTTAAAGCATAAGGAATTAAATCTTTCTAATTTTGTCTGGAAGATCTGTGCATATTCTCATCCATGTAGCTGTTTAATCCGTTTTTCAAATCCTAATAAAATTTTGGCTTCAATGATAAGCAATGATGAACTGTGGCTGAAGTAGATGTTACATTAGAGCCAGGGAAAATATTCTTCTCTATTTTATCCCACATATCTTAAAGCCTGTTTAATGAACCATATATCTTTTTATCCAAGGGGACTCTGTTGCTTAAGTGAAGACGCATATAAACCCGACACTGAACAACAACCTAGCACTGCATTAAAACAAGTCCCCTTTCTTCTGGCACCTTTCTAGTACAGTTTAGTTCCTGGTCTGTGCCTACTTTGTTGTTCCATTAGAAGGACTTTTAATGTGCAATACAATGATGCAGTAATAATGACCCTCTTATCCGGGCTATACAACAGTAAGGAACGTTACTCAATTTTACAATAACCCACACTCACACACTGGAAGAAAACATCCAAGGGAACTCTTCGTATTGCCCTTCTAATTTACCAAGTTAAAAATAGGGTCAGAAGAGCCTTTTGTTATATGTAAACATCTGTATTTAAACAAGAAACACAACCAGAAAAATGAAAAGTCATGACAAAGAAATAACTTTAGCTGTATTTTTCTAGATATCAGGAAAATGATACTAATAGAGAAGAATGTAACCTGTTTTTAAACATGTAACTGTTCCTATTTACAAATTGACAGCTTTCACTTGAAATCATGGAAACCAGATTGGAGAGAGTCATAATGAATGTGCATGCACTTTAATTCAAATCTGTGAACTACAGTTAAAAGAAAGTAAAGAAACTGAGTATATAAAATGCAATTTGATGTCTGAGCTGCTGCACTGACAAGTGCAATGAACAGCCACAGTCTTCAGAAGGGTTATCATCAAAGACCTAATCAAATTAACAGACATCCCCTGAGAGGTAATCAATTGATTGCCACAGAACCTGGGTGAGTATTCTTTCCATCTTCAGTGAAGGAGAAGGACAAAATGAAGTACCTAGTCAGTGGGTCTGGCACTTCTGACAGGAAGATGACATTCTGAGTAGCAAAAGACCCCAATCAGGTCTATCAAAGTAACTACCTAATACCTATTTCAGAAATCACTCACAATAAAAAAAAATCCTCCAAAGTGTCAGAACTTGCTATGACCATCCAGGATGACACTTGGAAGAATAACTTTCCTTGCTGTACGATGTTTCCTCAAAATACTTTAAGTAATCCAGTCTACCTTTTAGCCCAGCTTCAACAACAAAAAATCTTGTCATTATTTTATTTCTTACATACACAATCCTATACAAAATTATTTCTCTGTTTCTGCAAAAGCGATTTTTTGCCTTGTACTTTCCCCCTTCAACAGAAATGCATTATGGCTACTTTTGCTTCCAAATAGTCATACTCAGTAACAGAAATTTCTATTTGAAGTTTTGCACACTTGCTTTTCTGAGTTTGCTTTCCAAAGACACACCCATCCCGTTTCTTTCCACCAGTATCTTTAAAATTCAGTAGTGTACTATAGCATACAAATTGAATTGAAGCTTATTTCAAAATTAACTTCTGTGTTTAAAACACTATCAAGAGCAATGAAAAATTTAATGTAGCTTAAAACTTGAATAGATTTCTGTACATGTGCATGGTTATAAGCTGCATCGCAGTAAATAGTTTTACAGGAATAGCTTCTATTTATAATAGTATAATTTAAATATGATTTTTGGTGGTTTTAAATTCTGTTAAATTGGATTTTGCAATTTTCTTCCAAGAAAATTAGATGGACTTCATGGATTCTTCAGGGGTTTTAAACTTTCCAGGTTCTAGTAAGCACTTTCTGGATCAAAATTTTACGGTTGGTATATAGCATATAGTTTCATAAAGTATGACTATGTAAGCAGGTAAAATTATGCAGGTGTCTGAATAGAAGGGAATTACTAATTATCTCTGAGTTGCTTGTTTTTATGTAATTTTTCAGAGGTAGAATACAACACTTGAATTGTTAGCAGAATGTTTGTTTTTTTTTTTTTTTAAAGGTACATTTTCCTAAAATGTATGGCAAATATAGATGTATTTACCACTTCTTCTATACCCAAAAAGCCTCATTGGCAAATATCTTACCTAGGTGTATTGAAAGGCAGTGGATGGCACCAGCAGATGTAATAACACTTCTTCCCCAAAAATATAACATCCTTAAAGCTGAAATGGAGAAATACAATTTCTCCCATGGACTGCGAGACTGAGCAGATACCTGTTTTTTTAACTATTTGGTGAACTACTAGACTCTGTAGAGTGCTCTAACTTCAGATTTCATATCCACATATTGAAAATAAAGGGGGGAAAATAGACCACATATCACAGTAGTATGATGTTGGGTTTGCATATTTTTTAGAAATCTAAAGTAGCAGTTCAATATTGAACCTGATTTGAAGCCAGGCTCTGAGACTCAAACACAGAAAAGCAAAGGTGGATATTACAATTCTCTTTCAAACTTACACCTATGGCAGTATAGCTCTTAAATTTCTCTGGCTTATCTGCCTGAGACTGTGATGTGGATCCTCCAGAAATACCAGGACAACTTTACCAGAGTACTGACTCTACAGACGTCTCAACACAGGGAAAATAGTCTGAATGTACACTTGACTATAGCTGCTCTCCTACAGCATCTTCTGCAAAATTGTCCCTTTCCAAAAGAGGATTTTTGATGAAAATCTCCTACCTTCTATCACAGTTACCTGAAACGTTCTAGATAATGCTTTTTAAAAAGTATTTTACTCTCTTTACAAGCTACATCATATCAGACAACAAAGAAGAGATGGATAAATATTGAAATATTTGCAACATTTATACCTATGTGTCTTCTACCGTTGACATTATACTGTATGCTATACTGTCATGTATGCTCTTCAAACAGCTGCAAAGCAATCTCAGACCTTTATAGGCCTCACATCATAGGAAATCTGTTTTCATTACTGTAAACTAAATAATGAACAAAAGCCAAATTTTCAGATGATCCCTCTACAGTCCAAAGATGAAAGATTATAAAGAGCAATCAGTAGTAAGTACTCGTAATAAGCTATGAAGTGGCATAAAAACTAGGTTGTAAGTGCCAATGAAAGGAAGAGGGATGAAATAATCTGATAATTAAGGGGAGGGGAGGGGTGTGTGTGGGGAACCAACAACAAACATAGAGTAACCTATGATGTTATTTCAGGTCTTAAGATCTGGCTTTGATCTATTGCCTTGTCTGGAACAACTTACTGTAACAGAAATCATGAACCAATTTATTTGCAAGAACATAATAGTGGCTTGGGATAATAATTTCAGGGAGGAAAATAATTTTACAACTACTATTAGAAAAACAAGAACAAATAACATGCTTGCCCATAGATATTGAATTTTCCTAGAGGTATGTGACCTGTGTTGAATGAAAAACAGATCCACCTCTTCCAGCTGACTTCTTCAAAGAAGTCTCTTAATGAGACAATAACCTCAAGAGAAGATGATGTATTGATGATGTAAATTCTTCTCCTTTGCTGAAGAATTTTATTAAATATGCATGTGGGGCGGCATTTGCTGTGCTATTCATCTTTGTTTATTCAAAGCATTTTTACATGAGACTTAAGCTCTGCGTACATGTTTTATGGGTACCATTTCTAATGGTAAGATATGACAGAGAAGTTACAGAGTATAAATTAATATGACCACGTAGTTGTGAATTTTCTCCCTTGTACAGATAAACATGCACGGTTGTCTCTCTCTGCATTATGATGATACAACAATTAAGCATAACAAGAACAGAACGATTTCTTTTTTTTTTTTTCCTCAGTTTGAGTCATCATCTTGGTGACATGTTTCTTAAGTACAGGCTGAACTTAAACTGTCAATGATCTCAGTGAGACCGTGCGTCTGTTGTTAAACTTTTCACATCTCTTGCTACTTTCATTGACTATATTTCAAACCTTTTTTTCCCATTAATCAACTTTGACTGAAGTTATTAATTTAATTTCCTTCCATATATTTCAGAATATATCATAGTACAACATTCAAATTGCATGTACCATAAGACAAGAGAGAAAATTGTGATGATTAAACTAAGGTTTCAATTAAGATAATATCAATAGTTTCAAAATATTTCATCAGCTAAACTACTGTAACAGGCAATCAGAACAAGAGAACTAGAAGAGATGATTACAATGTAGCCTCAACTTGGGAAATTTAAAGAGAAGCCTTACTTCTTTCAGTTTATGAATATCATGTGATTTAACAAGACCACGTATAAGGTGCTGCATTTGCATGGTGGCAATTCCCGGTATCAATATAGGATGGGGGATGAACAGATCATGAGCAGCCCTGCCAAGAAGGTCTTGGGGTGCTGGTGGATGAGACATTTTCCGTCTTATTGTTTGGTTGTTGTTTTGTTCTGCTTGGTACTCTGTTTTAGTAAAACTGTTATTCGTTTCTACACTTTACTCAAACACCTCATAATTTCAAATTCTGGTAATTTAGAAGAAGGTGTTTCTATTCCATTGGAGGTCCTACCTCCAGGCACACATTGTCTAGAAACCAAGACAGTCTGGAAAAGAGAAGACTTTGGGATGATATTATTGTAGCCTTTCAGTACCTGAAGGGAGCCTACAAGGCAGGTAGAGGGAGCGTGTAGTGACAGAAAAGCAGGAATGGTTTCAAACTAAAAGAGGGAATATTGAGATGTTAGGAAGAAATTTTTTACTGTGAAGGTGGTGATGCACAGGAACAAGTTGCCCATAGAAGTTGTGGATGCCTGTGCCGGTTTAAAGGTAAACCGGCAGGAGAAATGAATCCAACTCACAAAGAGATTACAAGTCAGAATTACAATTTAATAAAAAGATTACAATGAAAACAATGATACAGAGAAAAAATTCATTTTTACTTACAAAACCAGATGTATAACCCAACACCCTGGGGCACAAATGGAATGGAGTTCGTCAGCTCCTGTGCTGAGAGCTACATGGTCCCCCTGGTACAAAGTAAAAGGAAAGGAAAAGCTGTTATTGGTGATGATGGTCACTGTCTTGTTGAGAATGGCAGTCACAGTCCTGTCGAGGTTCTGGTCCTCCTCTGGATCCAACAAGCAGTGCCAGAAATCCCCAAACCCCAAGATTATATATGCTTAAATTCAGATGGGAATGCCCAGTACCTCCCCCTGGGCGAGGAGTTTCACAATGGGTGATTTACTCTGTGAGGTGAGTCATGGCATATTTTTGGAATCCTTGTTGGCCCATTAGCAGACATGACCCCTCAGGCTGGGTGAGAAGGTGCTAATGTCTCCCTGGAGGGGCGTTATCACACCTGAGTCATTGGTGTGAAGACAGAAACACTTCCCTGTCTCACAGTGTTCTTAAACACCCATCTTGTAGCCTGAGATTCAGGTGTGCCCTGGGCAGCTGGAGCCAACAATCCAATATTAACAGTTCATGAGAAATGGCATAGAGGGTATAGAAAACACAGTTTTGGTTACACCCACACAGTGATAAACTGGCCCTGATCACTGTAACTGGGACAATGCCCCATCCCTATAAATGTTGAAGGCCAGTTGGATGGGACTTAGTGCAACCTGGTCTAGTGGAAGGTGTCTCTGCACATGGCAGGGGAATTGGAACTAAATGATCTTTCAGGTCGCTTCCGACCCAAATCAGTCTGATTCTATGAGTCTATATACCAAACAATGTTACAACTAACACAGCCTATTGGCTTAGGCAATAATAAAATTATCTACAAATTGCCAGTCTCACTTCTTTTTCTGAATTTCAGAATTCTAGTTTGATCAGTGATTTTATCTCCTTTATTTTGTAAGGAACCAGGCTGCCCTTTGTCACATTAGAGTATTTTTGTTTGTTTACTTTCCTTCCACTCACAGAGGTATGCAGACTATTATCTCACCCTGAACCCAAGAGTGGCAGTTAATTTTTTGTAATAGCAATCTTTAAAAAACACTGCATTTAACCTAGAAAGAGCTATTCTAGTGATAGGCACTTAGTGTTCATCTTTCAATACTCGATGGTCCACCTCTATACCCTCACATACTCTGCACAGCAAAAGAAAAATCAGAGTAAAAGGTTAAATCAGAGAGCAAACAGGTTAGTTTTCAGGCTCTTTAACTCACAAAGTTATTAGTAGATGCTGAAGGCTTAAAATACAAGTGATTTCTTCCATCAGTGTTTGGATGGATGAGACAGCTTATTTAATTATTTTGCTTCCTGTCCCAGCACCAATCTAGAGAAGGAAGAGTACATAGGTTTAGCTGTTTTTATGACAGGAAAGAAAAGGAGAAAAAAAATCCCACAACTTTTGCCATTGCTATTTTATAAGGAATGTTTCTCTTTTATTCTGTCTCAGAAATAATCTTCCATGAATTTATAACAAATTAAAGTAATTGAAATATTAGGAACAAGTCATCCTCTTAACATATCACCTAAGTTTGTAACAGATCAAGACTTTGTGATACCACTGTAAAATATGTCTCTGCTCAAAGTTTCCTGCTGACACTTTCTTGGATCTGTCATTTGGCTACCTTCTATACCATACTAAATTCTAGACATGTACCTTTTGCTTGAGGTTGGTTTTGTTGTTTGGTTTTTTTTCCAGCTTTGGCTTTATTAGTATATTATGCTGTGCAGTCACATATCTCACAAAGCTCATTTATTACATTTGATAAGTTTCTTTTATAATCCAAATGTCCAAAGTCATGGCAGAAAATCCATCTGGGAAGGATTATTTAACATAACATTAAAAGTCTGAAAATAATTTTATTTTTATAATTTAATTTTTTTAAGAGAATGCAGAATCAGATTTTTCTTTTACTATTCTACATGGGATTTATGTCAGACTGCAAGGATAACTGATCTTTTCTTTTGCTTTTAAGAGCCCTCAAATTTCTCACAAACGGTATTTTATGATCACTGAATATAACATTTCAGTGGTCCCAGTGGCGATTCATTATTATATTTCTTAATCTTGACCAATTGCAGACGTATTCATATTTTATATTTTATTTCAAAAAGACAGGATACCATCCTATTCTACCTTCTGAATACTTGAGTGTGTTTTGAAAATATTGAATTACTGATGATGACTGCTGAATCAGTTTTTTAATCATTAATGAATATTTCATGGCAGCCACTTTCTTTCATATTTAAAAATTATCAAATGCATCCTTTCTACCTTTCCCTTCTGTCAAAGATGGATTTCATGTGACTGATTTGCTATGTTTTGTTTTGGGTTTTTTTTTTCCTGAATTCTGTATTTAGTGAAAAAAAAAAAGGCAAAAACATGTGAAGATTATGTAGACAGTACTGGAAAGACCACTTGAAATTTCTCCTGCATTTTCAGTAGGAAAAAGAAAATGTTTACACACACTATACACATGCTGCTAAGAGGCTTTATATATAGCTGCATTTTAGTTGTGAAAAGTGATAGTCTGTGTAATGCACAAAAAGATAAGTTTTAAATTACTATTATTATTATACTTGTTTGATATTTAAAATGGTGAAGGAAGCTACATTTATGTGCAATATATCAGACTTTTACCCACTATCTAAAATATATGTAAACAAGTAATCAAATCAAGGTTTTTCATAACCATGCTTTCATATCTTTCAGAATGGTGAATAGATGGAAAATTTCAAGTTACACAAAAAAAAAAAGTTCTTTCCTTTTTTAAAGATGTTATATTGTTCATTGTGTTCTTAATGCCTACATGTCTAAAATTATTCCGTTTTTAAAACTAAAGCAAAAATATTAGCTAATAAGCAGTAAGTCCAACCTTACAGAATACTATCATCTCCATATAAAACACTTGATCCTTTAAAACATCTTTATTAAACCTGGTTATCACTTTATTATTTGATTACATTTGTATCGCCTTCATCATATTAGTATATATGTGATCAAAGTAGTAGTTCTATAAATAGGGAGTTCTTTTTAAGTAAATCAAAGGACTTGAAAAATGTCATTATACAAATGTGACAATATGAAATATAAATAAATAACAAAGTAAAGCAGTGAGGAAAACAGTGAAATTAAACTTGAAAGCTATTTGGAAGGCTTTATAAAATAGGAAAAAGGAGTGACACGGATAGTATATTTAAGCTAAAATTTGGTAGGATAGTATTTTTTTCATCACTGAATCCTGTGTCCTACTTTTATTTGATAATTTAATTGAGTGCAGTGAACTACAGCTCTCAGCTTGGTTTGGTCCATTTAGCTATGGCAACATGTGTTAGACCAAGATTTAAAGCACCTGTTACAGATTGGTACACACAGGACATTGTTTCCTGACAAGTGGATCAGAATACCAAAAAGTGAGAAGTCCAGCATATTCTGTTTTCAAGAACATACCATTCATCAGTTCTTTTAATATCTTGACCTGAATACTTTTATAAGCATACACTTTTTATACAATCAATTATTTAAGTATGGTCAGTATTGCGGTACAGAAGTCAGAGACATTTTTTAATCGAGCAATGACTTATAGTAATCATCTTTGAAAGATTTATTTGAAAACATGTTGCAAGATAAAGTACAATTCTTTTTTTTTTTTTTT
>VXBX01003068.1:0-16235 GCA_013400415.1 Scytalopus superciliaris
CGCAGACACACCCCCATTAGTGCCAGGACACTCCAGGCTATTATATTTTAGCTGAAAGAGAGGAGGATTAGATTGGATATTAGGAAGAAATCCTTCCCTGTGAGGGTGGACAAGCCCTGGCACAGGTTGCCCAGAGAAGCTGTGGCTGCCCCATCCCTGGGAGTGTCCAAGGGCAGGCTGGACAGGGCTCGGAGCAACCTGGGATAGTGGCATTTAGTTTCTATAAATTAAAGCATTTATTTCTTAAGTGACATTCCTCCCTTTAATAAACATTGCTAGAAGTATTTGTGTACTTCAGAAAAAGGATCAGCTCAGCTGTATATGGGAATATTCTCATTTTCATGGGAAATCTTGTTGAGTCTCCTGTACAATGAAATGGCTTGTTACAGTTTCCAGCACTGACCAACCCACAGCAATCAAAATTGCTTACCTGCTCACTGCTGAAGGCTTGGGTTTGTTGTGGATTTTCAGTCCTGAGGAATAACTAAGTCAGGTTTGAAGACATGGAGCAGCTGCTGTTACATTTCACCTCAAGCCTTGTTTTCCTGAAAAAAATAAATTGCTGTGACTAATGATACTGTACTACAGTAACAATCATTGTGCCCTTTAGCCCTATTATTGTTTCATAATCCAAGCGAAATGACAATGTGCAAAACTGATAACAAATTATTTTTTTTTTGTCAATGAGGGATTCTATTTGGTGGTGGATATTTAGGGGTGATCAGGGAGAGGGGAGGCAGGAAGGACAACTGGGAAGACCATGAATATGGGAATATTCCTGTGCTTTGTTTATACAAAAAAGGCTAAACTTCTGAAGCCAGGCTGACAGCCCTCAGGCACTGACTTTGTGCCTGTAATTTAATTTCCCTTTTGCTTCATTTAGCTGGGGTATTTGTATTTTTAGTTACCCTCATGAGAAAGTAGACAAGAAATTACTGTATCACCCTGGAAACTTGGTTTTCCTATAAAAACAGAATCAGGATTAATGGGAAGAACATCAGCCTGTATGGAGAACACGAGCTATTTTAAGGGGTAATAAGGATTTGTGCTGCCTCGAATTTCCAGTTGCCTGTCAGCATCTGCAGGAGGAATTTGGACTGAAAGTTTAAAAAGAGATGACAGGGTTCACACATTTAGTACCACCTTGCACTGGGAAAAGTCTAATATAAAACACCTTTCTCTGCAGATGATGTTTACCGTAGGAAACGGTCTGAGAGACAGTACGAGGCAAGGATGGAGAAGAGTGAAGTTTAGCTGGAACGTTTCAAAGGGGAGGTCCCAGAGCTTTAATTGTATCAGTGCCAAAGCAGCTTTACTGCCACGTTGATGGTGGGGGAAGATGTTGGCTCTGCAAGATGAACTGTGATCCACGTGTCTGTGTAACATACTCTCAGATGGCTTTGGCAGGTTTTTTTTTTTCCATCTCTTTAATATTTAAATGAAGTACAACAGTGAACATTTTGTTGTGTTCGGGCATCTCCCACTAATTTAATGTTTGCTTAGTACTTCTAAATAAACTAAACTGAGTCAACAGTTTGGCTAATGCTTTTCTTTGCTTGGTAAAACACCCTTCTTGTGACAAGACCAATGGGAAAGAAATGTTACAGATTACACCCCTCTCAGCATAATGGAAACAGTAATTTTTAGTCACTTTCCGTTGCACTGACAGAAACCACTCTGGCGTCTGATTTGTTTTCTTTGCAGTGTTGGCACAGGTTTAACTAGATAGGAAGAGCACAGACTCGCTGCTCAGTGCTCAGCCCACAGTGCCTGGGAAAGTCACCCGTGCCTGCAGCAGGAACACCCTTTGTTGCTGCTCAGCCCGGGGGGAAAGTCTGACACATGTCCCAGGTACCAGTGCAGTGGCAGTCCTGGCAACCCTGTTTGTAGGATGCTGCCCCCAAAGCAGGGCTGAGTGCTGTGTCCCAGACAGGGTTTGCTCCCTGCACAGTGACACTGGGGCTCGGGGTGGGAGCGTGTTGGTGACTGTGCAGCAGGGGGCTGGTGCACTGTAGGCAGTGAGGGCTGTACATTAACACCATTGTTCTGTGTCTGAGGGTATGTGTGCATGCCAAGGATGCCCCAAAGAAGCCTAAAAACAAACCTGAGGGCGTTCTTACACTTACCTGTGTTCCTGTGCTACCTCCTGACAGCCTGTGTAAGTTGTCATCAGCTGAGGAGACCGAATGCTCTGAAGATTTATGGTGCAGGTACTCGAGCCTCTGTGCTCTGTGTTGTGCCTTCCACGGGCTTGATGTGGAGGAGTGGTGCTGCCTGTGTTTCAGGAGCTAAACTGGCAGAGAATTAAAGATGTGACTGCCACCGTGTATTCTGACTGGGCAGCAAGTGAAGCACCTGAAGTCCCCAGTTCAGAAGTAATAGGAACCTTTGACTTTGGTTCCAAGGTAGAGCCCAAGTTCCAAAACTCACACACAAGCTGCTTTTTGCAGTCAGATCATCACACTGAAATCAATCCTCACAAAAAGCCTGGGGTCACTGATCTTTATGTCCACTGCAGGAATAAAACCATTCTCCAAGCTGGCACTGTACCATTTCAGGCAACACAAATCTCTTATGACAGAATATGAAGCTTGACATTTGGAAATCTGAGCTGAGTTCTCTGTTCCACAGTGTGTTTACTCTTGCTGACCCTTTGGCATTCCTGAATTTTGCCAGTCTCTCACTAATGCTGCAATAAGAATAGGAGCTTCAGCCCATTTTCCAGAATTGAGCACCATCAGGGATTTAGTACTGATTTTAGTGTACACCCAACTGTCAACAACCACAGTCTTCACTTAGTTTTGCAGTTTTATCCCTGCTGACTCCTAGTTCTGTGCTCCTTGCCTTCTCCAGCAATCTCTGACTCATATCCCTGTTTCCTTCCCATCCTCCATCTGCTGTGGCAAAGGCAATGGGAAGCAAGCAAGAGCTCTCCTTCAGCTTGGTGCTCGGGGCAGCACTGGGAACACCTCTGCACAAGCAGTGCTGCTCACCACTCCAGCATTAGAGAGGGGACAGTTTCACCACCAACCCAGAATGATTCTGTAGACAGAATGGATCTGTTATCATTTCCCTGTGGTTGTGCACACAAGGATGCAGCCTGTCTGCTGAAAAACCTGTGGTGAGCCAGGCAAGAACTGAAAGAAGTTACAGTAAGGAAAGCACAGGGAAGGGCAGTTCTGCCCAAGCTCTTCAAGAGTACTAAAAGGATAAACAGTCACCTGATATACTGGTGGATCCTTTCTTGGAGCAAAACTCTTCCTGTCTTCAGTGGAGGTGACTTTGGACTTAATACACAGATCCAAAACTGCACCTGCACTCTGGCCATGGCCAGTCCCATCTCCTTCTGACAAAGGGGCAAAAATCTCCAGCAGGCAGGATGGGATCACTGCTCCTGAGGAACTTCCTAAAATCACTACTGGATGATCACACCAAGGACGAGGATTAATTACAGTCCTCCCAAAAACCATCCAATGGAAGCTGAATTTGGACACTCCCCATAGAGACAGTTGCTCAGACTTTACGGATTGACCTTCTTTCACTGTTTCTGCCCAAGGCTTTTGTGGTGCTCAGCTGAGTCCCAGTTGAGCCTCACTGGTTACACATGTTGCTGTGTAATTCTCTGCTTTCACCTCCATTTCTCTTCTGGTCTCTGCTGCTGCTGCCTCCTTTAACAGGTGATAATCTGCATGGCCAGGCTCCTCCCCTGATTTCTGATCCCTCTTGGCACAGGAAGGACTGGCCATATCCCACCTCCCAGGCCTGACAGACACTGGGAATGTCTCTCTCCAGGATCACCAGACCCTACAGCACTGCAGCAGCTGTCATTTGGTGTCTTTGGAGGAAGGTTAAATTAGACTCGCTGGAAAATGCAGTAAGCAAGAGGAATGTGAGGGAGTTTTTATTAATCAGAAAATTCCCCACATATCAGTGAATCCAATCCCATTCCTGACTCAGAGTGCCCAGCCATTTCGAAACTCCACTTTAGTGCATTTGCAGCATTTGGCTGATCTTCAGTATCTTGAACTGAGCAAACCAGAGGTGTGGAGGATGCTTAGGATTACTGGGCAACTGCAACAGCAAATTTTGGAAGGGTGGAAGTTTGTGAAGCTGGCACCCTGTGCCAGAGGCAGCATTTATCCCCCAGGTTGAAGACATGGATGCATGTTAATCAAATATGCTGTCTGTTCTGGTTGTTTAGCTCTTTGTAATTTTGTAATTTTTATGTCAGAGGCACCTTGAGAGGTTCCTGTCACTTAATTTGTCTTGCAGTTTGTAGTATTAGAGAAAATGTCTATTCTTCTTTCTGACTTAATTGCGTAAAAGATGCTTTTCCCATAGTATTGATCTAATTTCCTCTATTAAAGAGCTCCACAGAAGACAGTCCTGAACCATGTCATCTTCCAGTATGAAATTGAGGCTTGCTGTTTATTTTCAAAGCAATTAATATGGGGGCATCTGGGACTGACTCCATCTCATCATCTCCACTCAGCTGGCTCCTAATGCAGCACAAATTTTTCAAGGTTCACTGTTCATGCTTGTTATGGCTCAGTTTTCAACATCACTGTTCTTACCACCTCCAGGCAGGTCTCCCAATACACAGGACAACAGAAAAAGGGTATTTTACCCACACACGTGTACCAAGGACTTGATAAAATCTGCATCAGCAACAGCCAGAATTACCTGAAATAAAATCCTAACAGAAGCCTTAACAGGACACTCAAACCTGGTTAATCCAAAACACTTTTCAAACTATTTTTATTCAAATTAAAAAGACTCAGGTAAACAAAGTGATGGTACATACATGTTATAAACCTGGTTAGCAGCTCAGCCTTCAGGAGTACAAGATCTAATGAAAAGCCAAGCATGGATAAACCAGGTCTGAAAACATATGCTGAAAAAAAGTCACCAACATCAACGCTTTGAATTTTTACACAAACAGTAAATTTTCTCATGGAAGGGAAGGACTGAGGAAGAGAACAATTATTAGTTGTCTCCAACTGGCTTATGAAAATACCAGTCCTAGTTTAGTCTATTTTCCACTCTCACAGAAGCCAACCATTGCCCACACATACTTTTATTTTAATATGAAAGTTCTGCTTACGCCAGTACAATGAACGGCAGTGAAAAACAGATGAGGGGTTCAAACACCCACAAAGAGAGAGAAAGAGACAGACAGACATGTCTTTTTTTTTTTTTCTTTTTTTTTTTTTTAAACCAGAGTGAGAAAAGTTTCTTTTGCTGGTTTTGAGTTCTAGACTGTAGCCATTATATCCTAAATTTCACTGCAATCGACTGAAATGCCTCCAAATAGAGGGAGGAGATACGATTTTGAAATAAATAAGGCTTAAAATAATTGGTCAGGGCCAGCCCAGTGGCTTAGTGGTAGTGCTCTGCACTGCCTTGTGGGAGGAGCCAGGTTTTGTTTGCACTTCCAATCTCTTGCTCCTGGGCCAGAAAGAGCAGTGAAAGGAGGGATTCAGCTGCTCGGCAGGAGAGAGCCAGTGCTGCACGTCTGCTCATCACTGACCTTCAGATAAATTAAACATCTGAGTTATACAGGCTCCACAGGGAGTCCCATCCAGTCCTCAAAAGAAAAATAAATAAAACAATAATTTAATTAAAATTCATCCCAGGTTCTTTGGTGCAATTTTTGTTAATGCTGAGAAATAGGAGAATCTGGTGGTGTATTAGTACAATCCATGATAGTTCCAAATGCTCAAAAACTAGGATTTGCTGCCTGATTCACTTCAACATCCCATCTTTGTGGCTAAAAACTGCAAAACCTATGGTAACTTAAACACATTTTCAAATGATACTGTATATATGGGGGTGGTCTAAGACTATTCAATTTCTACTTTATTAAATAAAATTGGTCACTTACAAAGGCCAGTAAGTATTTCCATACTATGGGTGTGCTACTTGTAGAGTTCAAAACTGTCAGTTCCCTCTATGTTGTTTTGCTCCATTTCCTTCCCATCCATTGCACGTCTGACCTAAACTGTCCTTAAGTGCCTATTTGTAATTACATGGGGGGGTTTTTGTGCAATGACTGGAGGATTGCAATAGGAGAGGGAAAGGAATTGGCCAGCAAAATTTAAATCATAGCTTATACTTGCAAGTGTCACTTCCCTCATCAGAATTAATTACATCAGCAAAACAAACCCCAAGATATCCAGTATTGGAAGAAAAATATTTAACCTTCTGCCAAATATACTGAAAGGAAAATGTTTTGTACTACCAGACTTTAAAACTCATTTCCACATGATGAACATCTCTAGTAGTAAATGAAATATATCAATAAATCTGTTCTTTTGGGCTGAGTTGCAGTTTCCTGCCAACTTCTTTTTTTTTTTTTTCAAATTCACAGAGCTTTCCCAGTTACTTAATGCAATCCAGAAGTATTAATTATTGTTTCTAAAATTAAATAAATGAAGGAATTTACCTTTAAACAAATAACTTCGTAGTCCAAAAGGTTGGTTAGTTATGAGGACAGGCAAGTCTTTAGCAGAAGGCAGCCACAACGCTGAAATTTGGCAAGAAGAGTCGATACCTACTTTACTTAGATTTAAAAAAAAAAAAAGAAAAACCCCAAACCCCCTGAAGGCTGCAATGCAAGTACTCTATTACTCTATTTCTCCAATGCACTCGGTATGCAGACCTCACACATACCATACCATACAGCAGTATTTCACTTTCAAGTTAATTTAAGCATCAAATTTCACTCCAATTTGCATTGCAAAACTTTCATTAGGGTTAATGAATACACTTAAAGAAAGCATACAAAAAATGTCTTACAATGCCCAATCAGGAACAGAATATGTGTGAATTTCAGAAACATCACATAACTTCACTAACAAAACGACCCAGCTTTTCTCCCCTAACTTACCTTCCAAGCCCTGTGCTGGTTCCAGGCTCTGTGCTGCCTCTCCCCCTGCAGCCAGAATCCCTCAGGGAAGGAGCTTCCCCATCCCCTTGCTCGGTGTCAGGGACAGCACAGAACCCCCAGTGCAGGTCCTGGGAGATGAAACACTTCCCCCTCCAAGGACATGCCAGCACAGGTATCCTGTTACTGATTTAGGATCACAATGGCCTTGGCTACACAGTTAAATAACTGGACAGGACTGGACAACATGAGCAGTCGAGACACCCTTGTCCCATCCACAGGAGCCCTTCCGTGGCTGCTGTGCCCACTCAGCCTCAGTGTTGACTTGAAATGCCAATTTTTCCTTGGTGCCAAAGCACATCTTACCTTCAGCTTCCTTTCAGAGATCCTCCCTGTTCACATCCGAGCGAGAGCTCTGCTGGAAGTGGCTAGCACACACAAGCACAGGTACACACATTCTTCTAAGATGTAAACTATGACTAATTCACATTCCACTGTATCAATCTGTAAATACTTTGTTTTCCTTTTTTTTTTTTTTTTTATATAAAAACAATGGCATCAGATTCTCAGCAATAAAGTATAAGAAAGATGAATCCTTGACTACACTAACCAATTATGAAATCGCCTTTCAAACAAACGGGAACATATGCAAAAAATCTGTGTATTCTGATAAAGTCAACTTAATATAACAAAAAGTGAAATATGCTTATTAAAAGTGTCCTTATATAAAAATGGTCTTGCAATGTACAGTAAAATGCAATACAAATTATTGTTGGTTATCTCTTCCCACCCGGTAACTAAACCAGCTATTGTCCCACAGAGCTCCTCGGTGCCCAGGGGGCAGCCCTGCTGTGCCTACACGTGCTCGATGTTGTAGGCCTGGCGGATGTTGAGGGTGTCTCGCAGCATCAAGTCTCGCAGGCGCCACAGGGCATCGGCCATGGTGGTGTGAGCCCCTTTGCTCTTCAGCCAGTGGGAAGGCAGACGGCTCTCCTGCTCCTTGGACAGGTGCACATCTCGTCTTCGTGCTGCCAAGTCAACAAAACAGTCCCGTTAGCCACTGGATTTGGTATTTGCTACAACTTCTCTAAATATAACTGTACACACTGTTGCTTTTGCTCTTAGTGTTTGAGCCCTGGTTTCTAAAACACTGATGGAATCAGCCTGTGCATAACATATATTCTCAGTCTGTTGATCTCTCTTGAAGTATACACATGCAATTAGTTCTTAATTAAGTAAATAGCAGATTTATTTAGTGTTTTCCATAAAAGCAAAACCAACGGTTGCGAAGGAGCGCGTGCTGGTGGGAACATCCCGCCGCACCCTAAGCCTTACCTGCAAGGGTCTGGTCCCACTTGCTGATGCTGTTTGACTCAGCACTAAGGCCCTCGATGTATTTCAGGTAGGCTTCAGAATGCAGGAGCCTCTGTGTCTTTGGTGGAGGGGAGACGAACATGGGGGTCGTGGGCTGCTGCATGACCGGCGGCGCCGCCGGGCTCTGCCCGGGGTACGGAGGGGGGGCCTGCTGGCCTGGGGGGCCAAGGATTCCTATCTGCAACGACAGAGCCATGGAGAGATCACAGCTGGGGGATGCAGCTTCAGGGGCAGCCTCCTGCAGTGGAGCTTCAAGTAACATTACGTGCAAAGGCCTAGGAAAACGTCCCTGGAGTTCCCACCTTGGCCAGGGGTCACTCAGATGCACAGAGAGAGGAACTGCAAACCAACCGTGTGCATATTTAAAAGACACTGTTCATATTTCCCATCTATGTATCTCTCATTATTATCACCATTTCTCTTCTCTCCTACTAAGCTTAATTACACCTTTTTCAACATCCTTTTATTTCATGCTTTCTCCAATTGGATTGGAAACCGTGTGGTCTGTGAAGTGCAGGGTTTAACTCTGAAATACCTGATCCAAACTGATGCTGACCCTTGCTCATCTGGGACATTCCCACAGAATCACTGTCAGGCAAAAATCCCAGGCAGAAAAAAAACCCCAGCTGCACAGAAATCCCACCACTGACTAACTATCTGAAATAACTCAATGTCATGATATAAACATTTCACTACTCACTCAGCCCCTGGTTTTCACAGGCTCATGTAATGGTTTGGCTTTGAAGGGGCCTTAAAGATTATCTGGGCAGGGACACCTTCCACCAGCCCAGGTTGCTCCAAGCCCCATCCAACCTGGCCTTGGACACTTCCAGGGATGGGGCAGCCACAGCTTCTCTGCCCAACCCGTGCCAGGGCCTCTGAATAAGTAACTTTTCCTTAACATCTAATCTAAATATCTCCTCTTTTAGTTTAAAACAGCTTTCCATTGTCCTATCACTGTCTGCCCATGTATAAAGTCACTCTCCCTCTCTTTCCTTACACCAAGTAAAGCCAAAATCACATTTCTCTTTATGATAGAGAAACTTAGTCAATAAAATTGGAAATGTGCTGAACAGTTCATCTGTATTAACCAGCTGAGCAACACTGTTACCCAAACTCATGCATTCTGAACTGCCAGTGAAAATCTCCTTCGTTGGTTTATGAAATATGGGAGCAAACAAATTTTAAAAAAGTTTTTACCCACTCCTCAACAGCTGAGAAAGTGGACAGCACCTTCTCTGCATCACTAAAACATGTACAACCTACATTATCAGCAGTTTAACAGTGTGTGGAAACGACTTGATTTAGTTTAGAGGAAGGAAATCAAAACAAAACACTGCCTTGATTATACTGTAGAAGTTACCTCACTGGATAAGCCTCATTAGTGTTAACAATTCAACCATCAAATGCAGACATACACTCAGAGTAAAATATTAACTGGTTCTAAATACACCTCAGTGTGCATTTCATTTCTGTTCTCCCTGGGACAGCCTATGTGCATCCCTACATGCCTTAACTGGGATGGGGATCAAATGCTAATTCAGAGCTCTGGAGCCTCACAAATAATGCAAAAATGACTCACCTGTTGTCCAAAAGGACTCGCTCCGGGTGCTGGAGTGCCTACCATGGGGGACACATTTTGGCCTATAACACCTATATTCCAAAATATAAAATAATTAGTCTTATTTCAGCGCAGTGACAAATACCATTTTGGTCTTCTAGAGTAAGAATTTATACTTTGATATCACTGCTCACAGTTATTTCAGGCAGATATACAACATTCAAATATCCTCTTCTCCCCCAGTAAAAAACTTCAGAAGTTTTTGAATGAAAATTAAAATAAAAGCCAGGGGGACCAAACTGCCAAACACTGATATGTGTGGCCTGTTGAATTATTTAAATTAGAGAAATGCAAAGTGAATAATTTTTGCTTTTCAGGTTTTTTCACATTACTTAGTGATTGCCTGACTAAATATTTTCATTTATAATATGTGTCTTCAGCTTGGCAGGATCTTCCTGTAATCCTCTAAGAAAGGAAATGCTGATCTGCTTTAGCAACATTTAACATTTCCTTGTGTTCAGTTTTATAAAGTTCACAGCAGGATAAAACCCAAGCCATTGCACAAATTCTGTTAGATCTTACTAATATAAAACACAACTTGTAGGTCGAGCTTCAACAGTCTTATACATTTCTAAACCAACGAACATTCGAAATAAATCTCAAAAAAATTAAAAGGTGTTTGTTTTTCTCAAACATACTGAGACTCTTCCCTGTTGCACAGAGTGCAGCACACCTGTGTCAGGCTTACACACAGACATGGACAGATCTAAATGAGAATCATGCAGTTCCTGATACTTTACATACAATGCTTTGGTCTGAAAAAAAATGAAAGTTGTGTGTGCTGCTGCTTTTCTTTCTGCTTGTGCCACTTCTCATATTAATTCATTGGAAAGGCTGCAAACTAACTGTGCTCTTCCTGAGGGTTTGATTTACATTAAGTAAATGCCTGATTTCTGTACCAGTGATCAAAGGACATGCCACTGCATTTTGCACACTAAAGCATATTTCAAATGCATTTTCCATTTGATCACAGCCTCCATTTGAAATGTACCTGCACTAACAGCATGTCAGAAGTCGGGGAAAACATTGGTAAGACAAACTGTGGAATATGGCACAGACTGGTTTTGGCACAAAGGAGGAGGAGGGCACCCTCATCTTCCCAGCATCTGAGCATGGATCCAACCTTACCCACCCCCCCAGTTTAGCACCACTTCATGTGTGGCCCTCCATTCCCAGACACTCTTTTTTCCCCTAATCCACAGAGCCTGCTACAGTGGGGGAAACCCTTCAAAGACAGGCATTGTCCCGGATTCACCTCCCACACAGCTCCAGTGGCTGGTGTGTGCTCAGTGTCAGGGACAGGCTCCCAGACAGAGCTGTTGTCCTGCTCCCTCTAGGTGACATCCTGGGAATTGTACACTCCAGCCAAGCTGCACATGTGATACTGATGGCTTTCAAAAATACCAGGCAAACAAACAAACAAAAAAAAAAACCAACCCAAAAAATTTGCATACAGATAAAATGCCTTAACAGAGCTTCTGATAAACACAGCTGCAAGGAGGGCACGGGGAGACAAATGAGGCTGTTTTGTCCACAGCTTGTTTAACTGCTGAACAGAAGGATGCACATCTTCCACACAGGCACATGAGTTATCAGAGGTAAAAACTGACAGAACTATCAGGAAACAGGATCATCAGGTAATATTTTTCCCAATAGTGGAGACACGTAAATGGCATTAACACTGGAAGAATGTTTGTTTCATTCAGCCTCACTTTTCATCAAAAGTGTGGCAAAAAAGCAGCTAATGTGTAGCAGAAATGCTTTCAAAAATCAGTTTGAAATTTGGCCACAATAATTTACTGAATTCACCTTGTCCCCACGTGTCTCTCCGGTCACCGTTCCATCAGCAACGTTTAATCTGAAGTGTGTTACAGTCACACCTCAGTGCCAAGAGGTCTTACATGACCCGGTTCATTTCAGTGCAGTCTGACTTTAACACACCGAAAATGAGCTTGGTAAGGAATGAGAGCAGTAAATTTAATTCACAAGCCCACTTTAAATAAGAAAAGAAGTGGAAGGGTGCTGTTCAAATGATGTAAGGAGCTGATAGGCCAGCTTCAGCTTTTCACACTTCTGATAAACTCAAGCACAATTATCAAGGCTTTCTTGGCTGGAGCAAAACTCCTGCTGGAGCAGCATCACGTTTCTCCAGCAACACACACCCCCGTTTTCAGCAGCTTGTGCTGCAGCTGAGCAGACCCCCTGTAAGAACTGGTTAAACGGCAAGTACATGACAATGAAACAAGGAGCAATGAGGATGAGGTGCTTACCGGGTGGTGGGATGCCTGGGATGCCTGGCATACCTGGCGGAAGTTGGTGGGGTGGGGGCACCCCTGGGTGAAGTGGCTGCATGCTGCCCATGCTAACAATGCCATCAACTGGGCCCTGCAAAGGTGGCAGCACCGGTGGATAGCCACTTATCATGCCTTGAAGGACACAACAAATTTCAAACATGCATCAATAAACATGCAGTATGACCTACACAGTATGACATGCACTACTGACACACACGCACACACAAAAGAGCTCCCTTAGTACAGCAGGACGATGCTACAATTAGTATCTTGCAAAAAACCAAAATGAACGCAAACTGAAGACTGAAAATAAAAAGTTGTAAATGTGGAACGCTGTACTTCTGATGAATTAGTACTTAGTGTATTTGCCTGTTGCCTCACGGGGCAGTAAACGCTGAATACTCAGCTATGTTAACACAAGGAATAAATTCAGCCACAATCAAATGTTACCAACGCAAGCGGTTTTAATACAGCGGAAAGCTCTGCCATCTGCACACAGACTGCAAACACAACACTAACTCCCAGCCCCACAGCCAGCCCTGCTCTGTGGGCTGGCTCGGGGGCCACAAACGTGAAAACCCAGATGTTTTTCTGCAGTGCATGTGCAAAATTGACAGACAAAAGCCCTACGACATTCACATACAGGTGATTTTTATTAAAGCGTCTCCAGTGTGAACCAAGACAGTAACAAACTTCAAACCTGGGTGTGCTGGGCTGCAGTAACTTAAAGTAACAGCACTAAAGCAAAGTAACAGGACTTAAAAGGAGCACCTGCAGCCCCTCACAGAATTTCACTGTCTTCAAGGTGTCTTTACAGAAAAATCAATGACACTGAGAAGACTCCATTGTGCTGCTGCTCATAAATTTAATTTTCTGCATGTGAGGGAGGATAATTTGGGGTTTTTTCTGGTTTGGGTTCAGATTTGCTGCTATCCATGAGGTGAACCTACACAGTATCACTGCACTATGTTTCTTAGACCCTGGAATGTATAATTTAAACAGATGCATTGCCAGGTAAGCAAGGAAAGGGGTTGGAAAGACAATGAAAAGATGACAGAGGACAGAAGCAGGTCTAGAGAGATGAGGTAAGTTTAGAAATGCAAATGTGCTGGGGCTTTTATAGTCTGTTTCAAGAAACCACCAAGTGAGTCTTTGCCACACTCCCTGTAAGTCATCAAAGAAACTTTCATACCAGGGATTTCTGGAACACGACTGGACAAAAACTCTCACCAGTTCTGACTGAGAACAAAGCTGTCACAAGATCAGGGTGGAAACGGAAGGAGCAGCTCCAAAACACATCCTAAATTTGTCACTGCCTCAGGACGTTACAAAGGTGAGAAACCTGAAATTCCAAAAGCTTGGAGAAAACACCAAGAGAATAAAGAACTAATCTCCCTCAAACCTTTATCTTCCACAGCTCCCCCTAGACTGACATAGGTTCCTACTGCAGATATCTGGCACCTCATCTGTACCTCTATTAACACTGAAATCCATATTTCTAATGGAAAAAAACTAAAGAAGAAAACCAACAAAAGCCTCCCTGGCACAAAGGGCTTTCCCTGCCTGGTACCTCCAGTGATCCCTGAGCTGCAGACACATCTTTAGTGCACTTACATGCACTTCTGAAGCTTTAAAACAAACCAAAGTACCTCCCAGGAATCAAACCCATATTTACTGATCATGGAAGCTTATCTCTACCATTTCCAATTAAAATCTTTTAACAAATTGGCTGTGCTAATAAACTTGTCATCAAGCCTCCATGAGAAATGAGTGCTTGTAGCTCATTCCATGTAAGAGCAGTCACTCTCTTAGCCCATGGATGAGTTACAAGCTTTCATTTTAAACAAGTAAACATGGGCAGACTATTTCCAGCTCCCACAACTGTGACTTTCGTAGTGGAAGTTACTTGTTCTCCCATTTTTTACTGTAACAGCATAAGATTAAGTAAACTTCTGTAATACCTAAATTTACAAGACACTAAAGCAGCCTGTGCTATGAGTAACACATCCCAGAAGGCATCCAGATTTCTTGGACCCATAAAGCAATTCCGTGAACTTCCATGATGGAGAAGTTCTCTGAACTAGAGAAAAGCAATCAAATGATGGAGGAGGAAGTCAAAGAAGTACCACCAGAACAAGATACATCTAAGTAAGACTCGTGGAAACCAAAAGATGAAAGACTTTGTTTTTCCAATGGGCCACAAAAACAGAAGAGAGTTCAAAAAGATCCGCTCGACCATCTGTTTTAAGGAAATATTTCCCAGTGCCAAAGTGAAGAGACTTGAACGTGTAACTGTTTGAATAACATGACGGTCTGAAATGCAGGTTTGCTCTTGAGGAGGCTGCTGCAGGAAGTAGGGTGTGGAGTTTGCAGAATGCAAGCTTTTGGGAAAGTTTTAAGAAGTGGTAATAGCAAGTTTTACTGCCCATCAACACCTGCCTCCAAACGCTGAAAAAGCGACTCAGTGCCAAAAAAACCCAAGAACCAAACCAAGAAAACACAGTCACAAGAGGATGACATTTCTATATACTTTAGACTGAGGTAAATTACTCACAAAAGAGATCAGCACTGGGGAAGTCCTTTTTTTTTTTTTCCTTTTTGTTAATATATGGACAGTACACACACACACACAAACATACACCAACTGCAAACAGTTCAGAGGAAAATTATCAAGAACACAGTGAGAAAAAGCCAAAAGAAAAATGCAACTCAGTGTAAATAAATGCTTTATAACCTGGAGATTATGAACCAACTAAGGAATGTGCCTTCAGTTAAACAACCATGCAGCCTATTAACTGAAAAGGGATTTAGAGACCATGATGAAAAACTCTTCAGAGGCTGTCAGCTCGAAATACAGCCACAGCCTGTGAGATGAGAAAGAAAAAGAAAAAATGACAAAAGAATGGAATAATTGGAATGTCTTAAGGGAAAGTTAAAAAGAGCCCCCCAAACTCAAACCAAACACGCTCCAAATACCCGTTTTTTTACCTACTTGGCATTATTTTGACCTTGACTGAAGCCATTTATTTTAAATAGAAGTTGGGGAAGGATAACAACCTATCAATTCACACCTAATTAATTTTTCTCACCCACGTATGGCTGATTTCCACACAAGAATCTTCGGTGGACTACATTGTCTTCAGATCTGATCCTGAAAATACTTACTCCGAGCATACTCCCTATGAAACCAAGCCGGATTACAACTGGCAACGAGCACAACACCCAGCAACAGGGACCTCGTGGAAGAGTTCTCCAAGCCCAGCTCTATTCTGAAAAATAACCTGATAAAACCAGCAATGTTGGCATTTTGTCCTCGTTTCTGCAACGGCTCTAGATTCTGGTCTGCCCTGCTTGCCAGTGCCTGACAGGCAATTCTGCAAAGCTCTTGCTTGGATTTAACACCTGGGTGAGACTCTGCTGGCCTCTCACCTTCCTGACAGTAAGGCCCCCGGGTGATGTCCCTCCTGCTTCACCACTGCCACAGATGCTGCATGCACTGGGAGGCTACTGAGCTGGCTGCGCTCCTGCCACAGCGGGGCCAGCCGTGAGCTCTGCGGGGCAGAGCGAATCAACACCAACCACTGCACACCACCAGGCCAGGAGCCCTGCTCAGGAGGGCCCTCCTTCCCTGCTCTTTCCACAGGCTACTCACTACTCCTGGAGCAAGCAAGGCTGGACACCAAACTACCCCTACGTGTGTACTCGTCATGAAGAGAGACGGAAGAGCTCGAGCTTTATTCTTCCGCAAGAACAACGTGACCCAAGAGAGTGTTCAGAGTTATGAAGGGGGTTGATAAAGTGGATGAGGAAAAAATGGTCATAGCTCCTACGTTTTACCTGCAACGGGTGTCAACTGCTGATTGAGCATTCCCATTGGTGTTGGTGGCGGCACCACCCCCATAAGAGCCCCGACAGGAGTGCCTGCCCGGGGGGAGGAATTCTGCTGCTGTGCTGCTCGCTCTCTCTCCTGCTGCTCAGCAACTTTAGCTGCCCGCTCTGTAAAAGCATTTTAGATTTTCAGTTCTGTTTTGTAACCCAGAATTTCAAAATATTATCTGTT
>VXBX01003068.1:17249-62799 GCA_013400415.1 Scytalopus superciliaris
AAAAAAAAGGACTAGTCAAACACTGGCATAGTTTAGTCAAATATAAAAGTAGAACAGATGAATCTTTCTACACAGCAAATGATTTGATTTCATGTGGCTGCAGCTAAGACTTTTAGAGAACCTTTCATGAAAAATATTCCACAAAGTTTTACCTCTTTCTAAAAAAAAAATAATTAAAAATAATTAAAATAAATAATAAAATAAAAATTTTTAAAAGTTAAAAGAACAAATTTGATGATAATAACACCAGTGTTACCAACACGAAGCAGAAGCCCAGCACTAGGCTCGGTCTGCACTAGGAGGACATGGCAAAACATTCCCTGTTTTGACACCACTGGCTCAGCCCAAGGCCAGCAGCTCTCACACGGATCTGCCACCAGCTGCTGTGGGAACTGAAGCACCCTGTCTACCAGACATGCCCTAAGGATCGATGCAGACAGCAGTGCCAGCCAGTGGCCTCTTTATTTCTGGGCTCCCCATATACTTTACTACTGATGCAGTTGAAAAGTGGTGGCAAAATCGGGGAGCATTTGTAAAGTTTCCCTAGTGTGGATTGGTCCTTAGCCTTTGGAACATAACAAGCAGCAGTTTGATAAACCAAAAATATTTTTCTCTGCCTCTTTCTGTCATTTTCCCCGTTTGGTCCCCTTTGAGCTATGTTTTTTTGCTGAAGATGTCTAACTCACATTGTGCTGCTCACTGGAGGTCATGTGTGTCCTTTGTACGATGAATCTGGTCATTATCTCAATCAAGTTTCTCACTGTGACTGCAAGAACAAAAGATCTACTGCAGGGTAATCTGACCAGAGGGCAATTTGATATTAAGGGAAGGGCAAAGGGTCATGGGAAGAAGAAAGAAAAAAGAAAACAAAACCAACCCAAGCAAACCAAAAAAAAAAAAGGACATATACTGAATGCCCACTCCAGGTGCTTCAGGGACATGCAAGTTCCTGATTTGTTTACTCTGAACGTTGTGTCTGTCTGGCACAAGGAGGAACAATGAAGAATAAACAGACGCAGGATACACCTCCACCAATTTTTAACAACAGTGAATGCAGGGCTACGAGCTCTCTTGCAGTTGGTGAAAGATGGAAACTGCCACTAAAACAGCACTCAGGGTCCTCTGTTAAACGAAGGCTAAGAAGTTCATCAAGGAGATTCAGTTACACATCCTGCCAACGTCACTTGCTTTCTCCAGCACATGAACATCTACCCCACGTTTGACTCCTCCAGAGATTCTCTCCTTGGAGAACTACCTCCATACACTCAAAGGCCAGTCTGATTTCCAAAGGCATTTCCTTCCCTCTTTCCACTTCTGTCATTTCAGGGAGAGATGACGACGCAGAGAAATCCCTACATTTACTACAGGCAACTCAGATGTGATTGAGCACAAAAGATACATTAGGTTTAAAGTAGATCCTGAAGTAGAACAACAAGACAATCCTCTGCAGAGCACAGAAAGCATCTGGGGGAAAGATGAAGCAGTTGGTCTGGCTCTCACCTAATTCTGGCCAGCCAAAAGCAAAAGTTCTGGAAACACTCTGATGAATGAGAAATTACTGTTAAGTGCTCAGCTTTATCAGACTTCAGAGTGCTGAGGTTTGAAGAAGGGCCTGACCCAGGACAGTACTTAAGCTTTACCTTGCCCCTATCCATGCCCTGACTGCCACAGAACTAACAGGTGGAATAACACTGCCAAAGGGAACTGGAGGAGGTGTCTGGAAGTTCAGCCTGGAACATTCACCTTAATGCTCAATACTAAACCCAAATCACTTATGCCAGGACTTAAGATCATTCAAACATTTCCAACACATCTCAAGAGACAGGAAAGAGACCTTCAGCTCTGAACCAAGTTTTTCCTTAAAATAGGTCTTTCCCTCAATCCCATGCATTGTTTTATTTTACTTTATTTAGCCACGCAGGCACTTCCAAAGCAGCCTCTTCTTTACTCAATTATTGCTAAAAAAAATAAAAATAATTAACTAATACCCTGCACATACACCAAATGAAATTTTAAGTGGGACAAAACGCATCTAAAATACAAACTACTTTTTGCCAGGAAATGGAAAGGCACCTTTCCACTGAGGTGTCAGACCATGCCTACTCTCAGCTCCCTGGTGCACGTCCACACCAGAGAGCATGTGAATTTTGACTCATCACAGCAGAAGGAGTGAAGCTTCTCTCCTTCCACACATGGTAAGCAAACACAGTTTGGACGCTTTTTTACCCCATCCCAACCCCTCATAACCAAATAAAAGTAAGTCTAGTCCTGGGCAAACACCAAGGCAGGGAAACTGCAGCTCAAAAGCCAAAAGCTTTGGAAAACTTTAACTGAGAAGGAAGATTAAAATGGAAGCACATAGACAATCATTAACACAGTGGACAAACAGTGCCTTCCTGCAGAAGTGCAGGACCTCAAGCTGCTCTAAGTGAGGAAGCAGTGACATGCCAGCCCATCCTGCTGCTGGAGGACTGGGCTGCAAGGAGGGATCTGCCAATAAAAAGACACCATGTGCACCTAAAAGGGTGTAAAAGGAAACGACTACAGCAAAAAGCAAGGCCCCAGTACTCTCACAAAGGAAGAGCATCACCATTTCCCTTCGCAGCATTTGCAGAGAGAACCTGCACAGAGCAAAGGGTGCTGTGTTACCCTCCAGAATGGCAAAGAGATGCCACAGAAAATTCAGGAAGGACTGAGGTGGCTGAGAGGGGACAGCGACAGCATGCAAGCTTGCAGCCTGAAGATCAAAGCTGCCTTTAAGTTATGAGTATGCAGAAAAGCTACCAAGCCTCATTTTCAAAGAGTTATAACTTAATTGGGCCATAACTTCCCAGGCTGTTGAAATGTTTGTCTCCAAAGCAGCATTTTCTTTCAATAAAATTGCATTGACAGTTAATGGTGTTGACACAGCATCAACTAGAAAAATAACTATGGATGTTAAACCAATGTATTTGGCTTGGGTAAGGGCTCACTGTTAAAGACCAGCTCTATTTTATTCTAATCAAGTTGAAACACAATGACCTCTATCAGAAGGGAGGGAAGGAATGGAAGGAAAGGAGCTTGGGAAGTAAAGGAGGGAGGAGAAGAAAGGAAAGCCAGGAAGGAAGGAAGGAAGGAAAGGAGGGAAGGAGTTGAGGAAAAGAAGGGAGGAGAGGGACAAAAGATTGGTCTAAAAGTATCTCATGACTATGAAATATTCCTAGGCTTACTTCAGCATATGAAATACCTCAGCAAAATCAGTTACAACAGTGGATTAATACTGTGACTGAACAGGTCATATTTACAGTATAGTAACAGATTCTGTATCCTTGATTTCACACTACCAAAGCCCCTTAGGACTCTAAATGCTGTTAATAATGAACTTTTTCCCGCTCCACTGTAAGTCTTTCTTACCTGCTGCTACAGCTCTCAAGAGCTTCTTGTCCAAAATTCCCCCTGGTCCTTGCTTAAGGAAACATTCACAAAACATTTTTTCAGCTCAGGGGCTTCATGTGTCTTTACTTCTACTTTCTCTTGGTCTTTGTTAATTTGGTTATTTGTGGCAAAGACACGTTATCAGTTGTGCTCTACATAACTTAAACAAGCTCTTTGCTCCTCTTCAGTCACCTTTCAATATGAACTTCTCTTTAAGGTAAGTCCAGAACACAAACATAAATACTTTCCTTTATTAAACCTGTCACCTGAACAACAGTAACGAATGTGTTGAGAAAGAAAAAAAGGCAGAAAAGAGTTTAGCATCTCAGCTTTTATTTACCTTCATATTCTGCTTTCTTTGTTGCTTCCAAGTTTCTCCATTCAGTTCCTACAAGCCTGCTGAGCTCTCCAAAGGAGTAGTCTGGGTGCTGAGCTTTAATCACAGCTCTCATCTCGCTGCTAAATAAGATGTACCCACTCATGTTGATCTTCCTTTTTGATCCCTCCTTCTTGGTGCTGCCCTTAACAGACTTGGGAGTGGACTGTGAGAAAAAGCAGTTATGACCACAAGTGTACAAGAGAGGTCAGAAGAGAACAAAAGTAATTGTGTTATGGCACAGATTTCATCCATTTTGCTGTTCACAAACATTGCCAACACAAGTTGAGTAAAATACTTTATTTGCCATTGCACATTTGAGGAAAGTGCTTCCCCACTTCCTCCTTGGCCTTCGCAACCTCTACTCTCCCTGGTTTCATATTCTAAATGCTCTCTAATTTTCCTGCCAGACTTTCCTTTCTCTTGAGATTTCACCTCTCATTATAGCATTACCTAAGTAGCCAGTTCTCCCTGAAAAACCAAAAGCCCAGTTGTGCTGATCACTGTTTACCTGCACAACAAGTTCACATCACATTCTTACGTCGATGGGTAACAAAAGTTCTGTTCCTTTGCTTTTCCCACCATGGGTATTCCTGGGGAGAGCTCTTTGATGTTTTCAGCCCTCAAAAAGATTAACCTATGCTGATAACCACTCTGCTGCCACAGCTGGAACCCCCTTTCTGAAGGCTCCTTCCACCTCTGTCACAGGTGACTATAATTCACCCATACTCTGATATATGTATCAACATATCAAAACCCTCAAAAGGCTTTTCTCCTACCCCAAACATTACAAATTTGTCACATCTTGAAAAGTGTAATTGTTTCCAAACATCTGCTGGGGGGAAAAAAAAAAGAAAGAAAAATGTATTCAACAGTTTTCTTCCTCTCCTGAAACTCTGACCCTGTTACTACTCCTACCTGCCACTTTGTCCCACTTCAACTCTTCTCTCAGCTAAAAGCTACAAAGTGATACCAAGATGCTTACAAAGTCTTGCTCATCAGTTTAAGCCAGGCACTGAATAAACTGAGTCTTGTGTCTGATTCCAAACTTCACTGTATTAACTCTGAAATGGCAATGCACCCTTGAAGTTGTCACTATGAACCTAAAGACAGCCCTTGTCTGAAGGAAGGGCAGAAAACTCCATGCAGGTTCTGGGATGACACACAGGGCACATAAAATCCCATCCTGGCTCCTTGGGTAAGCCCACACTGGCAGATGGAGAGTTCTCAAATCAAAACCAGGGAAATCTAATTATGTATTTGGCCTCTTGTACATCTACAAATAAGGAACTACAAACTTATCAGCTGTTTTAGCCTCTGTAGTGCCTGAAACGGGGTCAGTAACAGTAATTTAATGTAAAAGCCTCCCTATCCATTTGGAGAGGCAAAAGGACTTTGAGAAACTAAGAATTCCAAATTTGGTTCTCATATTCTCCATTCTTTTACATCTCTGATACACCCATTTTAAATGAACAGTGTCTTTTCCACTTGAGTCAGTGGAATATTTAGTTTCTGATGTGTTAAAAAAAGAAATGAACCAGGCCCCCCTTTATGCCTTTGCCCTGCCCTATTGCTAGAGCAAAGGATGAAGCTGCACATCTTTTTCTTTTTCAGGTCCAACTCAATCTGCAGCAGACTGCAGCAGGAGAGCATCACTCACTCTGTCAAGCCCCACAGTATCACATATTCCCTTGTCTTGACTCCTCTTATCCTTACATGCTGTAAGAGCATCTTTGTTAGCAGAGGAAAAAAAAGTTTAGAAGTTCTGGGGCTTAACAGTTAATAAATAAAATTCCACTTGTATTTGCAACACTCTCCAAGAATTTTCATGCTGCCTATGAAATCCAGCACATTAAAACTAGAGCAGCCTTGCACTGGAAAGTGCCTTTGGTGGTCTGCCCACATGGCAAAACACCACACTCAAACCAAGCAAAAGCTTTCAACCTCAGCAACTCTTCTTCATTCCATCCAAAGGCAGGTGTTTCCATGCCAGGGCCACATCCATTCTTCAGCTGCCAATGAGGTTGTCACTTCACAATTAATGTAATGCCATAGAAAACAATATTGCTGGTTACAAAAGTGTCTGAAACTCCCTCCTGCTCCAGCAGGTCATTCCCATTGCCTCTTTAATGTTGGCATTAGCTTGGATGTGGGAGTGTGGGAAGACAGACAAAGGGTTTAATCCAGTTCCTTTCTTTAAGTGAATCTCCAGTTAAAGCAGTTCCTCTCTCTGCTTCAATACCCAGTTACACAAATTCCAGGGCTTGTGTAAGAGACACAGTAAGAGAGGGAAAGGAATCACAGGTCCCTCTTTAAGCAGCAGCAGCAATGATTCATGATGAATTCAAGTGGTGTAAAACCACACACAGTCCCTCTTGTACTTCCTATTCATTACCCAAGTAAGAATGGCAACTCAACACCAAAAAAGTGATCTTTTTTTTTTTTCCTTTGAGGATGATGCACAGCATTTTCTAAAGAGGTAGCAAAACTACAGCACCCAAAATGCTAGCTTTTATCAAAATTTAAAGAAAAGCTGAAAATGGGTGTTAGGTAAATTGAGAATTAAAATTAAACCCTTACATTCCAGCTTTACATTTAATATAAAGGCCTGGTGCTCCTGTACAAGTGTCATAGAAAAATCTACTACTAGTTAGAAATAATTGGCTTCCTCAACTGAATGATTTAGATTACAAATATTTCAAAAAACATTATCACCTGCACATCACATGGGACATGCCAAAGATGTTTTGTGCAATTGATTCTGCAGCTCATAAACCAACGTATGAATCCATTCTGTGTATATGATAAAGTGTTTCTGTTTCTTTCTTCATTTGGATTGGGAAAAGAATGTGGAATATCAAGGTTTAAAGTTTCCTCAAGGAAAATCCTTACCTGTGGAGGAGTATAAGGCATTATATCCAAATCACTAGCTAATGGGGCCTGAAGCTGAGGCATAGAAGGTGTTTCAGTCATGTCACCTTCCTCTTCTCCCATTTCTTCCATGTCCTCATCACCTCCTTCTAATTCAGCAAATTTTGCTTCCAGCTGCTGAATCTTCTTTTCCAGTAGTGGAGATGGTTCCTTCTGAGGAACTATGGGCTTTCTGGAAGGTAGAGGAGGAAGGCAAAAAGGCAGCTGAGAACACACTTATACTTTACACGAGAAAGCACATATTTTTGAGGAGAAAACCACCTTTTCTTCATTTATCACTGAACAATGTGGAAACAACGGTGACTCGGAATATATTTCCTTTCAGAGCCCTGAGCAGAAATCACTCCTTGTCTGTGGCCAGTGCTTCATTTCAGTCATTCATCAGAAGGATTTATTTTAGTTTTTTATGAATTAGAAGTGTATTTCAATGCAACAAGTGCTTAATTTCAGCAACAGAAGGCAATTATCATCACACTTTGCTTATATTTTACATTTTACTTAAGTTAGAACTTAATACTTTTACAACTATGAATGTTCACCAACTGGGAAGCTATTTGTTACCCATAATAAGGACTTACGTATTTTAACAACATCCAAGAGGATTTACCAATCTGACAACGTAATGACTTTTCCTCAAGTCAGGAGAAGAAAAAGAAAACACCCAGTGGTATTAAGACATGAAACAACTGATGCTACATGGAACTCTTCCCAAGAGTGTGATTAGCTCAAACTACTCTCCTGCAACTGTAACTTCTATTTATGGAAGTTATTACCCTAGGTCTGTCTGGGGTGGGGTTAATCCTCTGCATAGCAGCCCCTGTTGGGCTGTGTTTTGCACGTGTGAGATGAGAGTTGATAACACATCACATTGTAATTACTGTTGAACAGTGTTGGCACATCCTCAGGTCCTTTGCCTTTTCCCACTCTGCCCCCCCAGCAGGCTGGGGGAGGGGAGACAACTGGGACAGCAAATCCAAACTGACCAAAAGGGATATATTCCATATGATAGGACACTGTGCTCAGGAATAAAAGCCGTGGGGAAGGAGGAGGATGGGGGCACATTCAGGGTTATGGTGTGTGTCATTCCAAGTAACCATTACAAATGCTGAGGCCCTGCTTCCCAGGGAACAGCTAAACACCCACCTGCCAATGGAAAGCAGGGAATTAATTCCTTATTTTGCTGTTTGTGCACGTAGCTGTCCTTCACTTATGCAACTGTCTTTAACTTGACCCAGGAGTTTCTCCTCCCTTGGCCCTTCAGACTCTCCCCATTCCCCTGCGGGGAAGCGAGCAAGTGGCTGGGTGGGGGCTGAGCTGCCAAGCAGAGTCAGTCCACCACAAACCAGCAGAGACTCCCTCATCCTCACCCACGTTTTTTTACCTAAAATAGTATATTTCATCATCTACAACTTTCGCAGAGAGTGAGAACCTCTTCAGCCCTTTGAATTTCTTCATCTGTTTGTCACTCTCGTTGTAGCGGCTCTCGCAGAGAAAAACGTCGTTTTCGGAGATTTCTGTTGGTCTGCAGGAGAGGAAGTCTTTGAATGACAGAACGACACACTTGCCTGCAGAAATGAAAGAGCTGGGTCAGAAAGCAGCCACACTCGCAGACTTTTTGCAAAAAGGGGGGAAACTCCAGGTTTTTAGCCTGTCTCGAAGATTCCTGGTATTTGGCGCAACTATGGAAAACACACCCATCGACACTTTAATCAAGTAATGCCACTCAAGAAACCTACAGCAACTTCATGCAGCTTTTGGGTACTTTAAAAGCACTAGAAAACCCCCATAGTCACTTGTCAGTTACTCTATTTATCACAGCATCAAAACTACAAAACAAAGCACACAGCCATCATCTCCTGCAACAAACCCAATTTCAACCTCCTTCTTCTCCTTTCACCTTCCCAGCCAGCATGTAGTGGAATAATTACATTAAAAAGCAAGAATAGTGGAGTTTTCTGTTCTCCAGCTGCAGACAATATTCACTTTGTTATCATACATGTAATTCCCTTACTGTAAAAGAAAGCTTTCTTATAGTGAAAAGGTTCCTAAGACAGGAATGAGTATTAGAAACCCTGTGAATAATCTCTCCTCCCTCCCTCAATATGAGAAAAATATATTTGGAATAAAGCCTACACCTCGCAATCAATCACTTCAGATTATGTAGGAAAGAGAGTGTCCATTGGATATAAAGTTGTTAATAATTACCCAAAATGCAAGTCATTGGACAGGTCTCCTCCAGGTTACTCAGAAACACTTCCTTCTTGTAGAACATCTTAGTTGGTTCGTGTTCAGTTTCCTCAGGATGTATAAAGATTGGACCAAAGAAATACGCAGCTCCATCTCGCACCCACATCTTTTCAATCCTGGAAAGAAACCAAACCACACATAAATAAGATATAAATGAAAGGCCATTCCTCCCAGATGAGACAGGACTGGGTTGTTCAGGAAGACTGGCAGTGGAAAATGACTACAGAAGAACAGCCTATTCCACCTGTACAACTGCACCAGGTTTCTGTGAGGCAGCCCAACTTCCATCTCAAGTCTATTAAGTGCTTGCAACACTTTGTTTCACTCACAAGATTGTTTCCCCGTCCTCTTTTACACCTTTTGCAACCAGCCCATCTGTTGTCCAAGTGATCTGCAGAGCCACAAACTGCACACAAAGAAGTTGCACCAACCTTCCTACTCGGGGTCGCACCAGCCCGTGTGACTTTATGAAGACACAGTCCCCAACCTTGAGCCACATATCATTGTAGCAGAGCTGCTCAAAGTAATGGCAACCAGGCTCTCCGTTGGACATTTCCACTGGGACATCTTCTTTCTCCTAGAGAAATGTAACAATAGCACATAAACAGACCTGTACATGTAAAAGCCTTCAAATTTAAATATGAAATTGCAAAGCCAAGGACACCTTCTGTGTTTGTCACAGCCCTTCCTATTTCAGAAAGCTCTAATTTCACCAGAACAGAAATTTACAGGTCTTTTTTATTCTACTGTTTCAAAGTCAACTGGGCAAGCCAAGCCTTGTCAGCTTACTAAGATGGTTTAAAGCTCAGTAATGTGCTTAAGGGGCAAGAATTGAGTATAGGGCCAAGACAAAACAATAGAAATTTAATGACTCAGCTCTCGTATACAGCAATAAGAGCACTCCATGTATTGCTTGCAAATCCATACCATTTGCTATATTTGATTTCCTGCTTTTTAGAAAAACTCACATTGTGCCTCATTTGATCTTTTAGTCTGGGATTTCAGACAGCCAACAGAAACACAGGCTGTGTCCCCAAGATGTGGAAGGAAAAGACCCTGTGAGTTTTCATTCTCTCAGTAGAAGCAATTCCATCTTTTTTCATGATGCGAATAAATACATTAATACAAACTAAGTGTCTAATTAAAGCTGGCAATGAGTGTGCTGGGTATTGTGTTCTCAGGTTGTTTGAGAACTCAATGTAAAGTGCATTTTTTTTTTAATGATTTATGGTATTCTATTATTCTCTTTTTTATGGTTCTAAACTTAGCTTAGATAAAATTAATTCATTTTAATTGATTTTAATACATTTATTTTACGTAAAGTACAATAAATAAACAATTTTATCCAGTATGTTGGACAGGAATATTCCTAAGCATTTTGACAATACACTATTTTGTTATCAACCACAAATAGGTCACAAACAACAGAATATTATGTATTACCTGCTGCTGCCTAGCTACCAACTATTTCACTGAAATGCTACATAGTAAAGCATTTCTGCATCACCAGGAACTAAAATTAGACTTTCAGTTCTACAGGTGCCTTATGCTTAAGACAAGCTTTACAGTAAAAGTGTAATTTTCTGAAATGGTTAAAAAAAAAATCAGACCAAGTCCTTTACGTGATCCCAAGAGAGACGCTGTCAAATCTAACAGATTTATTTTCTGTTTAGTCTATTTATATCTTGTTTGTGTTCCTTTACAAAACGTGTGTAACAGGATTTAGAATAGAAACATCATATTTATTTGTATTTTACTGTATCTGAATGCTGTGAAAAACACAAGTCACAATGTTTTGTCATTCTTTCTCTGCCAAACACAACCCAGGTTCCCCTTACATACCTTTTCAAGGTGAAGGATACTTTCCCCCACCTTACTGTCCTCCAGTGTTTCAGTGTGTTTCTCCTCATCCACCTTGTCTGTGTTGGCAAACACGGAGGCCACCCGGACCACGGGCAGGGGCACGTCCCGTGGGACAAACCTGACAGAGCTCACGGGCATAGTCCACAGCTTAATCTTCTTAAAGGACTTGGTCTTGGCAGAATAGCGGGACTCGCACACATACACATCCTCATCTCTGAAGCTTTCAGGGCACAGTTTAAAATACTCCTGCACAGTGAAGGAAAAAAATATGGAAGAGACATGCAGGGAACTCCCTTTCATGCCTCCTGTTCTTTTCCGTGCTTCTATCAAGAGTCTTTCCACTGAGTTCTTTCCTTCGAGTCTGACATCCAATTTTTATTAAAAATAACAGCAAACAAGAAGGGATCCCACCCTTAGAGAAGAAGCTAAATTCAGGTTGGCATGTGAGAAGAGCTGGGATTTATTCATTTACCAAACTGGTGCATGAACAAGTGCAAGATCTGCAGCCTGAAACCACCTTTACAAGATTTCTGAGCTTTGACTTGGAAAGACACGATCACCAAGCTGGGGGTGACCACAAACATATGGATCTACAAACCAACCAGCACAACCATCATCTGAGTGAACTACAGATCTCATGAAGCAAAGGAAAAATACAAACAGCCCACAGGAGCAAATCTTACTTAAGTATTAGTAGAATGCCTATGTTAAAATGTCTACTGCAAGAAAATTGCAAAGAACATATTATTTACTTAATTAATTAGTCTGAATAGTTTCTCACCTTGACAAACATGACCACACATTTGCCTAAAATCTTGCTGACAGGAACTTTGTTGTAATAGTCACTTTTAAAAACTTCTTTCTCCAAGAATTTTCGTGTTGCAAGATGGAATGTTTCATTTGGTCGGTAAAACCAACAGCCATAGAGCCATTTCTCTCCTTTAAAATAGAAAACAACAAAGAAGGGGGAGATGGAAAGCAAAAAAGTGTAAAATGGCATATTCTCTAGAAAGAACAACTATAGATTGATTAATCAAATAGCCAGGTAGTCATTTACACTGAGAGCAATCTGCTTTAAAACAGGAAAATATTAATTAAACTTTTCAGGTAAGGAAAACCAGGTCGCTTAAAAAGCCTGCCAATTGTTTATCCCCAGTAAAGCCTAACTCAGCAAAATAAAGGAGGAATTAGGTTTTTATCTGTGAATCTTGACTTTCAGGTCTTGAAATGGCTTCAAAGTCTACACAAGAATGACCTGATCTCAGATAACTGGTTTTAAGGTTTCTAAGCACTATTTCTTCCATGTTACACAGTGACAAATTTAAATTGTCAACAATGACTTATAAGGAACTTACAAATATGTACTACTTTTCTAAATCTAAGGAAATCTGTAGACTGAACCAGAATAAAAAGTGCTATTCACACTCCCCCCCNTCCATCCACCCAAATCCACTGCATCCAAGTGAGTGAGCAGGGCAGGCTCTTAGAACATGTGTGATCTTGGCCACTCGTGTTACAGCATTACTCTCTTTACCTGGCTATTATTTGCTGGTTATTCCCTTTATTATTTGGTTTAGACCTGTTGTACATGGACTTGTCTCACCCATTTTTGAACCTGCTGATGTAACCTGCCTCCCCAGGCTCCTGGGGAAGCCAAAGCCCACTGTACTAAAAAGCCAAACACTTTCACCAGTTTTAATCTCATTTATTAGTGTCAATGAGTGCCCTCTACCTAATGGTGGATTTGCTGAATTGTATTTCTGCCTTCACCTGATCCACCCACTTCGTGATTTTGCAAACCTTAATTATATCCTGTTTTAAATCTCTCCTCTCCAAATTTAAGATTCACTGTCTTTTTACTCTGTCCTTTTAACACATCTGTTCCATCCCTTCCAAAAAAAAGTGCAACCAAGATGGTTTTCTCCACTACACTCCACTGCAGGCCTCAGCAACCACAGTTCCCAGGACTGCTGAGAGCACACCATGTTTATCTGACACTCCTGTCACATCTCTAGCCTTCCTTACACTTAAGGGAACTAACTGCTGCAAACAGAAAGCATCACTGATGAGGAAAAAAACCCCAAAATATACTTGTTATGGCTTAATTTGGCCTAGAAAAATGCAGGATTCAGCTCAAATCTGAAATTTAACAGAGGCAAGTTGAACCTGCCTCAGAAATTTTCCTTGGGAACGTTTGCAATTAGATGTGCCCAACTTTGGTTCAAATTTCTCAGCACAGAAAAACAGGATTGGGTCTTCACCTAAATTACAAGGAGCCCATCCCACTCAGAACCTCTGGGGTGCTTCCAATTTGAGGGCAGGCAGAAATGAACAACAAGAAAAGCACATGCTGATCCAAGAACTTTCTGCTTGTAACATCCTTTGGAAAAAAGCCACTCAGAAACAAGAAAAACGCTCCTCAGCCCACACATAATTTTGAAAATACAACAAATAACATCTACACAGAAAGAAAAAAATCAAATTGGAGGCTTCAAACAGTTGCAGCATACAGTTTTCCCACAGCAAGGGCATCCTTACCAGCTGAGTCTTCCCAGAGCCGCTCAATGCAGACGATGTGAGGCTGCAGGTTGGCCTCTGCAGGCTCCACATACACATAATCCCCCACGTGGTACATGCTGTTCTTGAAGCTGCAGTCCTGGCTGTAGGTCCGATGCAAACTGGAGAGCCCAGCTGAGCCAGAGGAATCTTCACTCTTTTCAGCTTCTTATTTGCAGAAGGGGAAGACAGATGTTAGTCATGCCACATTTCCACAGTAGACAAGATTTCCCGTGTCAGTGCCCTCACCCTGAGGATGGGGTAGCCAGAGTTTACTGCTGCTGACATCAGTGGGACGATGAACCACGTTAGAAAGTTTAATTTAAGGGCAAAGAGCTAACAGCTCTGCTGCCATCTGGGAAGAGGAGCAGTTGGAGAGCTTTACTCATTCCCTCAGACATGCTCCACAACGGAGCATGGACAGGAACAGCCAGGAACTGTGAAACACAAAGGACCTTTGCAATAGGTTTCTTGCCCTACAAAATAGTGCAAGCCCACTCCTCCCTCACAGCAAAAACACAAGAGGCATACTTAGATACCCCTTCTTTAGCAGTGTTAACAGCATGATCACAGACAACACCATCAGCACGTCAAAAAGGAAACAACTAAAAGGTCAGTTAAAACAGTCAGTGCTAAGTTTATTACATGCAGAAAGCTGAAGTAATACCCTTGAAATAAGAATACTGGTACCTCAATATGTTCTGACTAAAGAATTCACATAAATGTATTAATTACCTACACCTCTTTCTTAAAAGCCCTCTGGCATGGCTTATAATAAAATAAAATATAACTCTCATAAGTACTGAGGTCTCCTCAGCAGGCAAAGCTGCAGCAACAGCAGAGCCCACATAATATGTGTGAGGACAGTTTTTGATTAATACATTCAAAATCACTGAAAAGGAAGCACTACCTCTCTTCTCCTCCTCCCTTTTGAGCTTATCCTCCTCGATTTCTTTGGGCAGCTTTTCCTTCTTTTCCTTTTCTACATCGTTGTGGAGATGCTTGGTGGTGTAGCTGAGAGCAGGAGACAGAAGGATCTCTCCATTCTTGCACAGCTCATCTCGAATTTTAATGAAGAACTGCTGAAGTTCAGCTGCATCCTCATAGATCTCCGAATCAGTCCTGAGCAAAAAACATGTACAACAGGGCAAAAACAGTTTGTGCAGAGTCAAACAGGAGCCTGGGCACACCCATGCACTGCCACACTTAGTGAACAAACTAAAGCTTCAGTCTACCAACAGAGTTCTGTGCTTGTTCATCTAAGTGTGATAGCTCCAAAAGAGCAATTCACTGATCAAGCAGTTAGTGAACAGCTCCTCTTCCTCATTTTTTTCAGTCTAGAAGTTAGCAGCAGCCTGGTTTTCATGAGGTGTTTCTTCAGAAGACTGGTGTCAAAGCTATCTCATGGCAGAAACCTAACTTTGTCCTTGGTTTTAAATGAAAGCAAACATTCCACTGAAGGCATGACAGAGATTTTGAGATTTAGCTTTCTGAACACCCATATCAAGAAAAGCAAACACCTTAAGAAAAACTTCAGCCTTTGTCTAAATTAACGTGCAAAACTCATGTGATAAAGGATGCCTCAAAAATAAGGGTTTGCTCACCTGTTCATTCTCCTTGCCCTCTCCAGTACCTCAAACATATTCTCCTGGAACAAATCCAATCTCCTATAGCGATTATTTTCAACATTTTTTCGGATAATATCAAAAGTCAGAGGGGGTTTATTTGGGAAGTTGGGATCAACAGCAGGAATCTCAGCTAAGGAGTCGCTGTAGCACCTGCCCTCATCATCCTGGTGGCTCATAACAGATACAAAAAGGTTGTGGATGAGTTCCTGAATTAGCAAAGTGACGTTGGGCACATGAGAATCCTCATCTCCTTCTATTTCTCTCCGCGTTTCAAGCAAAACTTTATGCAGGACCAGGGCATCCTTATAAATCAAAGACTCCGGCTCGTTGTAGGTGCAGGCGTTGTTGAACATCATCACAAAGTCCTCCACCATGGAGTCGATATCCTGGTACTTATTTGCCATCATGTGACTCCTGATCTTTTCCATGTCCACGGGCTTTTTGATGGTCACGTAGTAGTCGGGGAGCTCGGAGCGGGAGGGCAGCCTCAGGAAGATGGCGCTGAGCCGCCGGCCGCGCTTGTCCGTGTAATTCTTCACGGCCTCGTACACCTCGTTCAGCTTCTGCTGCATTGGAGTCATGTACTTTGACTTCTTGGGAGAAATGCCACTTTTTCTACCTAAGGTGATAGATAGAAAAATAAAGATGAATTACACGATCAAGAACTTGGGAGGCTTCTTTTTCCTTTTTTCTTTCCTTTGAAGAATCGCTTATTGAGGAAGCACTTCACGGTATGAGCGACTGTATTAATGTTTTCCTCAGAATGTTGTTTTTGTCAAACACACTACCACATATCACATGGTCTACCTGGAAAGGCCTCTTCAGACTGAAGCATGGAGAACATCTGTTCCTACCTATTGTCATTAAAAAACTCCACTAAACCCAGTTTGGTTTTATCAGCTCTACGTGAATTTCTCTCTACAGCTGTTAAAAATCCAGCCATCACACAGGTTTTGTTATCACCAAAATTAAGTATTCTAAATATTATCAGCTTCCTTTATGACACGTTTATGCCAAACTAGAGAGGATTATTACAGGTGAAATGTAAAATAAGGCCTCCCATGGGATTATCAATCAGATTAGCCTTTTGATTAATTCAGGATCTCTCGCTGTACTGCACAAACTCTGCCTGAGTTCTCTACACCTGCACCTCACCTAAGAGCTTAATTTTCAAGAGGACTGTGTGGAGTTATTCTTGTTAAGCCCTTCTGTGCAGTTTGTCCTTCTCAGTTTGTTGAGTTCTGAACACATCTCAAAGGAACCCAAGATGTGAGCAGTACCAAATCGCATTTGTAAGGGCAACAGCTGTAGGAACAGATGTGGGACATTCTGCTTGTGTTTTTCATGGCTTTCAATAACTTTCCAAATAAAGCTCACCTTTTTTTATATCCTTCTGTGGACATTTAACCAGGGAAATTTTGAGAAAGTTTGAGAACCACCTCACTTGTAAGCCACCACTGTAGCACACATTCAGTGTGCTAATGAAGTGTGACAGCACAAAATGCAACACCTGACATTTGGATAACGCTACATCACACTTTTTCCACCCATTTCTAAGTTTTCTTTCCTCACTCAAAATTACTTCTCTTAGAAATCACTATATGAAGCAACTTAATTCTCTTTTACAGGCACATAAACATACTATTGCTGTCATGGTTTTGAAAATATAATTCTACTTTGTACATCAGTGTAAATATGCAGAACATGCCTATTCTGAAAGGAAGATCTGTTCATCTGTATTGTTTTGTAAGTGGTGAAATGAGACAAAGCAAGGCACAAGGTTGTCTTACTTAGCTTTAGTTTAGGGGATGCAACATCATCATCTTCAGCCAAGGGTCCCAGCTCTTTCCTTTTTTCTTTAAGGATCTTTTCCAGCATATGGGCATCATTGTACACCTATAATCAGCAAAGTAATCAAAAATCAACAAAAACAATGTCTACTGTGTTTAGATTAGTTTAGAACAAGCCCCCAAGAAACATTTAAGTGTTAATTTGGGAAAGTTGAAAGAAAAACTGAGTACTTTATTCAAGGTGCACCTGTGAGAAATAAGCCCTTCTTTCTAATTGACTTACACAGGTAAGCAGAACTGAAAAATACCATCTAAATCAGGGAGCTAGAATTCTTGAATACATTATCCAACTAAGCTGCATTTCTATTCCAAAGACAACAAAATGGCAGGGTGCAGCTGTCTTATCAACCCCCTCACCAAACCCTTCTGCTGAGGAATAAAAGATCTCTTGCACTACTGTGATTCCACCAAGGTACAACAGTCCTTCTGGATGTTCAAATCCAATCCCAGTGAACGCAACCTCACCATGAAGTTCCCTACAGCAGCAGCTCAAGCTCCTCATTAGAAACAGCTGCAGGTTTTACCACCACCCTGTTTCACAACATCATGTTTGCTGCCTGAGAAACATCACAATATGGACACACCCTATAATCTATCTGCAAGTAAAAAATATCCCTTTCAGACTCATTTTGCTGGGCTAAACAAGTCAGGTCCTCTAGTCTGACCCCCCACATCCTCCACAGCCACGAAAACAAAGCAGGCTTCTTTCTGAGACATCCCTTCTCCAAAGTCCTGCCAACTTCTACTGTCGTTCCACAATGAATTATCACAAATAACACGAATAACAGTCAAAGCTAAACCGTTCTGCTGTAACTTCTTAGTCTGCAAAGGAGCAGGTGAGCGTGCCTGCTGCACCAAGGCAGTACCTGGGAGCCCTCCTCGTTGTAATGCCGCGCGTTGCGGAACATGAGCTTCATGTCCTCAATCATGGCCTCTTCCGCCACGTACTTGTCGTTGCGGATGTTGTGCTCGATCATCTTCAGGTCCATCGGCTCCAAGATGATTTTGTAATAGTCTGGATAGTCCTTTTTGGATGGCTTGACCATGAACAGGTCGCAGAGTCGCCTGCCCGTGCCGGGCTCTCGGGCTTCCAGAACCGCGTTGTACAAGATCTTCATCCGCTGCTTTCGTATGTTCTTTTTGCTGTGAGGTCAAGGAGGACAAACAGGAAGAGAATAAATGTCAGGGGTTTGTTTCCCCACTTCCAATGCTGACATCAAAATGACATAATCCTGTATCATGAAGAAACAAGCAGAAGGACCTAAACATGCACAAGAAGTTCAGCATTAAAAGAGGGGACTAGAATTTGCAAACCATGACAGCATCGTAACCAGCAGGCTGCTGCAGGAACAGGAAGCTTTCAGCTATGATTTTTCTCTTACTGACCTTAAGTGTTCTACAGAATAAAACAAATCACTTGTTTTCAGAAGTGCAAAAGGTCTAAAGGAGCTTTAAGCACCTTCCAGCTGCAGGGACAACAGACCAGTCAGGACCAAGCATCTGAACCCGAGATCTCAGGATCCAGAGCAAACAGGGAAAAACCTCCAGCCAGTATCTTCATGACTACCTCTGCTGAATACAGAATACCAAAGACTTGAGCTGTTTGTCTCAGGGTTATTCTGCACCTTCTTCAGTACCAGATAAAACACAGATATCAAGAATGTAGTAAAAGGAATTACTTAAACACCTGTCAAACACAGCCAAATGAAGTTAGAAGTCAATAAAGCTCACCAAAACTGCAAACCCAGGTAGAAAATGGCACATGCCATCCCCCATTAACTTTACAGTCATCCTGTGTGTAGCTGTTATGGTTGTCTCAAGAAACCTGACAGCACAGCCAAGACACAGCTTATCAGAAAAAACTGTTATGTGAGGCTTCCTGCACAGGTACTACTTGGTCTACAATTAACAGGTAAGGGAGAGGAAAGCTTATGTTAAAAGTGTATAATCTCAGCTCAGGTACCATGGCACTCACAAATGACCTCACTACAAAACACTTTCACACAAGCTTTCAATCTGCAAATTCCTTGAGACTGATTCAGCTGGTTGTAACTTTGACTATATTATCTGTAAAGACAACAACAACAAAAGCTACCTTCAGTTGCACAATGTGTAAAGCAATCCTGTACAACTTGTTAGAAACGAAACTGCACCACAGGTTTTCCCATCACCTGGATCTTTTCATCTCACATTTAAAATACACCTAATTCAGCTCAGCCTCACACTGATACTCCTGCTGCTTGGTGAGGTCAGCAAAACAACTAATGAAAATTAGCAACAGAGAAAATTCAAGATATATCTTCTGTAGGTTAAAGAGGGTTTTTTCTGCATTATCATGACTGCTGGGAAATGTTGCTTTGCTGTTCACATCAGCAATGCCAGAACACAGACATGCTGCCAAATTCCCCATTTTAACATGTTTCCAAGTTTTAACCTTCAGTTCAATGAAGGTAGATAAAGCAAAACCCAAGCAGAAATAGGAAAATGCCTGCCAATACTCAAGATTCAGGTCATGCATCTGATACATAAAAGGGGACATTCAAACAACTTTCTTCTGTGTAACTGTTATTTTCCCAGCTGGATGAATTTTGCATGGGTTATTAGTTTCCTTTTTCAGCAACATTTTGGAATTCCCCTCAGTGCTTCACTTCTGCCATCAGCAGCATTTACAACCTTCTTTTCCTTCCTACCATTCAGCAAGTGAAACGGATAACAAGTATTGAACTGACAACACCAAAAGCGTTTTTGGGTGCTCTTCAGACATCATTTTGATTTCCCTTACTTATGAACACAACTTCTCTTTTACTGTTCTTAGATGACAAGGCCTGACAGATTTTTTTCTTTGAAGTACTCCAGAGTTGTCTCACACAAGGTGATCAAAAGCAACATGCGGTTAAAAGGACATCAGTGACAATTTGACTTGTTTGATTAGGTAAGTACCTCTCTTTGAGCCTGAAGATCACAAAACTAGCAATTTTTTGCAATTTGTTCCTTCCCGATCACTTGGTACTGTGGCCTGTTACACCTTTCCACTACATTTCTTCTCCCCAGCATCCCTAGACTCTCCCACCTCCTAAATCCATGTCTGTATTTTCTCTCTGCAGACTTTTATGAGTGCACACTGTTGCACTTACTTGACTGTTCCTCAGTGCCTCTTTGCTGATGCTCTATTTCATTCCCTTCCTCCCCCCTCAACGGCTGTTACTTTGACAAAACAAACAAATAAATAAACATGCAGGAAGCTGAAGGTCATGAGCAACACCAAAGAGAGAGGCTGAGTTACAGTTTCACACTGGCTGTTGCTGCTACTGCAGCAAACTGTACCACGAGGCAGACTAGAGGAACCACCCCTTGTTGAGGTGAAATGCATCACTGATATTAATTGTGTAACAGCTCTCACTGTAAAGAATAGTTTCCATAAACCATCATTATGCTCACTAAGAGCCTATTCTAAATCATTGTGAATTTGGCTTATGTTACTCAGAGTAACCCACCTATCATACTCAGTTTATCTGTTTGTCAAATATTCTCTCTGGCCCAGCCATTGGAGGGTAAGGAACTGAACAGGGCAAATTCAGGAAGGGGAGAGAAGCAGCCCTGTAACATTAATGATGAAAACTCCTCAAGCAGAGGTCAGGTAATGAAAAATGAAAATGTTTATGCCAGGAGACTGCACCAAATAAAAACATTTGTAGAGCAATACTATAAACTTCAAAAAATACATTCAACTATAGTGTTAACTTCAATTATATTCTAAAATTGCTACCCAAACCACATAAATAGCCATATACTGGGGAAGCAGTAGAAGAGAAGCAGAAAGTGCTAACAACCTCTGAATGTATTACACTCACCAGGCTAAAAAAACCCAAAACAAAACCCCAAATAAAAATCCCAAAATCCACTGAAAAAAATTACCCAATTCACTGCAACTACAGTGTCCATGCCACTTACTGATGTTGACAACTATCAACTAACAGGCCAAAATAGGAAAATAAAGTCAGCAAACAGTTTTGAATTAATGAGAACCAACACTTAATGACATTAAGTTTCAGAATTACAAATCCTTCCACGAAAGGTAAAAAACCATGGCTCAATATTCTCTTTAACAAATCAAAGATGTAGCACTGTTGTGGTCTGCAGGAACTGCAGGAGCACATACCTTTTCCTTTTTGAGCTTCCAGTATCAGATGTAGCAGAAGAAATCATGCTGTCCCCATCCTCAATGTCATCTCTCCGAGCAAGCTCCTTCTTCTTTGCCTGAAAAAAACACCCCAAATCCCTAAAGCCAAACTCACTGCTGGACACTCCCAGAGCAATGCTAAACATCTGAGCAGAGCAGGTGCACAAAGAAAGATGCAGCTACAGGTTTTGAGACTGAACCAGCACCAAAATATTTCCAGTGATTTAATTTCCAGTGATATAACTTTTGAGGAACCAACTTGAAAAATGTGCCATTTTTAGACTGCAGTACTCAGCTGGATAACATACTGAAATCTGAAGTGCTTCAGCATCATCCAGTTACATGCAAACACTAAAAAAACCCTCACAACATCAACTTTCTCTCAAATGAATCGGGTTAAGTCATTGTAAGGAATAAACTGACTAGGTAAAGATCACAGAAGGTAGTAGGTGTGCTGAACGAAAATCACCTTATGATGCTCTTTGTTCCCATTACTTCCCCCCAAGCAAGAAAATACTACTGCAAGTACAGGTCTAGTGAAAAATTATCTTGGAAAAACACTCATTAGGGAAATAAATTCGTATGTGAGTTATGGCCTTTTGTTTGTCCTGCTCCACATACCTGCATGACCTGCTGCATTTTCAACACTCTCTTATAGATGGCAGAGTTGGGGACGTTGTAGCGCTTGGCATTTTCAAACATCAAATTCAGATCAGCCTCCAGCTGATCCAAAGTTTCATACTCATGGTTTTTCAGCTTGGTTCTGCAAAGAGAAATAGCAATCAGACACTTCACAAGTTGCAAAGGGCAAAACAGTTCTTTGACATTTTAATTTTCACGACCAATGAAGACCCAAAGAGCTCTAATTACGGAAACATGTTTTATCCTGATGCTCTGGTAATATCTGAGTGTAACCATGTAAGGGAAACATATCTCCTCCTAAAGTGTGGTTTCAGTAATTTTGAAAGCTGGGGAGACAGAAGTCTTGTTTTCATACTCAAATGAGATATTACAGATGAGGCAGAAGCACGACCTGCTGAGACCACTCCATACTCTGCTACCTACTCCAATTTTTGCCTTCTCTTAAAAAAACCCATTTGTGTTGACTGGTGCTACGTGTAAAGTGCACTTTGTGTGAAAGTGATGTTAGGAGAGGATTAACAACAACAAAACAGTCATTTTTAATATGCTAAATACATGAATTGATGCACTGTTTGCGAGTATCTTAATGTGTTTTCTTGCATTTCCTTGCACAAGTGCTAAAAGTTCCAGCAAACTTTTTAAAACCTTCCAACACTCCACACAGCAGAGAATGTTAATCCACAACAGCACGAATCCCAAACCCCATCACAGCTGCAAACCCCACTCACCCTCCTCCACACCTCCATCAGTCCCACACCTTTAAACCCCAGCCTGGCTTCTGCAGCACGTGGCTGAGCGTGAACCTGCTTGATGGGGCATCACCACTACCACAAAACACATTTAATATAAAACCTCTTAGTCCCGAGCTCGTTTCCACCACCATCTGACTGCAAGCAAACAACTTGCATTCACAGTCATGTTCATCAGAGGCTTGACAACTAAAGTAAAAATCCAGACTTTAGACCATATGGTTTGGAAAGACTGACAACTTCCAGCCACAGATGTGAAGAATGAAAAATGCATAGAGGGATCCTGTTCTAGTCTGCAAAGAACCTCCCCTCTTACCACCCTCTTCAATGTACTTGCTGTCAGCAAACAACAGGATGATTAATTAAGAAGGTTGTTCACATCACTTTGAACAGATTTAATCACACTCAAACTCGGCAGAACTCAAGTGTCGTGACTTTTCTGGATTTAGAGTATGAAATGCAGCTTCACAATAAATTTTTAACAGGCCATCTCACCAATCTTGGAAGGCAAGGCTTTTATAAGCATCAGTTTAGTTAGCAAAGTGAGGCTAAAATTAACAGAACTCATAGCTTGACAGAAAATCACTGCCAACATAATACTAGAAACCAGGAGAAAGTTCTGTGAAATGATGGACAGGAACACAATTGTACCCAAGAACATGACTAAAACTTGAAAGAACAGCCTTTTAAGCACAATGATGTTTGTGAAATGAGGAAAAAATAACCAGTTTAAAAAGTAGGGTACAGTTTCATAAGGCCACCAAGTCCAAAACAACATTGGCATGACATTTAATTTGGTCAAAATCAGCATAGTAATTAAAAAAGACTGCAGTAAACTGTCACTCATCTCCCTAAAAGGACCACTGGAAACTTATCAGCCCTTCCAGGTGGAATATCTGAAAGAACCAATGATGAGATACCCTCTCTGTGTAATCAAAAGACCCATCTTATCAGACACACACTATGCCTAAAAAATTCCCTCAGAGACAATTCAAACACATGGCTAAAAACAGTTATGTAACTTATTTTCTGTTATTCAGACATGGTGAAGAGCTAGTCCTGCCTCTTCAGGGGGAAAAAAAAATCCACTGACAAAGAATGTGTAGGAAGGCATTTGACAAAAGTGCTACTGAGGATAACAGTCTTATAAAATATATTGGGAACACTGTTTACTTGAACCTGTGATTTTATGAAGGCCTTACAAACAATATGCACTCAAAGTACTTGTTAAGGTAGGAAAACTGGATATGCAAACAGAAGATTTAAAAATACACAGTATTCAACAAATGTTAAGTGACAAAAGGAATGAAAGAACTGCTGAATCTCAAACACAGTGAAAATTTACAATGCATTCTAAATATTAGAGACATCATTTTCTCTGCAGAGAACATTTTCCCAATTGGCTCATGCATAAATTAAGCAAACAGGCACACAGAAGTGCTCTAGAAACTCTTCAGACTTTAATCCAGGCAGCAGCTCCATTACTTCAAGAAAAATTTCTCTCTTTTATTTGCCATATTACTAAAACTGGTTAAATTACACGGCAAAATATGCTTGACCAGGTGATGACATTTACTATAAGCTCCACTCAAGCAATTAATAACTAATCCAAAAGCAACAAGAGCCACCAGAAATCTCACATTTTCAGGAGAACCTCAACACATCCCAGTACACAGAAATAGAACATTTAGATTCCTTTGTGCAGATCATTGTCCAGAAAGTGGCACATTCAAGGAAAATGCATTTCCATTCCCCAAGCAGCAGACACCACACAAACCCACCCGTGGGTTACAGCAGGCATTTTAAACCTCAGCTATAATCCCTGGAGCACAGGACACCAGGATGTGCCAGGGAAGGTACCAGTTTCAGTGCCTGTGCTCCCACACGTGTTCCAGGAGAGAGCAGCTGCCAGGGAATTCCCTGGCACACCTTCCTCCTCCCATATAAAAAAGCCTGACCCACTTGCCTTAGGGATTGTACTCCCTAATGCTGTAAAATTTAACAAGGAACACGGTTCCTTGTGAGCATGCCAGGTCTAGCACTTGTGTACTGGGTACTGAACACATTCTCCTGCATAACTTCCTGACTATTCCTGTGGTCATTTGCAGTTACAGAATAACTTTTCCCCAGCAATGTTAAGTTTGCAAAGTAACCTCCACACCAGGCACCTTTACCACACATGAAAGTCATGGCCTTCACATCATGTCTTTCTTTTTAAGTAGGATTTTCCTGTTCTGCAGCTTTGAGTTTTGTCCTGTTTGAGGCAGGGAATTCTCATGAGTGTGTGGAGGGAAGGAAGGGGGAGCCAGGCTCACCTCAGCTGTGCCCTCTGACTGGGCAAGGGGTGAGGGCAACAACTGGGAACACTGGAACTTTCAGCTGAACACAAGTGGGTTTTACTGTGAGGCCGTTTAAACACTGGCACTGGTTGCCCAGGGAGGATGTGGAGTCTCCATTTGTGGAGATACCCAAAACCTCACTGGATACAGCCCTGGGCACCTGGCTCTGGGTGACCCTGCCACAGATGGGGTGATTCTGTGACTCTAAGAAAACTAAAGCCATCAGCAGGATTCCCTCCCACAGCCAGGAACAGCTGGGGATCAGCATTCAGGTCAAATGACTGAGGTTCATAACACTCATAAAGTGACTGAGAGGCTGGGATGAGTAAAATGTGCATCTCATTACACCAAAACACACACACTCCCTCCAGAAATCATACATATTTTTAAGACTTTTCTTGCATTCAGCAGACACAGAACCCCCTGAAATACATGACTAGCTGTAAAATTTGCAGCAGCCACACATTTCACAGTTCTGGCAGGGCAGCTTAGGCAGCCAGATGCCAAAGCCAGACAGACATGAGACAGAAATAGTAGGCTTGACTCCAACTCCTTCAGCTTCTCACTAGAACACTTCACTTTTCTGTCCCCATCTGGAAACAGAAGATATGCTTCTTTGTATGTATATCTCAAAAAACCACCAAACCCACAAAACCAAAAAAGCACCCCCACCCCTAATGAGTGGCAGTACAACCCTTCCAGCTTCAGTTCTCCCTACAGCACATCAATCAAGTACACAAATGCATGACTCCAGGGCTTTTCAGGTATAGTAAGAAGTGAAGATTATGTGGTCATTTCAAAAACAGCTGAATTTCAGGATTTGCAGAAAGAAGTTCGACTGCTGTAAGCATTGTACTTTAACCTGTGAGCCTCAAACACTATTTCTAGGAAGCCTGTCTGTCCCCTTTTATTTTCTAAGCTCTCAGGCAATAAGTCAAATCATTTTTCTCTACAGTTCTTCATAGACTTGTGTGGAATTTCTGTACTGCTCCCACTGCCAGATGCAACCTGCCCACACTGTAAGGAAAGCAGAAATGCAGCTGCCTCTCTATGGCAAATTATTTGTGCTGTAACTTATGGCAAGGATCTTTTTAATGGAAAGTCTCTCCCAGCTAAATCTGTTTATACATTATTTGAGCCAATACTTTTAAGGACATCCAGACAAAAAGCTTCCTGACAACTGTCAATGGTTCTTCTCAATTTCACCCCTTTTTTTTTTTCCTCATCAAGTACATTTTGTGCTTTGTTCAAAGCAAGATACTTTCTTTGCCAAGCCAACAGCTGTACTAAGACATGAGAAAAAATGCTTTGAAGCCACTGATGGATGGGATAACCAGTATGGCAGCTCCAGAATTGTTCCCCAGCACATGCAAAACACCTTCTGACAAGTTAAAAAATCCAAAAGCAGCTTTGTTAGCTTTTTATTTAATGAAGACACTGCTTATTCAACAATTACACCAAGTCTAGAGGATCATTTTGTGGTATAACTAAAATTTACAGACCTGTGTATGGGAGTGGATTACAAACACAGGAACAGTGTGAGGGTCCAGCTGAAAGACCAGCACTCCTGCAGCTCAGGCAAGGACTGGAGCCACTGGGCAGGAGGCCTGGGCCACCCAAGGCTCATCAGCACCTTCCTACAGTTCACATTGCTGAAGATTGTTAATTTAAAACACATGGCAATAAGAGGCAATCAAGCTATCAGGAGCAAGGAAAGAGAAAAACGGGGGAGGGAGGGGCTGCAGGAGCTTTCATCTCTGCTGCACACGTGGCCTTCAGAATTATTGATATGGCACCTTCCAGGCCCCTTACAAATGAAACTCCACAGAAAATAAACCCAACAGCAGCCACCCCTAAGAGGATCAAAAGATCTGAGTTGAAACAGGCAGCAATCAGATGTAGAGGAAAGATGGTGCACATAATGCATTAGGTCATGACAGCTTGACCACAGGAGAGGATCCTGGAAAGACAACAGTTTCACACCAGATACAGTTCACATTCTGTTTTCTTACCTGATCTGTTGCAATGAAATGGGTGTTTTAATTTGCTGATAGTAATCAGGATACTTTTTCTTGGAGGGCAAGTGGAAAAAGGGTTCAGAGATGAGCTGGCCCTGATTATTCCGGCAGCTCCTGACTGTGTCATACAGCTGGTAGAGAGGATTGGAGGTGTCCATGAAGGAAGTGATGCTCTCAGCTTCGGATTCTCCCTCCTCATAACGAGCAGCAGCTGCACAGAGACAAAGGCAAAATGGGAGACTCAGCAGGACAACCCACACTGGGGTTTTTTTGGTGGATAAAGTTTGAAACCAGAAGAAAAGGCAGTCCCTCAATTGAGGCTGTTCAGCCACTCTCTGGCAGTCAGAATCATACATCAGGAAAGGGCACAGCAAATACAGCTAATAAGCCTCAAGCTGACAAAAAAAAAGGGCACTTTATTTAGATATTGCAATTTTTAGACCATATTAATCACAGCTCAATACAAAATTGTGAAGTTTAGCAGAAAAAACTGACACTAAAGCCTGAAGGTGCACCTCTTAATATATGTAAGCAAATGAAGAAGAACTAAATACTTTAAAATTATTCTACAATTAGCATAAAATACATTGGCAAATTTTATAGCAAACTTTTCTAGTTATCTTGCTTCAGGATTAGGATAAATGAAAGAAATGCTATGAAGAGCTAATATTTACTGCAGATAAAACAGGAGAAATATTGCATGAGCAACAGAAACACAGCAGAAATTAAAAAACTCTGGCAGTGGAAATACAGGATGGAAAGCAGTAAAGGGCCAATCCTTCCACAGTAACATAAATCCTTAGTAACACAATAGTGTAATTTGTACTTTGCAGATAGACATAACATAACATTTCATGGTTCTGCACATGCAAGAGTTAAATTATTCATCCTTTTCCCCCTGCTCTGAGCTGGTCTGAAGGAGAGCTTGGCAGATGAGACACTGGGTAATTCAGTTACACACACACAGTTCTCTACCCCTCACGCCACATTTCCAGCTGGCATTTTCATTATTGCTCAGCGGAGGCTGGCCCTGCTCCAGGCTCTCTATGCACGTTCAGTAAAGACATACAGAAATGGTGCCAAAGCCAGGGGACACTCAGACTGTGAGAGCACAGCCCTGTCACTCCCCCTCTGCCAGTGTGGGACCCACCAGAGCAGTCAGAGGCAAAGCTAAAACACAAACAGGCACCAGCTGATGTGCAAACACATAACAAAGGTGTTCATGACTGATTCAGGGAGGACACTCAAAAATATCATATTTAGGTATCTAGATATGCCAATGAGCATCACTTAATGGCCCAGCAGCCTGCAAAGCAGGAGCTGGACAGAAGTCAGGAGGTAACACTGGGTTTTCCTGTAGCTAACACATGGACCTGACTGTGGCTCACAGCTAAGAGGCTGCTATCAGGTAAAGGAAGTTTCAAAAACAGATTATGGTTTGTTTACTCCCACTGTTCAGTTCTGAGTGCTCCACCAAAATGTAAGAAACAGAAGAGAAAAAGCAGAACAACTTGTTTGGATGAAATAGAAAAAATAAGGATCTAGTTGAGTGTATTGCTGTACTCTGGTATGTGGCAGCCAGCAACAAAGCAATTCAATACTCTAAATAAGAAACATATTTCCTTTGTATTAAAAGCAGAACACAAGGCATTCTCTAGAACAAAAACCCCAAAAACTAAGTAAATTAAACAGGCACTATAGGGAAAGTGCTTCTGTAATATAGCAATACAGCTATAAGCATTTCATTATGAGGTGTACATTCTTTAAAAATGATGTGTCAATCATCACATACTCTCACATATTCAGAAAATGATAGTGTTCTCCTAATATGAAACCTGTTACCTCAAGAACCAAAGAAGACTGTGTTTTCAGACCAAAAGATAGAAAAATTGTTATTTTTGCTATGGAACAAAACATCTAATGCAAGACTGTACATTCTGTAACATGCAGTAGCACCAGGTCCCTTATGCCCAGCAAGCACATACTGGCAGAGGGGGAGAGTTACTGCCCTTCCAGTTATTTCCTACTTCCCTTTCATGCTGCTGTTACCACAACTACAGTTAGCAGATAGAGCAAAAAAAACCCCCAAAACTGCAGTAAACCATAAAGCATATGCCATTCAATAGTCCCCAAGAAAACATAACTGCTGCAGTTCCCTCCATCCCACAGTGCCTGTCTCCTAATGCAGGGACAGTTTCATAAGGGAAGGGTGTTAAACTGCCCTCACTACGAAAGCAGGAAGCCATCTCATTTACAGCTGGAACTGAGCCTTGTTATCAGATATAAATGCATATATCATATACAGGTGCTCTGGCTCAGTGATGAGGCAGGGAGAGGGGAAGAGTATTTGAATGTATATGAAAGAAAACAAATCTTTATTCAATAAGTGATTTGCTTTAAACCCTGTCTCCTCTGTGGTCCCAAAGCACCTAAACAACAATGAATGCTCAAAGCCTAACTGAGGACAGTTGCTAGTGAACCCAAAAGCAGCATCCAGTCTCAAAACATCTCTAAATGATACAGGAATAAATAAAATGCCTCTGTTTACAAAATTAAATGCATATTCAAAAGTAACACACAATAACCATCTATGCCTGCCTTTATAGACTTATAATGAAGAGCAAAGGAGCTGCAGAAGCTGCTCACAGCCCAGCACATGAGCTGGGAATCTTCTACAAGCTCCATCACACCAAGACACCACCTGCAACTGTGAGGATAAACTCTGCTGGAAACAGATACTGTTCATTGCTCAGGCAACTGCCACAACCAAAGAAGCTCATAAAGATTCATTTCTCTGTATGAAGGAGAAAGTTCTGTTAATGCCCAGTCGTGCAGACCAGTTCTCATTTATTCTAACAAGTGCTAGAGGAAGATGAGACAATAGAGTAATAAAAAAACACCACTTAGTTTAAATGAGAATCCTTATCAACCAGAGACTCAAAGCATAAGGATGTCCAAGTAGTATTCTGAAGGGACAGAAAATGTTGAGAGTACCAGGTCTGCCAAAAAACCTGACTTTGCCTCCTAGGTGAATGCAACAGAGACAGGAAAACTTCCACAACAGCAAGGCAAAGCCTCAGATGCAGAGAGAGGCCCCAGGAAAATGACAATAATGCCCACAGTAAAGGTGGCACCTGGAAGTGATTAAATCACACCAAGAATTCAGACAACAAAGATATAAAAAGCCACATGTTTTTACAGAATTAGAATATCTGAACTCTGGGCTAACCAGGAATAAAAATGCTTCTGCTTGCAGCAAGATCTTAATTCCAAATGATTTTACAGCACATCCACCCACTGGAAACACAGTGGGGAGTACAGTTCAGTTACCAGGTGTGAAATAAATGCCCCAAAAATGTACATGGAAGAGAGGCATCATTTAACATCCATGCAGAAATAGTGTAAACAAAAGAGAAAGAAAGCAACAATATATGTACAAAAACAACTGCTGCACTATTAATCTCTTTTACAGCCTTCTTCAGTAACTCCTCTCTTGTTCCATATTAGAAGAAACAAAAGCAAGCAACAGTTTCCTAAAGCTTGGGTAAGTATATTTGGAAACACACAAAATTCAAAACATGCCAGCAAGTCTGGCCTACCCTAAGATTTAAAGGAATTACACGCTGAGTGCAAAATACTTTTGAAATAAATATATTTGAATACATCAGAAGCTCTACAGATTTGCTTATTCTGAACATTTTAATTAAAGAAAACAAAGAAAATACATTCCAGTTCCTACCAGCCAAAGCTGCATCTTCATCACTTTCAGATCCATATTGCAATGCCATGGTTATTGCTGATAAACGATCCCCTTGGGCTGATCTTTTGTTACTACAAAAGAGAAAAAGGAAGAAATTTTTAAAAATACAAAAAAAAAATAACATGGGAAAAAAAAAAAAAAAGGTTATCATGTTTACCAGCCACCCAGAGTGTGTGAGCAAACCAGTGAAGCTCGTGGCTCCATGACCAGGAATACAGCCATGGTATCAAAGAAAAGGCTGGGGCCTTTAACAAGACAAACTGTTACTGCCCCTGCCTGTCTCTATTTTAAGAGCTGGTCCATCAAACAGCCAGAAAATGGAGCTCCAGCTTGCTATCTTCTGTCCTAGTTTGTATACTTGAGTATTTGCTTAATTGTGGGAGAAGGGGGATAACAACAAGTTATTTGCTCCTGTTTTATAGGGATTTGTCTACAGGAAGGAATTCAGCACAGTGCAAGCTCTATGTGCCATTCCTACCCTCAGCACACACAGTGCCTGTACATGAAACAGCTTCCTGTGTATCCAACTCAGAGTAAATCAGTGTCCACACTGGCTACAGTCTCACAAAGACTTCCTCAGCATCCCTCTCTGTAGTCCCACCCCTGGGGCACAGCATTTCACACCTACACTACAGGCTATCCCTGACACTCTGCCTTTTTCCTGGAGCAGCTCTCCAGGCCCCTCCAGGAACAGGCTCAGCCTTGTGCTGTGGGAGCAAAGTGAAGACTGGGCAAAAGCAGACAGGTTGCTGTTGTGCATGTTCAGGTCCCTCACTTTCCAAAATACACTTTCTTGTCTTCTGATATACACACACAGGTCTATGGGCCATCCCTCTAAAACATCCACTGAGTTCATTCAGTCCTGACTTTGGGCTCCACCTGTCCCTGCAGCCCCCCAGGGCAGGAGCTGGTGTGTGGTGCTGGGCTGGGTGTTGCTGCTGGAGCCACTCCTGGTTCTGTCATTGCTCCACTTTGCCTCCTTCCATCAGAAGTCCTTCTTCATTAACCTGGGTAATTTTTATTGTGATACCACTCACATGCCATGTAAGTCCACACCCTGATGACGAGTCCATCTGTGCTGCATCTCTTCCCTGATGGCCTGAGGTGCCATGTGCTCAGCTGTAAGTAATTCACCTTTGTACTGCCAGTCCAGATCCACCTGAGCCACTCCAGGCTCAGTATCCTGACCCACCTGCTGGCTGTGCTGATGTTCTTCAGTGGCCCAGCTCTTGGGCACATGAGCATCTATGTGATGGACCTTCACACCCAGCTTCTCTACCTGAGAAGCAACATCTTGCCACAGTTGAGCAGCCCAGGTGGTTTTACCTCTGTGCTGCCAGTTTCCAGTGCTGAGGCCCCACAGAGGGTTTGATCCCATCCATCAGTCAGTGTGAAGTATTGGATGGTTCTTCTCACTCAGCAAGAAGTAACACATCAGTGTGTTACCAGCCTTATTCCCATCCAAAGCACAGCATCATACCAGGTACAAGGAAGAAAATTAACTATTCCATCTGAAACCAGGACAGGTGCTGAAAGTGACACCAGCTTTGTACAAATTTCCAACCCCTCAAAGAGCCTTGTGCTAAGCTACAGGTCCAGAGGACACACACAGGGAATGAGCACTGTTTCAAGACAATAATCCAGATACTGTGGCCTAGAGACTCTGCTAGGCACCAAAATTCCCAACTGGTGACTGGAAGAACAGGTTAGAAAGCCTCCAGTAACCCAGCATACTCAGGAAGTTTGCCATAAATGGATCCCAAACGCACAGCCTTCTTTTTACAGGCTTAACTGGTTTCCACCATGCACTCTTAATTCTTTAGTCCTTACTATCATTTCTTTTTCATTGCCCAATACATTCTTTCTAGGTTTACAGCACATTTCTGTGGGGCTTTTTGCCTGCTTTACTTTGTAATGAAGCTTAACATATTGTTCCTCAGAACATTACTAAGGAAATGACTGCACAGAGAGTATTTCACAACAGGTGCTTTGAATTGTTAAATGTAATACCAAACACAGAAGAGTAACTACAGCAGAGTAACTTACTAAATCATACCTAATACTTGACTGAAATACATTTGAATCTCGAAATATCAGAATCTCAGAAGTATCTGAGCACTGAAGAGCAACAACAAAAAACCAACCAAACAAAATCCAGTGTTTCCACGTGACGACAACCCGGCTTTTCCTCCAAGTGCACAATTTACTTACCGATAATATTTGTTAGAAGAATTTCTCTCATCCCCAACACTGCCTTTACCCTGTGAGGAAGGACCTGTCAGCTTGGAAGCAGCCAAATTTGATGCAGTCCTTAAGGCAGAAGAGACAAGCCAAGGAAAAGGGGGAGGGGGGAAAAAAAACAGGCCTACCTTAGACCCATGAAAAGATGCAGCAAGGAAAAAGCTTTTTACAGAATCACTTTGATAGATCAGCCAAAAAGTTCAGAGACAGGTATGTTTTGAAGCTGAAAGTTAATCAATACTGAGATCCATCCAGTGCTCCAGCATTAACGTGGATTTTGTTTATGAAGTCAGAGGAAGGTTTAGCTCAAGCATTAATTGCTGTACACACAGCTCAGCCTAAATAGCAGTGGAAGCAACCAACAAAATGTTTCTTAGCATCCAGATAAAGCTCATCATACAGGTCCAATCATGTTTTATTAATACTCAACAAAGCCACTGTCAGGTTGGTTTCACAGGGCATATTGTCAAGCAACTTAATTTTGCCACCTGATTTAAGGGAGGACAGTTAAATGCACCCACAAAGAGCAGCTTAGTATGGCAAAGGAGACAATGAGTCTGCAATCAAAAACATGGTTTCTGACACAGGGGCAACATACACAACTTTGGTTAGTAGCACTATGATGAATTTGAGTTTGATCCATCAGTGACAAAGAACAACAGATGTAAACTGAGAAGGAAAATGCAGGAAATTAACTTGAAGTGAGTTTATGAGGGAATTTTACTAAAATCTGCAATAGGTAACAGAGAATCCCCCTTTAAGACAATTAAACACTTAGAACTTTAAATAATAAAATAATGTTTTTGTGAGGCTGATTCATCAGAAAACCAAAAAAGAATAATGTTTCAATTAAAAAAAAGCAACCAGTGAAATACAGAATAGCAGGTCTGATTTTCATGGTACTTTTTCTCTCATCCCAATTGGTTTTGCATGCAGCCCAGTATCATGGTAGCCTGCTTCAGGCATCATTTCCCCCCCCCAAGTTAGAAAAAGAAGGGATCTGTCAATTATTCTGACAGATTAGTTCAGCATTGGCAGGTCTATTGAGAACAGAGTACACAAGAGAACATCTGGAAAAAGGTAGCTGAGAAGTGGAAATGGGTTGGCAGTGCAAGAGAGGAATTCAACCAACAAATACCAGTGTGATTTATCTGTCATCCCTTCTTATACAATCAGCTTTGTTTTGAAGAAAAACAGTCAAGTCTTGAAATTAAATATGACACCCTGAGCTTCATCAATGGCCAACACAGTGACAAAAATAAAATCACAATTTAAATAGAAAAACCTCTCTGCCTATATAGAATTCTAGTTACTGTAAAGCAAACACATATGCATGTTCAGTGTATGTAGAACCAAGGTCTTCTGGCACTACACATACCTTTAAGACGGAAAATTATTAGAATATATGTCAGGAATTACTCCCTGATAGTATTTTTGCTTTTATATTTTTATATGCTCCAAGACTGATTCACCCAATAACGGGAAGGAAGCTGATGCTGAACAAACCAAGCAGAAAAACCACGTCTCAAAATGCCAAACACTAAAAATCAATCAGGTAACTTCTACTTCTTTCCCACATAATAATCCCAGGCAACACTTTTAATACTGACACCACCTACACAAAACAAATTAAACTGCCTTGCAGTAAAATAGGGGAGCACCAGTGTGTCCAGCTGTACCATACAAACCTTTGCAGGAAATAACAGCAGTTGTTTCGCAGCAAACAGCTCAAATACAAAAAGAGAGTCCACCCTGTAAGTGTTTCCCAAATCCCTGAATGATTTGCAAGATGGTGCTTTACTTTTTTTTTTATATAAATGAAGCAGCTCATACTGGCAAATAGTATCTAAACCAACTTTTGAATGCTACTCATAAAAAGTTTACACAAGAAATCTATGTTTCAGATAAGAAACATTTATAATGACTGTATCCCTTCTCTGTACACTATGGATTTTCACAGGAAGGAAATGCTTTTTCCTAAATAAAATCATTCCATGAAACAAACTGAGCTATCAACAGTTTTATACCTGCCTGTTCATGACCAAATCTGTTTCACTGATTAATAAGTCCAGATGTTCAGCGTCCTGTGGCCTCTTCTCACAGCTAGAAATCACTTTTCAAACAGGAGTTTATATAACGTGAACTTCCTTGTAAATATCTTTTGCCCAAGGTCCTGTTCTTATGGTTTTGCCCTGCCTTATACCCAATTAACCTCTGATGGTTCAGCTCCTAACAAAGTTCAAGAATATCCAGCACTTTTCATAAAACACCTTGTTCCTCATTATTCCTATTCTGTTATTAATTTACAGACATGGGGGGAAGTTGGCTGTATCTTAATTTATAAAAGAGCCACTGACACTACTTTTTATAATCCAGCACATCACAAAAATATTTCACCAAAAAGCACCTCAATAAAAAAAAACTTCCCTCCAAAAACCATTTTACAATTCATAACCGTTCAAACAACAACAAACTAAGTTTTCAAGCAATTATTTCCCACTATATTCTCCACAGTAAAATTAAGGGAACGTCTGTGGAGGTTTTTACATGAGATTATAGAAGGAACTCTGTTTGCAGTACCTGATTCGGAGACTTGACTTGGCCAACTCACTGTGTTCAATTTCAGCCTTTTTCATATTAAATATCTTTTTAATCGCATTTGCATCCTGTCAATTGAAAGAATTTTTTGTTTAATGCTGAAAGTGAAGAATGTTATAATCAAGTACATCCAGCTACCTAAAAATCTGAAACAAAAGTGAAGGAGTTTCTGCGTTTAGATATAAAACCATTTTGCATGAGAAATGAAGCACAGAACAAAGTCTGCCTGAAATACACCCACACTGCAATTTTACAGTGGCCTTAAAAATCTGAATAGAACAGCTGAGTAGCTTAGAGCTGGGTTTTTGTCACATATTTAAAAAAAATAAATCTACGATCTGCAAATATACACAAATACCACTGTGAACTAAACAGGCAAAGTAATTTCCGTGCCTTTGCAATGAAAAGGTTAGCAGCAGTACCAAGGTTTGCAGTGCTTGTTCCCTCTCATTCTACACCCCTGGACTCCACACTCGGAGTAACAGCTCAGAAACTGGGAATGACAAGTTCTGAGTGAGGTTAGGAGAGTGACTAATATCGCCAGGAACTGAAACCACAACCCAAACACAGATGTAGCTGGGAAAGTCCAAGAGCCACTTACATAACAGTGTTACACATGCACAGGGTCTGCTGCTAAAATGCCCTTAAAAACAGAGCACACAAAGGAACCATTTGTCACTGAAATTCTCTGAGCTCCAGAGTACATGGAAACAGCAAAGTGACAATCTGAACACAAAATGCTGGTGAAATAACTCTGCAAAAGACAGGAGGTGTAATTTGGTCACCAAAATATGGCCAAAAGGTAGAGGACCTTTGGGTAATGGATTTAAGATCTATGGGCTCCTTTATTATTGCATAATAATGCTGAAAAAAAAAGATAATTTATGTATTGTTATAAACTGTCACAAAGCTATTGTTCTGACAGCTCACAGAACAAAGAAGGCATGACTCTGGTTTTGAAGCTGATGATGCAAACCACAAACAGTTCCTGCAATGTGGAAAGAGGGCCCAGCTCAGTATCACCCCTGGAACTTTAACTCGTAATTTCAGCCATTTTCACATCAACCACAAGTACAGGGATCCTCCAAAGAAGTCAGTAATTCATATATCAATGAATTTATGAAACCAAGATAAAATTTAATTGGAAAAAATCATGTAACTCAAGGGGTTAAAAAAAAATTCTACTAAAAGCAATATAAAAAAGAAAAAGCCACTAATAGCTATTTTTCAAAAAATGAAAACAGTGTCTTGATGGCCTTATGCTAAAGATTCATTTATGGATCAATCAGCAGAGAAAGCAGTAAAGAAAATGTGAATTCAGATGAAACTCTGAACTGAAACCAACCTTGAACACTTGTGAGCCAGGCTCGTTGTAGGTTTTGGCATTCTTTGCCAGAAGATCAATATCCTTGGCCATCGCATGAATGCTTTTGTAAGTTCCATTCTGTACAACAGAAACCACAACTGGTTAAGGTGGCAACCCTCAGGCAGCATGAGAACTAAGTCAGTAGTGAAAAGCAAAGGGAATTCATGTACAGTAAAGGCAATGTTTATAGAAAAATGGTAGTATATTGATAAAGCAGACACTTATCTGGAAAAAGTAATCAAAAAAAGAAAGTAACATGCACACATGCTCAGTCCTAATAAAGCTTATGAATGCCAACAAAAAGATTGAAAAAATACTTACTAGAACTTATTATCTTAATTCTGAGGAGTTCTGACAAAATGCTGTTTTATCTTTATTCTCTAGTTCAATTAGTCTATGTCCTTTCCCCCACTACTACACAAAATGCTAAAATTACAGAATAGTATCTCAAATTACTGGAGCAGTAAGATGAAAAACTCATCAGTACAAAACACCTATTTATAGCAGAGAACAAAAGCAGGTGATGATAATGCACAGCCAAGCCTCAGTACCTCAGTGTTTTACACTGGCAGTACATGCCAAGGAACTCCTTTAAGCCATTAAACATCAAGGAACTCAAGATATTCTGGCTCAGTGCCAGCACACCACACCCTGCAGTGCTTGGTCTTCCACACAGCTACTTCTTCTGACCCAGGACTGAACATTAAACCAGCACACTGTGCAGATTTTTTTAACAGCAGAGGAAAAACACATTGCCTTTCCCACCACCAATAATTCTGGCTTCTCACAATTTTAGAATGCTGACTGTTAAACAAGCCTGAACCCTGACATATTAAAATGTTCATACTGTACCTGTATCCTTTGGGCAATAGTTTTAAGATCTATAGGTTCCTTTATTATTGCATAATAATCTGGGTATTGCTGGAAAACAAAAATTATTAATGTATTACTATAAACAGTCACAAGGCTGCTGTTCTAACAGGTCACAGAAGGAGCTATTAGATGGATTGCAGATCAGAACAGTGTAAACATGGCACCGGGCTTCAATTTGGACAAGCCAGGTCATAAGGCACACACAAGGAATTGTAATTCCTCAAGAAACTGACATAAAGGAGCAGTTCTGGCTGAAAGCCAAATACATGGTGATGGTCTTCAGAGTATTTATTCTGCTGGTTAAAACTCTTCCACCCCAGAAGCAGAACACCACTGTTCTGAAACAGAACGATGGGGTCAGACATATTTAAAAAGATTAAAAACTCTGCATCAAAAAAACCCACAAAATCCAGTTACCTAAACTGGCAGAACAGGGCAAGCCCTGATGGGTAAGAATAAAGAAGGGAGGGAAGCTCTGCCAGCAGCTGGAGTTTGCCACTGATGAGACAGGACCAAAGAACTGCATCCTGAGTGTGGCCATCACCAGTGTAGCATCAGGTATATAAATAGCCAAGCTTCCAACTTAGAACACAACCAACATTTCTGAAATACTCACCACTTTAGATGGGAGTTTCTGAAACAGTTCGCTTATGAGACGTCCTGAGGGGTTTGTGGCAACAGCTACAGCTTCAAGGAGCTGTTCAAGAATTTCCTTCAGGTAACCTGGAGATGACTAATGCAAGAAAGGAAATCACAAGTTTTAATAGCAGCCACAGTGCAGTGCTTCAGGTTGCACTGAAACACAGGAATTTACACTTCAAAGACAGAAAAAAAACAGCTACAAAACACAGGTGCAACTTTTGGAAACAACATTGTTTATGCATTTAAGTAAAGCACGTTAGGAAACTTTAATTTCAGGTTTACACTGCAGAGTGTCAGATCAATCACACTGCCAATGGAAACATGTATCCCAACATCACACCAACCACACAGGCCCAAACTTTCCCTCATCCCATCTGGCTTACAAACTACTCCAGGAGCAGCTGCAGTGAATGGGACACTTGCTGGACAATGATGTCATCAGATGCAAAGCTTGCTTGCAATAAACCTCAGCACTGGCACAGTATCAAGCACACATCATATTATTTCAACTAAACCAGAACCAGGCTTTATGCCTACCAGAAAACCTCACAGCTTTTTTTGCCATGCAAAGTGAAACACACACATACAATGCTGTGAAGCCATTAACTAATAACCTTGCATAAGAAATACCCTTTGGGGCATGATTTAACAGTGAAAAGATTGCTCAATGCTTTTTCACCCTCTCAGAGTCAGCTGACACACACAGCCACGGCCTCCCCCAGCTGCAGCTGTCATGCCCACACTTACTAATTCAGAATTTGCTTGATTGTCATGTCCTTCCTCATCATCATCTTCCTCCTCGGCGTCACCTTTCTGCACAAACTCGTTCTTTGTGCGCAGATACAACTCCCAGAGCTTGCAGGCAGCTTTGTACTCAGGAGAATCAGGCTGCAACAACACACCAAACACTCTAGTCAGAATCCACACTGGTCTCAGCTGAAGGGAATGTGTAAATTATTAGTTGAGAGGCATTAAAAACATTAGGTTCCCAGAAAACCTGGGAAATTCCTGCCTCACTTGTTCTTCAATAGAGAAATTAAGAATCACAATAAGCACTACAAAATATAATCTCTATCATCTCCAACTATCTAAGTATTTCAGAAAACTTAGCAATAAAATTACCTGGGCTGAGGCTTGGACAAGCCAGTTAGATGAATCTGGAGAAATCACTAGGTTTTGTTGAAGCACAACAGCACCAGTATTCAAAATAGACTAAATATCAGTATGCCAGAAATGTGATTTAAGCCAATACTGCGGCCATTGTGTGGCACTTGAAAATTAATTTCCAGAGAAGCCTGTCAATAAATGTGCCAGTATCTCTGAAAGCACTGGCAATGATTTTACACTCAGCATTAACTGGGAAATTCCAAAGAACTTGACAACCTGCTCCCACTGGGTACACCTCTACCTGTATGTTTTGGAAGAGCTAAAGGAGCTCCTCAGAAAATTAACTTGTGTAAGTACAGTTGGTATTGGCAGGCAAGCACGTGCCAAATAACATCACTACTTAAGAACACTACCCAGGACAAAGACAACTTTTCAACTCAAGTATTTTTCTTTCCCTTTCCTCTGTCTTTTAAGCTCTATTTCAGGTATTCCTGCTGATATGTCACCTTGTTGCTGCTGATTACACTCTTCTTACTTCACTCTCTCAATCTCTGACAGCTTGTAATACAAAGGAGAAACCAACATGAGAGCTGTTCTTAATCTTGCCTTATTAGGCTTAAATATTCTCAGCACATTAGACCAGGTGCTGGTTACAAGGAACAGATTTTAAGGGTATTCTGCTCCTCCAGTCTGCTGCCTTCTGCAATAATGCAAGATGCTCACAGCTGTGAGACTTCAAGCGAAACACTAAAAACCCAGAGGTTTCTGTTCTGCTCTAGCACTGCCAATGAAACACCTGCAGCAACAAAGCCCTTGACAACGACTCACTGTCCCTGGTTTGTGTGTGCCAAGGAACTGTGTGGGTAAGGTAAAAGATGAGAAAAGGTTATGTTTGTGTGCCACACCTCCAGCTCACAGCTCCATAACTGTCTGGAAACCACAGCACTGCTTCATCCTAGAATAACAGGTGCCTGTTTCTATTCTACATGCAAGATCTTTAGGATGCAGTCATGACTTTAAGTCCTCTATTCTGCAGGCAAAGGCAGCACACACTGTGTAAAACTGTTCTTTCCTGCCATCAAGCCCTTCTCCCTCATATATATAAACCCATTAATGTTGGCTTTTTCATGGTGAGGGCCTTGCAAAGCTCCAGGAGTACACAAGGAATTTGGAAATCTTTGTAGTTCTTCTACTGGAAGAAGAATGTACAAAGGCATTAATCCATAAATCTGTTTTTCAGAAAGCTGCACGCACACATTAGCAAAACAAACCCTGCCTCTCTGAATGTCACCTGGTTATGCCTGCTGGGTTATTCAGAAAGCACTCATTTGGATAATCTCCAAAGATCTATGAAAGGCAATGTTAGCAGGTTTAGATTTGCTGTATCATCTCAGTCACTACATGTAATGTCACTGTTTCATGGATTTATCACAGCCTTTCATTAATCAAGATTAATCCAATTTTTTTTTCCCCCACTTTCTTAGGGAGACTGCAATAAGAGTCATTAACATCTAAAATAAAACACACACCCAGTCCAGGGGAATGGCCACAGGGGCTGCACCTTTGATGAAACATCATCATCACATACACTCACAATCTATCACCACTGACCATGACAATCAATGTGCCCTTTGTTTTTGTTTTAGTAAGTGGCAAATGGAAGAGAAAGACTCAACACTCCTACTGCATGCTTGCTTTTATGCATAAACATTTCCTTTTGGGGGGAAAAAAAATAAATCTTTTTATTTCAATAGGTTACATAAAGTGTGTTGTAAAATTAGAAGGCTTTGATAGAAGAGGGTTTTTTTCTCAGTTTACAACTCTATTTTTGCTTTTGATACGTTTTGGAAAACTACACAAAGATCCTTCCCACATTATTTCATAGTTTTCCACAGAAAAATTGCTATTGTGGGATGTCTTACAAGGATACAGTCAACTTTATGGAAATACATGCAAATAACTGCAATGTGTGCTGTTCTCTTATCAATAATACAGGCTAAATTGAAGAGGATTTTGGCCAGACTAAGGAAGAATTTTAACATATCTCTACCACTTTCACAGTGAATTTGAGCCTTTACATGTATTTTTCTCACCTTATAGTAAGCCTTTGCATTGTTAAAGAGAAGCTGGAAATCAGCAGTCAGCACATTCACATCATCATATTCCTCCATCTTGAGCTTTTGTTGGATTTTCATTAAATCAATTGGCTGAGAAACCACTTCATAATAATCTGGCTGATTTCTGTTGCAATGACAAAACCAGGCATTATAATCCAAGAGTAAAACCAAAAAGCACAGCAGTATATGCCTATGACTAAATAAAGCACAGAAAATTCCAATACATTTCTGTTACAGCTGAAAGATCTGCACAGTGCTCTGTTAGTCAGCTTATTGTACGTGTGTTCTTTTACCACCCTTGATTTTCCAAGTTTAAGATAAACTTCAGTCTCTTACTTATTATCTACTGCATTTTCAAGGGTCACTTCTATTAACATCCCCAAGATATAATTAAGTTACCCTCCACCACTTACGTACAACATTTTATAACCAAAGGCACAGATGTTTTAGGAACGTGTCAGAAGAAACATTTCAAATAAATTCAGTGGGTGTTTTTGCATGAAAAAGGGCACCAATGTTCACATGTCCCATTAGACCAAATACTTGGATCAAACACTATGAAAAACTTAGCTTTGATATTAAACAAATTAATGCTGAAGTATCCATCAATTTCCACTTTACTCCCTGATTAAATCTCAGGTCCAAGGCTTATCCAGAACCATGGTCTCACCTTCTCTTGGGTGCCCTAATGAACAGCTCACAGAGGAGCCTGCCCTGCTCATCCTTGTAATCTCTGATGGTGTTGTAGAGCTCATGGCATACAGCAATCTGAAAGGCAGGAACAAGAAAGCAATGAAAAAGGAGAAAGTTTTATGGAGGCAACAAACCAAATCCTGTGTAAAAAGGGAAAAACAACCTGCCAATCCACAGTGTGCTCTATAAAGCAGAAGTGAGAAGCAATTGGAGCACCTCTCACATTGGCAGGGTACCTGACAAGTATGCCAAGTATGCAGAATTTTCATTCAATTTTTGAACCCAGGGAGCTTTATTTCAATGTTGAGTAAACCACCCAAAATGTAAATTAGCTCACTACAATTCTCTCCAAGTTACAGCCAGCTACAAGGACAGGGGTTCTTCTGCCGTGCAATTAACTGACATTACACTGCTAACTCAGAGGGATAACAGAGGCATTGTACAACCTCTGCCTGTGTCACTCCCCACTTATCCCTCTCTGCATCTGCTATGCAGACACAGCTCTCAACTCCTGCAGATTATGATTTCAGCTCCTTCTCCAACATCCTTTCATCTGCTAAAATCATCAGCAAAAGCAAAACAGGAAAGAAGCAGATGAAACTGGGGGAGACAAGACCAAACCACAGCTGAATGTGACCCTAAAAAAGGCTCAGCCAAGGCAGGAACAGGTTCAGAACCAGGGCACACCTGCTGTGAATGATCACCCATTTCACAACCCCAGAGAGGGATACAGTATCCCCGAGAGAAAAAGGTGTGGGTAATAAGAAGGTACTAACAGGGTCTACAGTTGGGAGATTGGAAAGTCTCCTCCTCTTCCTGCTGGGGCCTGGTGTGTTTGTGGAGTGATGGGCATCGTCGAAGTCTCCTCCGCTGACGCTGCTGGACGGCGAGGTAGCTCTTCGCCTCTTGGAACCCATGGAATCCAACTTCTTCTATAATGAAGAGACATGTTCTTAAACTCTTGGCATTGCAGCCAGACCCTCTGGGGAGAGCTGGCAGTGCTTTGGATGAGTTACTTATGTCTGCTACCCACTACAGGTCTGTTAAACCACAGTCCAAACACCAGCTTTGGGAAAATCCCCAAGAGCAAAGGTTCACAGTGACGGACACAAATTTAGCAGCTCTTAGCAGAACATGCTCTTAAACTACCTACATTTTGATACCCCATCCCATGCATGCCAACTAAGCAGGAACCACTGTTTTCAGCAAAAAAGCTGTATATAACACGTGCTCAGTGCTGGTGTAAAAGCAAATCATTCCATGACAAACTAAAAAACCAACCAACCAACCAAACCAACAAGCAAAAAAAAAAAAAAAACCCAAACAGATAAACAAAACCAGGAAGAAAACAAATGGAAAGGGGTACTGAATACCTTGTGTTATATTCAAGTGGAAAAAATGGTCTAGACCACCATGTGACCTCCCACTCCATGTGCAGGATAAATGGCTCAATCACTGAGAGGCAGAAAAAGCCACCTCCTCTTTCAGCCACAGCTTTCCATTTACCAGCACAAACAGTGACAAAAGAATAACCACCATGCAACAACTATGGTAATTTATGGAACAAGTTGTTGGCTCTTTCCCAGCTTCCAGTGACAGCATCAGAGAAACATCTTTATTTGTGGCTATCTCAAAGGCTGAAGACAGAACAGATCCATCTAACCCAGCCTATGCCCACTTTCCAACCAAATCAAGGAATTTCTTTGTTACTCAGCTGATTTACAAGGTATGGCAGCACGACATAACCACGTTAAAGCACTTATGTCAGAGTTGAGTTAAATTCAAGCACACAAATGAGATGAGTAAGGCAGCAATAAATAACACTGAGGAAAAAGAAAAACAGAAGGCTGAGGCAGAGGAATGGAGACACAATCAATAATTTACCAGATTTACCAGAGTAGAACCAGCACCTCGAAAAGCCAGCCTCCTCATAGTGTCTGATGGCCAAGCACAGATACTGACTGGGAGAAGGTGACACTCTAAGAGTGGCAGACCAGTAATGGTGTTAGTACAGCCAGAACTGGAAGACAAGAAAAAGGAAAGAGAGAGAGAGAGAGAAGAAAATTGAGAGTAGATAGATAAAGAATAAAATTGAAGAATAACTTGGATAATTACAGTGACAGAGGAAAAAAGCAAGAAACAGAAGGTAACTTTTTTTAGCCCAGCAGAAACTCTACAAAGTAATTTTGTACACAGAATGCCAGACACTTCTGTCATTCTCACAGTAAAAATAATTTCTCTAATGTTCCTGAATACATATTACAGATTTCACAGCCACTTGCTAGAGAATGATTCATCAAGCAGAGCAGAGAGTAAACACAAGTGATATCTGACCTAAGAGTAAAAACCAGAAAGCAGTCAAAAGTTACAGAATGCAAAGCACTACAGTGCTTATAACAATAAGAGCATGATCTTAAGGTCAAGAAACATTTAATAAATTCCACAGTGATGATGCACCTCTATCACTCTTCAGAGTGGGTTTTTACCCTCAGAAATAAGCAGTATTAAGAAACCAGCCATTCAGGCTCACTAGAGATGTTCTGTTTCAATTTCTAAGCAGCCTCCAAGGCAGGTGTTTTTTTTTTCCCCCCAGAAATTCCATGTGAAACATACAGAACCATTCTATGGCAAAATGTTTGCTTCTGTGTAGTTTATCCAACAACTGCCTTCAATCAAACCTCAGAGAGATTCTTTTCCTGTTCAGGACTCTGGATATTTTCATAACACAGACATGCAGAGAAACTCCTTGCTTTATTAGCAAGCAATTCATCTTGGGAACAAGACAACCAGCCCCTCACTTTGGCACTGCCTCCAACTTTTATCTGAGAGCCACAGTTTGGAATGGCCAGCACCAGACGTGCTGATGGGCAGCCCGATAGGAAACACAAGTCCTTGGATGTGGAAGAAAGGCAGGAGGCACTGTGGGAATGAAGAATTCTGGTCCAATCAGGAACCCAAAAGTACACCCAGTCCAATCCCACTCTGAAATACAGATTTGGGGACCTCCCAGCAAACATATAATTTGAGGCACGAACAGTGCCTCTCTCAGCGTTACACTGACAGAGGTGTCCTCTTGAGTGATCAGCACACCCACTCTGTACACAGCCTCCAAAACACATTTTTCTCCTCTAATAACCGTGCAAAACACGCACCACCTGCACAGCAACACGAACACTCAGGGAAAAGACCTGCCCATGCAAAACTCCTACGGAACGCGAGGCTCCAAAATGCAAATTTCTCGGTGGATCCGCACGCTGGTGAGCACAGAAATTTACTGTTTCACTTCATAACCCGCCTCGCAGACGTTCCTGGCTGTGAACCCAACCTGTGAGCTGCCCCACGGGTCTCAGCCCTCCATCC
>VXBX01003068.1:63599-93544 GCA_013400415.1 Scytalopus superciliaris
CCGGGGAGGGTGACTGGGGCACCCGGACTGAGGAGTGGGACATGGGGAATGGGCTACTGGGATTGGGGAATGGGGCACAGGGATTTGGGGAGTGGGGCACCGGGACTGGGGACTGAGGCCCCGGGCCGCGCTGACGGGCGGGGTTCCTTCGCAGAGCTGAGGAAGGCGAGCAAGAGGCTGAGCTGCCACAAGCGCTACAAGATCCAGAAGAAGGTGAGTCGTGACAGGAGTCTGTTGTACGTGTGTGTGTGTGTGTGTGTACGCGGTGGGGGTGTTGTAGTGCATATTAAGGAGTCTGGACTGCAGTGAGGAATGTGGTTTCTAGCCTAGGTTTTTCTGCATTGTTATATTTTGCATTACTTTGGGCTGGTACGTTCCAGTGTACAGAAATGTGCCAGTTTTACTCCTAACTTTTTTTTTTTTGGGCCTTAGACTGAGAAAGTGTTCTTGTCCCTGTCTCCAGATCAGAGAGCACCACCGAAAGGTCAGGAAGGAGGCCAAGAAACGTGGACACAAAAAGCCCAAGAAAGATCCCGGAGTCCCCAGCGCTGCACCATTTAAGGAGGAGCTTCTGCGGGAAGCAGAGCAAAGAAAGCAGAGGGTAAAATACAGTTTGTGGTAAAGAGGGCAAGAACTGAGACTGTTCTGTCTCCAGGGAAGCTCTGTGTGCACCCAGAGGGGAGTTGTGGTAGGTTGCAGATGGTCCTGGCAGACACATACTTTGGGAAAATAATACCTTTATTTCCAGTGTTGCACAGTGCACAACAACTGGCTTGTTTATTTGGAGCCTTGTTTTCCTTACTGTACATGCAAGGATGCTGGAAGAGTGATTTCTAATATAATCCAAATTGCCTGTGATGCTGAGATACACAGATGTCCCATCAGAGTGCCAAGAGTTAAATCTTGGCATTATGTGATTATAGAGAAAATAAGGTTTGCAGTGTGGGGGAGTGTGACATGGAGAAGCACCCTTACCAGTTGTAGTGGTTGGTGCACAGCTGTTCTTTTGGGGTCAAGCTGATGGCTGGTTACCTCTGGTTTTGAGGCAACTGAAGGCAACGTTATTCTTCTCAGGGTAGGATGCAAAAAAGTGTGTCCCAGAGTCACCTGGACAGCCAGGACTTCTCACTGAGCTGTCTCAGGAACTTGGGAGAGAAACAGAAAAATGGGGAGAAAAAACAGTCTTCCTTACCATCTTCTAAGATGTCTTATCTGGCTTGGGTTTTGTTTGCAATCAGCTTGAAGAACTGAAACAAAAGCAGAAGCTCAACAGGCAGAAAGAACATGAAAAGAAGAGGAAGCTGGAAGCTAAAAAGAATGCAGCCAAAATCAAGGAGAAAGCAGAAGGAAAGGTGGGTGTCCTGTATGATTTTGATTCTTTGAAACTGAACCCTCTCAAGCAGCATGTTACGTGTTACATTTTCATGCTGTACATGCACACAAGTATTACACACTAATTCTCATTTATATCATTCCTTTTTGTTCTTACTTGCCTTCAGGAATCCTCTGGCAAATCTAAAGGGAAGACTAACAAACAGCTGAATAAAAATTCAAAGAAGTCGTTCTGCAGGGAGCTGAACAAGGTGAAATGCTTCAGCTATTTTCATTATCATTTGATAAGAGTCAGCAACAAGATCACTTGCTGTTTTCCCTTTTTTGGCATTGCTGTGCAGCTGCTCAAGAGTAATAAAGGTTGTCTGTGATAAACATCAACACTGAAGTAAGGGAATTTACAACAGAGTGTTGTAACTTTTGTACAGTGACTTTTGTAAGGCACAGCTGTTCCAGAGTTGTCACCTGGTCTGTGATGCCTTATTTGAGAGTTCTGTTTTTCCTGACCCAGGTGCTTGAGGCCTCAGATGTCATTCTGGAGGTTTTGGATGCCAGAGATCCGATGGGCTGCCGGTGTCCCCAGCTGGAGGAAGCTGTCACTTGCTCTGGGGGAAACAAAAAGCTGCTCCTGGTTCTGAACAAAATCGGTAAGAAACACAGGTTTTCTCAGAGTGTTGCTTGGTCACTGTGTGGGGCTGTGGGAAGTGAGCTATGAAGAAGATTTTAAAGGAATCTGAGATTCCACTGAAGACATTTGTTCCAACTCTGAGCTCACTAAAAAAGCTGGAAATTACTGAGTTGCTAGCAGCTGAAAAAAAAAGAAAACAAAATACCAAGAGCAACAACAAGAGCAAATGGAATTTTGCATTAGAGTAGTCTTTGCAGGGATGGTGGGATAATCCTTCACAGAACATCACTCTGTATAATACAAAGTCTTCTAGCAAGACCACAGCATTAAAAACCTAATACAGGGGCCAGAAGTGTAATTGTGATGTGTTCTGCTCAAGGCAGGAAAAATAAGACATTGTGGGTGCCTTTAGGGGATATACCCAGAACTTTGGTAGCATTTTCAGCCAGACATTATTTGTCATAAAGGAACATCCTAAATGGGCAACATGTGGCCTGATTTCTAATTCCACATTAGATTTCCCACACTGCTCTTTTTTTCCAGATTTAGTGCCAAAGGACAACTTAGAGAAGTGGTTGAATTATTTGAAGAAGGAGTTTCCAACAGTTGCTTTTAAATCAGCAACACTGATGAAAGACAAGACCATGGTAAGAGCACTGCAGGGTGTCTCAGGAGTATTTGCAATCATACATACTGAAACATGTTGAGAAACAGGGACTCTGCTCTTTGAAATTCCTTTTCCCCTTGTTTATCTTCCTAAATATCTCCTGACCATGGGGGTTTTTTTGCCTTTGAATTCTGCAGCAGGAACAGTTCACAAAAAGACGTGCACGTGTTGATTTATCAAAAACCTCTCAATGTTTTGGAAGCAAATGCCTGTTGAAACTTCTCCAGGAGCATGGCAAGACTCAAAACAAAGCCATTCAGGTTGGGGTAGTAGGTGAGTGTGTTTGGAGGGACAGGAGGAGTTTCCTCTTCCCATAAAGCTTTGGGATCCTGTATTACAAACTGGGTATAGAACTGCTAGCACGTGGTTTGCTAAGGGGCTTTCTAGTCAGTGTGAGAAATGAGGATACACACTTTGTCTTACTTCTGTCGTGAAGACTTCAGATCCAACTCTGATCTCACACTTAGCAAACACACTTGGAAGAAGCAGTTTTGATCAGTGATACAAAGGCTGAGTTTTCTGAGGTCTCTTGTTTAACTAATTTAATTTTATGTGATTCTCTTCAGGTTTCCCTAATGTGGGAAAGAGCAGCATAATCAACAGCCTTAAAGGAGTGCGTGCTTGCAATGCTGGCATAGCAAGAGGTGTTACCAAGTAAGCTGAGTGATAAAAACTGTGCCTTTCCCTGTTTGTTGTGTTCCATTTACCCTGAGTTTGTATTTCAGCCCATCAGGGGCAAAGCATGCCCGTGTGCAGTTCTAAATGCACACTTTAATTTGCAAGATGAGAGGTGTTGGTCTGTGTGATGCATCTTTAACCAGAGGGTATAAACTTTAGATTTCTGTCCTACACAAAGCACATGATGACAAAACACTGGAACTGACTCTAATGAAGTATATTCAATCCAACACTGAGCTTTGTGTCTTGCATCCCTCACCATTCCCAGTCCTCATTGATTGCGTACTCACAGTGCATTTCTCCCAACAGGTCCATGCAAATTGTGCACATTGATAAGCAGACAAAGATGTTGGACAGTCCAAGTATAATTGCAGATCCTTCCAGCAGTGCCCTGGCTCTGGCCTTGAGAAGTATCATAGACACTGAAGAATCAGGCTCAGCAGATGTGCTTGAAGGAGTAAATGCCATTATAAATCACTGCAGTAAGCAGCAGGTGAGCTCTATCTTTTCCCACATCTCTGCATTTGACCTCTCAAGTTTCTTAGCCCCAATAATAAAAGTTCCTTTCACTTTAGCTAATTCTGTTAGTTTTTGCACTGCTTTCCCCTAACCAGGAAGAGTGGCAATGCCAAGCATGATCCTTCACCCTTACAGAGAGCAGGCAGAACAGTTGCATGCCATGATTCTGACAGCCAGAATGTTTTCGCAATAACTTCTCTGGTTTTTAAGCAACCCTGCTTTTAAGATCTCATCACAGTATCAGAGAGTGAAAAATGATGATATTCTTTCTGTATCCTATTGTTACAGTGAAGACTTCAGATCCAACTCTGATTTCACTCTGGTTTCAAGCAAATTAACCTAAGCCTAATTCCTGTTTGGTTCTGTGATAACTGTTTTCACAGACCAGTGCACTGTCTATACACGCACTAGTCTGGGTGAATGCAGATGAGTTCCTTGGAGGAGAAGGCATTTTGCATATGCCAGAGAAAAACACCTCTTCACCTACTCATTTGTCCTCACTGTAATGCAATTTGATTTGCTCTTTTGTTCCTAAAACTCAGAGAAAGGTATCTCTTTCTGAATGTGATCTTTTCTTTTGCCCTAGGTAATGATGCACTATAGCATGCCAGATTTCAGGAACCCTGAAGAGTTTTTATCTTTACTTGCCCAGAAGAGGGGCATGCTGAAAAAGGGAGGTGTTCCTGACATAGAAAATATAGCTAAATTGGTGCTCTGTGACTGGACAGGGTATGTATGCTGTGAACTTTGCTCTGTGCTGCTTACCTTTGTCTTACTGCTAATCCAGCACAGCAGGAACTCTTGAGTCGTGCAGAGCACTTAGAAAGGAGAGGCTGGTTTTTTCCCCTGCTTTCTCACATTTTGGTAAAGAGCTGGATTGGCCAACAGTTGTAGAGAATGCCATCCATGGATAATTTTCTAAAGTAGTGAAGGATACATAGAAGAGTCAAAAACTGTTGCACATTACTCCATAGACAGTTTGCTGACTTATGCTCTAACTCTTGCTAGGAAAATACACCTTCCTGTCAAACACCAAGTCCATGTAGTCCTTTTCTAGACAGGAAAGGCCGTGGTAAATTTTCTGTGGAAATCTGTGGTGGTTCCAATATTCTGAGGGTGGGAATAAATATAACTCTGAATCAGTACTAGACTGTGATTGCTGCCCTTGCTCAAGTGGTTCAGCTGCTTTTACAGCTCATGGTTTTACAGGCAGGTGATTCGTGGAGACAGTGTGTGCCATTTCCTTTTCCTCTCAGGAGTGGGCAATCCCCTTACTATTGTTGACAACTTCACATTTAAACAGCTGCTGAACTGCTGTTAAACAGATAATAGTACTTAAGTATTTCAATTGAGAAGTTTGAGGGCTTTGTGCTCTGAGTTTTACTTTTTAAACACCGTGATTTAACTGTGTTATATTTAGTTCGTTTTTAATGCTGATTTTTATTTTCCCAGAGGCAAAACAAGCTACCACTCACAACCTCCAGGATCTCAGACACCACCACCATACCTTACAGAACAAAAAATAGCTGAAATGCAGGAGGGCTTTAATTTAAAGAACCTAGAAGAAGAAAACAGCAACACTGTTCAAGGTAGGACTGTTACTGTAATACACTACCATTAATCATAGAATGTTTGGGGTGAAGGAGACATTAAAGTTCTTGTTCCACCCCCCCCCGCCATGGGCAGGGACACCTTCCACTAGACCAGGTTACTCCAACCTGGCCTTGGACACTTGCAGTGATGAGGCATCCACAACTTACTTGGCCAGCCTGTTCCAGTGCCTCACCAACCCCTATTAAAAATTTTTTTCCTAATATCTAATCTAAACTTATCTAGGTAAACTTACCTATGCTCAAATCCAAGATTTTCAGCTCCTAGCAGTCTCAGAGAATTGTACTCTGCCTGCTTATTGGGAGTGCTGTCTGGGGCAGGACTGAGATGTGTCCCCTCAAGGTGGGCATTACACCTGGTGTTGTCTGACAGGGACTCAACACACATTTACTGTGTTTTTTGCCAGCTTTAAAGTACCCCAGTCCAGCAAGCAGCATTACTTTCCAGTCTGCTGGTATGACAGATGGGACAATAGAGGAAAATAAAGTGATAGAGGAAGGATCAGAGTGGAAGAACATGGGAAGAACTGAGGAGGACGAGGAGGAAGAGGACGAAGATGAGGAGGAGGAATTCACAGAAAGTGATGATGGTCAAGATGATGTGGAAGAAGAAAATGATGTCAAAGAGGTAAAGGAAGGTTTCTACCTGTTTAGATCCTGACACTGAGTACCCAGTCAGTGTCCTGCTGTGAAGTGAGGCACTGTGGAGACCAGGTGTCATCAAAAAGCCTCTCTCCTCGAGATAAAGGGTTGGGCTGTTTTCCTTCATTAAGGAACAGTATTGTTGTAAGTCAGTTGCCCCAGCAGTGTGTTTCTCACCAGCCGTACAAGGTGGACATCCACATATCATCAGCTCTGTAAGGTTTCACGTGCATGGCAGATTCCATTAGTGATGTTTGAATAACACGTCTGACCTCTGTCTTCCAGGAAAGCAAAGTTCAGGTCACCAGAAAAGCAAAGCTTGGAAAACAACAAACAACCCCTGCAAATCCAGAAGAGCAGATAGCAGGTGTGTATTAAGAACCCTGGCTTGAAGGATGGTCTCTGGTACTCCAGCACCTGCATTGGTTTCACTAACACATGGTTTTCTCTTCTCAGAAGGTGAACATTCCACTTCCCTGTCCTTCAGCTTAGACAAGCCACCAGGGGAAGATGATGCCTACGACTTCAACACAGACTATGTGTAACAATCAGGTGTGAAGGCACTGTTTGGAGACTCATTACTGCTTTCAGAACATCCATGCAGACTCGTGTTGCAGCAGAAGCTGGAGGAATGCTGCATACCAGAGCTGTTGCAAAGACTCTCAATCCTTGCTGTGTCAAATAATGTATATAATAGTGCACCTCCCTTGATGGTTCCAGACTTTATACAGGTCTATGAAACTGACTGTTATTCAGCTTTAAGTCATAAAGTTTATTTCCTGTATTGAAACCTATTTAAAAGAAATTCCTAATATGCTGAGTTAGTCTGTTCACTTTGTCTTATCCAAAGATGTTTCAAAAGGATAAATGCTTTGTCTTTTTCATTGCAAAGCAATGGTAAGTGTTTAACTTTAGTCACATTCAAGCAATTCAATTTCAAGGTACGTTTTCATGCCTGCATAAAATGCTTTTCCTAGAGGATTACTAAGACTGTACCCCTATAGCATGACTTCAGCCAGTAACTCTTCAGTATACTGTGGCAAAACTTGTAGAACTTCAGTATGTAAAGGGTGGCTAAAAAATGCTCCTTGTTTCAGCTAAACATTAGATACTTTAAGCACTACTTTCCATTCTGAACCTTCACTGGGAAATCCTTCTTCACTGGGGAACAAGGTGCTTGTTCTTACAGTGCCCCTGAACAAAAGTTCTTTCCTGCTGCCACCTGTCATACCAGGCCAACAACCTGTCAATATAAAGCACTTCTTTTGCCCTGTGCAATCAGGATGTGTTACTGTGCTCAGCCTGTAGCAGAACTAAAATCATGTTCATAGTCATGAAGGAGCCCTTTTCTTCTGCTGCCCTGTATCTCAAACCATGCAGCACTCAGCTGACCTTGCATGAACACAAAGCCTTTTGTCTAAACATCTTACACAGAAAACTGTTCACAAGCACTATGACAATTTCAGTTTAACCTCTATTAAATGGAATACTTAGCACAGGAGCTGCTGGGATGTATCAGCTAATAATAACCACTACTCAAACTTCACAGAACCAACTATAAAAAAACAATCCAAAACTATTTGCCTGCAGCAGAGGTGATGGGTAGCCATTTACCCAAGGCTTGAGTCAATGTTACAATTAGCTTTATTTTCGAACAAAAATGTTCTAGTGTTCAGTTAAAACCACTTTGCATAGTCAAATAATACTTGAAAAAATTCATCCTTGAAAAGATTCAATTTCACAGAATTCTGCAAGAAAGATTTAGACAGAAATAGTTGGGAGATTTCATGCATGTTGAGGGAACTATTTCACTGAATAACAAAACAACAAAAAACCAAACCCAGAATAAAACCTAGACAACGCTTAATTACAGTACATTGATGTGCAAGATTTGCATGGTGCGAGCACCCACTGAATTTGTATCTTGTTCCTAGAAACTTTGTTTCTGTAACCCACAAAACGCTCCTCCTCTAGAAAACTTGTAGTAAAGAGCAGAAGAACACAACTGAAACGATCTAAACAAAAGTGCCTGTTTGTGGAGATCCTCCCTTGCTGATGGAGTAGCATCCTCTGTCACGCGGGTGACACGAGCCTCCTTTGGGCCTGTGCACTTCACAGCTGCACCTGAGTACGTGCATCACCTCGTGCTCCAGAAGGCAAGGATGGCTCTGGAAGAGAAACTGGCTAAAAAAAAACATAATGTTCTGCTTGGCTCCAAAAAGTTCCTGAGAAAACACCATCAGTTACTCAGACTGACTCTACTTTGCTTCGTAGGCTTCCGAGTGTCTGCGGAGCAGGCTGAACTTGCCCGTGGGGTCAGGGACATACCACTTCTCCCAGACTTCAGCATAGGAAGCTGTTCTTCCCCATGGTTTGAAGTGTCCATTCCAATGGAGCAGCTTGGCAGCTTTCACAAACTGAGGGGAATACCTTTTTCCAGCACTAGACCCTTTCATTGAAAAAGAAGTGTTAGTGCCTGAAATAAAGGCAGCAGAAACACCACCATGCAAAATGCTAACTTCAAAGGATTTAACAAAGGAAATCTTATCATTTATGGAGAAAGGAGGTGATACGGGAGGCAGAAATAAGGGCAAAGTGAAAAACAACTGGGTACAACTGAATGCCTCTTTAATCTCTCTCAGTATCTATTTTAATACACTGCCTTAACTTCCAAATTCTTTAAGACCCAGATGTATTCAGCAGCATATGTATTGTTCATCAGGAGCAAAACCTAAAAAAAGCTTTCCCAGCATTGGGGTTTCATCAGTCTTGGAAGAAACACCTCAAATCACTTCAGATAAACATATAGTGGAAAATGAAGTATTTTCTAAGTCAATTCAAGAACCACTCCCCAGCAGTTCAAAGAAGACCATGAAGACTCAAGGCCCACAAGCCCCAAGAAGGTACTGCAAAGCTGTGCTGCTTAAAAGAACAAGGGACAGACTAGGGGAATGAAAGATCCCTTTGCTGCATCACCAACAGCCCTGGAAAACCACCCTGGGACAGCAGCATGACAGATGTCTCATACATACCGAGATGTCTGACGTTCCACATGGGGTCAATACTGGAATGTTGCTTGTAAAACACAATCAGCAGTGGAGGGGTTGTGATGCTGCCAGCCAGAGTCTTGCTGTAAAGTTCCTCTCTGGAAGGGAAGATAAAAAGTTGGAAAAGGATGCTGGTGTGGCCCCCAAAATCAGTTGATTTTTCACCTGCAGCAGCAGGACAAGAAGCCACAGGCAGACACACAGCCCTTCATCCAAGAGTCAAATGCCACCAGCATAACCCCAGCCCTGACCTGCTGCCACCCCAGCCTGGGGGGTACTTACACTACGTTAAGAGCCATCCACTTCTCCAGTTGCTTAGTGATGTTCTGTAATTTCCATTCGGTCAAGTTGGCAATGAAAACCCCTGGATTGAAAGAGCAAGTGTTGGCTTTCATGGCAAGCTTTCGGATGGTTTCTTTTTTGTAATCTAGAAACCCAATGTAATTATACTGGGGGGGGAAAAAAGAGAGTAGAAATTAGTTTAAAATATGGTGAAATTCCTATTTAAAGAAAAATTCTGCACAACTCAAAACAGGCAGGCATAAGTTGAAGTTGTTAAAGCAAATAACCCTTCCTTTAAAACGAGAAAAACCTTAAGAGATGTAACATTTTAAAAATATAATTATGTAGGCTATATATTTTGAGCAATGCTGCATGGTGTTCATCCTACCATATTATTAATATGGTACCAGTCTCAGAAAAAGTACTTTTTATACATTCACAAATGAAAAATTCTCTCTCTGATGTTCTAACACCTCCTGCTGTTCCATGCTGGGAACTGCCCTCATTGTAAAGCACAGCAGAAATGGAAAGTGCTTTTACTGTGCCTAAACAGAAACTGCAGGTGCCATTTGTAACAAAAACATCAGTATAAACTGGCTGGGGTAGGCACAGTCACACCTTTAGGTTCACAGCATTTAGAACATTTGCAAATGCCTGGGATGTGTGGTATTGTTACCAGTGAATCAGTAAAACTGACCTGGTTGCCTGCTCCACGCACAGCAACTTTGCTACTGGTTGAGTCACAGTCATCTGAAAATGCAGCTGCATGCCCAGGTTTCAATGGAGTGTTGTAAAGCTCAAGAATGTCACCTGGAAAAAGGAAATAAGCACAGAAAAGTCAAAAGCAATCCTTATTAAGTGCCAAGCTATGCTTTGTTCAGGCCATTGCTACAGCAGATAGAACCATTCAGTTTAACTCAACTCATTCATATTTACAAAGTTTTTCCATCTTTCCTTGAAGTGTTTGGGTTCTGTGAGAGGTGGGATACTGATCTCAGCACAGGGCCAGTGGCAGCAAACAAAGGTGCCATACCTTGCACTATCACATCATCGTCCACATAGATGACCTTCTCTGCATGAGGTACCAAGTTGGGCAAGTAGAATCGTGCAAAGGTTAACTGTGAGAACAAGAGAGCAAGAGAAGTGAAGAATTAAATGAAAAATTGTCCAAATAAAGGTGACACTGACTGATTCTTCTGGCATTTATCTATGGCACTAATGTCCAAGACAACTTCTATTAACAAAATAAAGTAGGCAGCAGTATCCTACAAGTAATTTAAAATAAACAGGTTCCATCAATTCCTGGTTTCCTATGAATTTATGTATTGATAAACTAACTTTAAAATTTGTCTGCATAAGAATTTCTTATTTCTCCACATATACCTGTTGTATCTCCAAGGTGTTGACATGCTTGACATACTGTGTTTCACTGTAGCTAGCAGCAAAAAATGATACTAAGCATGCCTATGTAGACTTTCAAATGCATTTCTCACTAGCTGGAAATTTATTTGTACTGAAATTCAGGAATTTGATTATAAAAGATTCCTTCTATGCTAATACAGATGTGGTTTTGATCTCTAGTTGTGTTAAAAGCCAACATCAAAATATACTGCTATTAACTATAATTGCAAAGAGTAATGAACAGCATCCTCACTGGTTTGAAGGTGTCTGCCTTTTGAGGATCCACTTGTACTTTCCCTTCTAAGACACGAGGGTCGAAATCCAAAATGCGGTATCTCATATTTTTCAGAGCAGTGCCACTGAGCCACAGCCTGCAAACAGGGGAAAGGCACAGAGATTGGTAATGAGACAAAATCAAATCAAAACCAAGAGATCTGACTGACAGTGCCACAGATCTTGAGGTGCCCACTCACTTCCCTACCACACACACGTATCTATGGATGTGGGCTATGGGTGAGCCTGGTGGTGTCCTGTGTGGCTGCAGGGATGTGCCCACTGCCAGCACAACTGGGACACGTGAAAGGTGCAAGGTTGCTTCTTGTTTTATTAGAAATACAGGTCCTTCACAAAAACCATCTGTGTGGACAGAGGTGGGTAAAAATAAAAGGATTAAAGAACAATCCACAAAAATGGAGAAACTGAAGTGCCAGCATTTGAATTTCTTGATGAAATGCATAAGTGACTTTTACAACCCTTCCACCAACAAACTCCAACCCCACTGGCTGGGTATAATCCCACTGAAAAAGATGGCTGTTTTCTGAAACTCTGCCAGAAGGAACAGCTGTAGGACTCCCCACAGCAGCCTTGCCAAAGAGCTGCAATAAGAAGCAGCAGCAGGTAAGAATGCAAGTCAGAGGAATGCAGCTCCAGGGAAAGGCAGCTCTCCTCTCAGAGAGATGAAAGTTTATGGTATTGTGGGCATCAATGAAAAGATAATTATTACCTCAAGTGATCCACTGTGTCATTCAGAGTAACAATATGGAAAACCACGTTGGATCTGGTGTGATGGTAAATGCTGTTCATGGCTGCAATTGCACCCCCAAGCCTCTCATCCGAGGCTGCAATGACCACAGAAATCTCCTTGTCATTCCTCTCATCTACCAGCCTCTGGGGAGCTGCAGGAATGAAATCTATAGGCTGCAGTCCTAAGGGACTTGAATCTGTGGAGTATAAATGGCACCATGTATTTATTTTTATTATTATATGTTATTATTACCACACTAAAATTCCCAAGACCTTCAATTATTTCTGCTATGCAAGCACTTGGATGTCTCAGCTGAGCTGTGCATTACAGCCTGCCAGTATCAAACACTTAACACAGAGCACCTGCTTTTGAGAATCTAATGAATAGAAGAACACCACAATTACAAAAAACTACACACATTTAGCCACACATAATCACACACAGCACAAGGAACTAAACTGAGACTGAGCTTTCCATGTTTACAACCTCACTTCCCTCTCCCCTTTACCCAAAACACATGGTAGGTTCTCTCTGGCCAGAGCATGTGCTTTCCCACCAATCTGAAAAAAAATAATACTTTTTTAAAAATTAAAATAAACCCCAACATACCTGACAACTCCCGTTTCAAGAAATCACTGAGACTTAGGAAGTTATGATGAAGAACTAGCAAAAATATGACAACAGCCACGATAAGGATGGAAATGTTCACTGAAAATTTAGAAGAAAAAATGCTCATTAGTATAAGCAGAGAAAAAGAAACTCAGATAGAAAAGATTTAAAAAAAATTAGACATACGTATGTACATACCTTTCCTTAGTGTCATTTTTCTATTATTTTATTTATTAGCATAAGGTTCCTGAAAACCTGCAAGGAAAAAAACACAGCAGTCATTTCCTACTTCCAGTGTATGCCTACACACACTACCACCAGGAGTGTCAAAACACTTACTGTGTCAAATGCAGTGAATGTTTCCTTCTCTCAAAGAGAGAAAACTGTATGCCATGTTTTAATAAGTATGGTACCAGTAAATACTTAACTACAACCACAGAATGGTTTGGGTTAGAGGGGACCTTCAAGATCACCTGGTTCCAACCCCCTGCCAGGGGCATGGACACCATCCACAGCTTCTCTGGGCAACCTGTGCTGATGCCTAAGCACCCTCACAGGGAACAACTCCTTCCCAGCATCCCATCTAACCCTGCCCTCTCTGTCAGTGTGATGCCATTCCCCCTCATCCTGTCACTCCAGGCCCTTGTCCAAAGTCCTCTCCAGCTCTCTTGGAGTCCCTTTAAGCACTGGAAGGGGCTCTAAACTCTCCCCAGAGCTTTGTCTTCTCCAGGCTGAACAGTCCCAGCTCTCTCAGCCTGGCTCCAGAGCAGAGTGTGCTCCAGCCCTCAGAGCATCTCTATGGCCCTGATCTGGACCTCCTCAAACAGGTCCACATCCTTCTTATGTTGGGGACACCCCCCCCTTCCTTAGCTGTCTAAAGAAAAACTTGGAGGAAAAAAAGTAGACATACAGATCTTGCCACTGACAGGAAAAAAAAAAAGCCAAACCCCTTCTGCCAGTCAAAAGTGATCTGAAAAGATCTAGGAAATTATGTGAGGTTTCTTTACTGTTGAAACAATTTATTTAACTATCTGAATTGGAAATATCTAAACAATAAATTTATTGTTATACATTTCCTTCCACACTTAATCAACGGCAAGACTTTGTCAGGATATAGCATTCATGAGATTTCAACAAATAGCATTATATACTCTTGAAAACCATTGAAATCTATACATAGAATATAACAGAATATGACCTGAGGTGCCATCTCATGAAAGATATCACAAAAGTGGGAAAGAAGGTATTAGCATCATATTATGGAAGGGGGTAAAACACAACACTGATGTAATTCTCGAAAGAAATTCAAACACGCTTGTTCATTATTTAAGGGTAAAGATGACTGAAATCAGAACAAGAGCTGGAGTGTGAAGGGGCTCTCGGGTAACACGCCGTAAAGCACTGTAACAACACACAAAACACCAGAAACGGCGCCAGGCTTGCGAAATCTCCCCACGAGAACGCGGCAGGCTGTGCTGGGACCATTAAACGTGTCAGACCCGACCACCTTCCCCGCAGTGCTCCCCCGGGGCGGGCAGGTTAGCGGAGCACAGCCAAACCCGGCGGCACAGGGGCTCTGCCACGTCTCCGTGACACGGCACTCGGCAATGCCCAGCGCACACACAGAGCCTGTGCCAGGGAGGGGCGGCTCAGGGAGCCGGGGGGGCTCGGCCCGGAGAAAAGGAGGCTCAGGAGGGACCTTGTGACTCCCCACGACTCCCTGGCAGGAGGGGGGAGCCGGCTGAGGGTCGGGCTCTGTCCCAGGGAACCAGCAATAGGGCAAGAGGGCACAGCCTGAAGCTGGGCCAGGGGAGGTTTAGGCTGGACATGAGGAAGGAATTCNAAAAATATGACAACAGCCACGATAAGGATGGAAATGTTCACTGAAAATTTAGAAGAAAAAATGCTCATTAGTATAAGCAGAGAAAAAGAAACTCAGATAGAAAAGATTTAAAAAAAATTAGACATACGTATGTACATACCTTTCCTTAGTGTCATTTTTCTATTATTTTATTTATTAGCATAAGGTTCCTGAAAACCTGCAAGGAAAAAAACACAGCAGTCATTTCCTACTTCCAGTGTATGCCTACACACACTACCACCAGGAGTGTCAAAACACTTACTGTGTCAAATGCAGTGAATGTTTCCTTCTCTCAAAGAGAGAAAACTGTATGCCATGTTTTAATAAGTATGGTACCAGTAAATACTTAACTACAACCACAGAATGGTTTGGGTTAGAGGGGACCTTCAAGATCACCTGGTTCCAACCCCCTGCCAGGGGCATGGACACCATCCACAGCTTCTCTGGGCAACCTGTGCTGATGCCTAAGCACCCTCACAGGGAACAACTCCTTCCCAGCATCCCATCTAACCCTGCCCTCTCTGTCAGTGTGATGCCATTCCCCCTCATCCTGTCACTCCAGGCCCTTGTCCAAAGTCCTCTCCAGCTCTCTTGGAGTCCCTTTAAGCACTGGAAGGGGCTCTAAACTCTCCCCAGAGCTTTGTCTTCTCCAGGCTGAACAGTTCCAGCTCTCTCAGCCTGGCTCCAGAGCAGAGTGTGCTCCAGCCCTCAGAGCATCTCTATGGCCCTGATCTGGACCTCCTCAAACAGGTCCACATCCTTCTTATGTTGGGGACACCCCCCCCTTCCTTAGCTGTCTAAAGAAAAACTTGGAGGAAAAAAAGTAGACATACAGATCTTGCCACTGACAGGAAAAAAAAAAAGCCAAACCCCTTCTGCCAGTCAAAAGTGATCTGAAAAGATCTAGGAAATTATGTGAGGTTTCTTTACTGTTGAAACAATTTATTTAACTATCTGAATTGGAAATATCTAAACAATAAATTTATTGTTATACATTTCCTTCCACACTTAATCAACGGCAAGACTTTGTCAGGATATAGCATTCATGAGATTTCAACAAATAGCATTATATACTCTTGAAAACCATTGAAATCTATACATAGAATATAACAGAATATGACCTGAGGTGCCATCTCATGAAAGATATCACAAAAGTGGGAAAGAAGGTATTAGCATCATATTATGGAAGGGGGTAAAACACAACACTGATGTAATTCTCGAAAGAAATTCAAACACGCTTGTTCATTATTTAAGGGTAAAGATGACTGAAATCAGAACAAGAGCTGGAGTGTGAAGGGGCTCTCGGGTAACACGCCGTAAAGCACTGTAACAACACACAAAACACCAGAAACGGCGCCAGGCTTGCGAAATCTCCCCACGAGAACGCGGCAGGCTGTGCTGGGACCATTAAACGTGTCAGACCCGACCACCTTCCCCGCAGTGCTCCCCCGGGGCGGGCAGGTTAGCGGAGCACAGCCAAACCCGGCGGCACAGGGGCTCTGCCACGTCTCCGTGACACGGCACTCGGCAATGCCCAGCGCACACACAGAGCCTGTGCCAGGGAGGGGCGGCTCAGGGAGCCGGGGGGGCTCGGCCCGGAGAAAAGGAGGCTCAGGAGGGACCTTGTGACTCCCCACGACTCCCTGGCAGGAGGGGGGAGCCGGCTGAGGGTCGGGCTCTGTCCCAGGGAACCAGCAATAGGGCAAGAGGGCACAGCCTGAAGCTGGGCCAGGGGAGGTTTAGGCTGGACATGAGGAAGGAGTTCTTTACAGAGAGAGTGATCAGCCATGGGAATGAGCTGCCCAGGGCGGCGGTGGTGGAGTCACCAACCCTGGAGGTGTTTAAGCAGAGACTGGACGTGGCACTTGGTCCAGCAGACAGGGCGGTGTTGGGTCAGGGCCGGACTCGGTCACCTCAGAGATCCTTTCCAGCCCGGCTCATTCTGCGACACGCGGCAGCCGGAGGCGAAAACACACACGGCAAAAACACACACAGCGAAACACACACGCACAACCCCGGCCGCCCCTCCCTCCCCTCAGCGCTGCCCGGGGCGGGCACAGCCCCGCTCGGGGCCCGCAGGGCCCGCCTCTCCCTCACGGAGCCGCCACAGGGCTGCCCGAGCCTCGGGCCGGGCCGGCGGCGGCTCCGCATGAGGGGGCGGCCCCACACGGACGGGTATGGCCCCACACGAGTCACCCCACACGGGCGGGTATGGCCCCACACGAGTCACCCCACACGGACGGGTATGGCCCCACACGAGTCACCCCACACGGACGGGTATGGCCCCACACGAGTCACCCCACACGGGCGGGTATGGCCCCACACGAGTCACCCCACACGGACGGGTATGGCCCCACACGAGTCACCCCACACGGACGGGTATGGCCCCACACGAGTCACCCCACACGGGGGGGTATGGCCCCACACGAGTCACCNAGGCGCCTCCGCCGGGGTCCCGCGTCGCGAAGGCACCGCTTGGCGAGGAGCCGCGTCCGGGCGGTGGCTGAGGCGGCCCCGCGGTACCGATGGCCGGGGCGGTACCGATAGCTGAGGCGGAGGCTGAGGGGGCCCCGCGGCACCGATGGCTGAGGCGGGGATGGCTGAGGCGGNCGGCCAGCTCAGCACTCCTTTCCGCCGGTGCCGGTCCGGTGCGGGATCCGCGCCCAGCGCTGCAGGGCCCGGACAGCGCGGCCAGGCCAGCCCGGCCAGGCCAGCCCGGCCCGGCCNTTTAGCGTGCTGGTTCGCCCTCAGGTGATACGGCTTTTAAAGCTGATCACAGGGATGCTCTGAAGGGGCGTTGCTGACCCTGTTCCCAGGCGGTGTGAGAAAAGTAATTCTAGTCCGGTGTGAAAATTGAAAGAAACAGGCTGAGAAGCCCTGGCCAGGCTGAGTGTGGGCTCTAACCCGGGAGCTAAACAGGCAGGTTCGTGTTTTGAATAGCTGACCAAAAAGTGTCTCTCTCTCCACAGGACTACAAGGGCCAAAAATTAGCAGAACAGATTTTTCAAGGAATCATTCTTGTCTCTGCAGTAAGTATACTGGAATTGTGGGTGAGGACATAAAAGGCTATTCTGTTTTCTGATTTTACAAACAACTGGGGTTATTTTCCTGATTGTTTGGGGTGTCTAAAAGCTTTAGACCAAATCAGAAGGGCTGTCGTGCATTAAAACTTTACTTCTTCCCTTGTTTTACTTTCATTATTGGCCTGCAGTTTTGAAAACAAGGTTAGAAAGATGGGGGAACTATGCTTTTGAAAAACCTGCTTGCCCCTACAATTTAATCATGGCATGGGAGATGTGTTTCTTCGTTTAGAATTTGATTTTTTTAATGTACTTTTCCCCCAGGTGATTGGTTTCATCTATGGATACATCACTGAACAGTTTGGATGGACTGTCTACATAGTTATGGCTGGATTTGCTTTATCATGTTTGGTAAGAATTTTTTTTTACCCAAACCAGAAAATATGTGCACTCTTTAACCTGGAATAATTGTTAAATTAAGGGGCTGTCAGCACAGACTAACGTTTGTAATTCAGATTGTTCATATGTATTTGTACTTACCTGCAGAAAGTGCTTTGCAGGCCAGTAAGTGCCTTTTCTGAAATGCTAACAGGATTTTAGAGAACACTGCAGTTAAATACCGGGTTTGAGTTCATTTTTCATTTCAGTTAGCTGTCACTGTTAAGTCCAGCTGGCAGCATCAGTAACAGAAAGGACAGTGAGGCTTCCTGTGCAGTAGGAGCTTGTCACAAACATTTTGCAGCTGGCCCATGACTGAGGGAGGCAAGGAGGCAGAGTATGGAGTTAGAGGAGTAATTCCTTATTCATGCACATGAGATGTCCCATTCCAATGGGGGCACTCCAAATCCAGTTTTACACTTGGTTCTTACACCTTTCAATAGTTCAGATAAACATGATTTGAGTGATCACTGCTTGGCTCACACACACGCTGCAGCTTTGAAAAGCCACTATACTTCTCTGGCATCACCATCCATCTGCTCCTTCCTTACCTAAGCATCCCTGAGTCAACATCTCCATGATGCCAGGCAAGGGGAGGGTCTCATGGCAGTGCTGGGATGCTGCTGTCACCTCGGGAGGGCAGGGGTATCCCTTTTTCTTCAGGGTGGGTGCTGTCCTCCTCCTTGCAAGGACCTGGGGGCCTTTAGTCACCTACTTCAGTTTACACTGTATACTGCACAGTCATACGTGCCTTTCTAGTATGAAACTGTGTGAGTTTTCTTAGGACTGATTGATGGAACAGTTAGGGATTCAGATTTTCCTAACAAGCTGTACAAAACAGCTCTTTAGCATGTCAATTTAAGTGCTCTGCTTTCGTTCTTTGTCTCGCAGCTGACACTCCCTCCGTGGCCCATGTACCGCCGCAACCCCCTCAAGTGGCTGCCCGTGCAGGAGTCAGGAACGGAAGAGAAGAAGGCAGCAGACAGAAAGCCAAAGAGACATTCTAAAAGCTAAAAAATTACGGTTCTTTGTGCTGTTACTTTGTTAAATTTTGCTAAATGAATTTCCAGTGAGAGATACTTTCTTGGCTTAGTGTCTGGGTGTTTAATGAGTGCGTCCTTGTATGCTGTCATGAGTACTCCGAGCCCTGCGGAGAGCATGAGGGCTCTGAACCTGGTCTGGAGTTTCAGTGAAGTCACTGGAAACACAGGGATGGGCAAAGGGTAAAGCAAATACCTGATGAAATTCTTCTGCGGTGTACTCACCTCTTCAGCCACCTCTAAAAGACAGCGGACACAGCTGGTTAATGTATCAGACTGGCCTCTCTGACAGCTTAGACAAATTTGTTCCATGTTGTCCCTGTAGCTTTCAGTTACTGGATTTTTTTCCCCTCCACAGTAGCTGGTACCTCTTCTTTGGCAGAGTACATCATGATTTTGACTCTATGATTCCATGTGTCTAAAGGTAGTTTCTGTAATTTATATTTTTTATGGTTAACACTTCAGTTTGAAGATCATTTGACTACTAGGAACTTTCTTAAATGTCAGCAACAGCCCCTGCTGACAGCACAAGTTGTACTGGCTTTGTCAGCATCTTAGCAGCAGAAACTTAAATAACTTAAGGCTATTGAGGTCTCATCTTCCTCTAGTATTTTAGTAAAAAGGAACACAGCAAATCAAAACAACTCCAGTTAAGCTGTTGTCATAGCCTAAAAGATAATATACAGCTGGACTTCTACTCAAATATGTCTAACCACGTGTAAAACAAGGTTGTAACAAATCCTGTGAAAGGGTACAGGCCCCACAGCTCAAACTAAGACTGTTCTGGGAGACTGAAGAGTGGCATTTTTAGGTTAAAATAAATTTTCCTGGTATGAGAAGGTAACATTTTGACTCTGCAAAATACAATAGCTCTTGAACCATTGTAACTTGATCATCTCATACATGAGAGGCAGCAGGATCCACAGATCCATTTCTTTACTACTGACTCATGTCATTAACCTCCCTCACAGGTGATGCAGGTTACAATATCTCAGCTACAGGCAAGAAGAGAGAAAGGTTCTTCATTCAGAATTTTATTTTACAAATTCAGTTTATTTGACTACTTTATCCTTTAAAAAAGAACATGTGCTTTTTCTGCAGGGGTGGTACACAACAATGCCTGGTGTGTGTAGCAAGACAGTCAGGATGCAAAGACAGGGAAGAGCTAAGACATTTCTCTAAATGATTCTGGTCTTGGGCACTTTCATTCCTGAAAGGAATTAATATTTGTAAGGCAAAAGGATTTCTCCAGCTGGGACCATGGTAACTATGGCTACATTCCTTTCAAACATTTTCAGGCTTGCTTTATCCAGTTATCAAGTGTTTTCCACCACCTTGGCAACTGCCTGAGCAGTGAAACACAAAGGCAAAGTCTCTCCTTAAAAGCAGTACAGCCACTCCCTTCTGCACTTGGACTTGGCAATTCATACCATTTTGGTTCTCCAAAAATTAGTAATTTTTTCTCCTGCTACATTTTCACAGCTATCTGAGGTAACAGCTTATAGCCTATCACACCAGAGCCTTGGCAGAGATTTTGTTACTCTCTTTACAGGACCATACCAAAAACTTTTTGCTATGACAAATCCAAACCAAAACATAATTTTTTTGACACTCCTTAGTATACAAAACTTGATACCCATCCCTATGTGCATCTATGAGAAGCAACTTTTAAAGTTTCATTAGGAGAATAAAAACTAAACTAACAGTCTCTTTTCTGAGAAAGTGATAGCCTGGTTCACATTTTAACATGAAAAATACTACTACAAACTAACGTTTTCTGCAGGTTCACCTCCTTATTCCAAGCAAAGGAGATCAACAGAGAAACGTGCTTTGTAAGCTGGTCCAGTCTATCGAATGGGCTATAAAAGAGTCCTTTTCTCTAAGGAAAAGACTGTGGTCAGAGCTTCACATTTTCTTCAAGGAATTTCAGGTGACGGGCCTTTGCGCTGTAACTCCCGTACTTGTCTCCCATGTGCTCCTGCAGCTGCAGCTGTTCAGAACACACACACGGCTTACTGACACTGAAAGGCACCAGGAACTACCAAAACATTAACAGAAAAACACCAAAGCACTCAACTGGAAGCAGAATGCAAAGCTTGGCAATGTAGGTGAGAGGGAGGAAAAATTAAAGTCTTTGTTGTCTGAAGGCAAGAGTTCCAAATCCCACCCAACAATTTAAAATATAAATCAGATCTTCAGAGGTTACAAATGAAATACAGCATGGAGAAGACAGAAAACTACACCATACTTAGGCTCTTGCCTGCCCCTGACTACATAAAGACTTTTTGGAATCAAGGTTTGTCCTTTATCAATAAGGTAAAGACCCTTCCCATTTATCCAGCTTTATAAAGCAATTAAACTATTTGATTAGGAAAGACATTCACCTCTCTTTTCACTTCATCATCATCTTCCATGATTCTGTACACCTTCTCAAGAAGTTTCACTCCCAATCCTTGCACCACATCAGATCTTAGGATTTCAACCATTCTCCTAATCTTGTCAGGGACTGACAACATATCTATTGAAATAAAAGACAATTAAAAATTAATACAGTAGCAATTACTTTCAGTATAGACAATTTTCATACACTGTAGAAGAAGAATATGGGATGACTAAGTATTGCCACAGAATTCCAGAGCAACAGACCTGAAGGAATCTCCTCAATGTTTAATTCCTCTGATTCATCAGGTGATTTTCCATGCAAAATCAAAGTGTCTCGATACTTTTTATGGAGTTTAAACTCTGGGGCTTGAGTTGAGGTTACACAGTGCTCAGAGTTCTCCTTGGAGTCCATTTTCAGCGTCCAGGTCATCAGCTGCACCAAGTCATTCATTTCATTCACATTGCTTTTCCTAGGAGAAGATGTAATTCAGCCACTGCTCATGATGCAACTTCCACCCTGCATTACGAGGCCCTTCAGTAAGTTTAGTGAGGTCCTGGGATGTATTCCATGTTAAATTACTGCTTGTGGTGCAGTTTTATCACTAACAACACCAGCAATATTGCATCTAAACAATGGCTCACAGCCCTGTCACCCTGTCCACAGTCCTACTGGGTGCTGCCAGCTCTGCAGCAATGCAATAACTGACTGCTTTTGAGAAGCTGCTTGCACTCCCAAATTCAGAAATACATTCAGCCTCATTCACAGTGGAAAGGAAGCACATTGGCACCTTTTAAGCCATGCTTTTAGTGCACCTTGACAGTGCTTGTCCTCTGGTGCTGGAAGAATGGTTTACTGTGAAGCTACAGCTGATAAAAAGCAGAGGTACAGGATCCCATGTCCCAGGAAGTTCAGCATGGAAAGTGTACAGTCACAGAAAGCCAACAGTTAAATGCAGTTCTTTTCCTTAATGCACCACATACTTCTTCAATCACTATGTGGAGATGAAGCACGAAAGCCATTTTTTGCCACTCCAAGTCAAGGTCTAATCTAGCAGTGAAAACTCTTGCACAGTATTAAACAAAATACCTCTCCTTGGAATCACCATCAGACTTGTCTGTAGAGCTTGTGGAGGAGCTCAGCTCATCATCAGACAGGCAATGGGTTTCTCTCTTTTTCTAAGTGAAGAGGGAATGACAAAAATTCTAAGAGCTGAAAGTAATTTAGCAATGTGGTATGAATTACTGTTCTTACATGGAAGGAACACTTTCAACAAGCATATTCTTACAGACTCCTCCTGATATTTAAAAGGTGTAACCTTAGGTTTTAAAAACAATTTAATATCCAGGCCATCATCAACATACTGTATGAAATGCATATGTGACTACCATGACATCTCAGTCATAAACCACTGCAAATGCTTCACAAAGTGTCTCTATTAATTAAATCATGTATCTCTGTCAGTTCTTTGCCAACTATATCATAAAGGCATCACCCTTAGCCATCTATTGGTCTTTAAGACACAATAAAAATAACATTTAAATACATTTGTATCAGTTCTGTAAGTTCCCAGCATTCCTTGAGATTTTAACCACTTGCTAGCCACCTGCACAGCATAATATGCAGAAGCATCACCAGCATATGCACACACAACCAGCCTGTACACCTTCTGTAACTTCACTTTGTGACTGCACATGAGTTTTTGCATTAAGGTAACAGTTCTAAGCACACACATGTGGGTAAAACATGCAAAACACTACCCATGCAAGTGCTGGGCAGATTTGAATTTCAGACTCAAATTTCTTCACTGTTACTCTTCTGTATTTATTTATAACTACAGATTAAAAAATAAAAATGTTCAACACCACGAACAAAGCAAAATTAGATGTACCAGGTAGTGTGTTGTGAATAGAAATTTAAAGCAGACTATTGATCTGTAACCAAAGCACAGTTCAGGGGAAGGTTTTTCCCTTCCAAAACAAAATAAATTCTGCAATTTAGAGAGCCCATAGCAATTAGCAAGAGATCCCTGGTTTTCATCTTTGAAAAGTGGAGTGAAAATAGACAGGAAGCCTGAAATGTTAAACTGATGGAGCCAAACAAAGTGGGTTAGAGATCTGCCCTCCAGCCCAGGACTTACAAAGCAGTATTTACAGAGAACTGGGCACTATTACTGACTGAGAGTTCCTTCCACTCAGTTTACCTGAGAAATGCTGGCATCTGATGAGGACTGAGCAACTTTAACACAGTTTTCCACGTGTGGTTTTGCTTCAGCTACAGCATCATTTGATGATGGCCTTGCTGGGATCACTGGAAGGATGACATTTTTACAATATTTACAACTCAGCCACATGTATTTCCAATTAGTTTCATGCTCATGCAAGAAAAAGTCTATCACCTGGCAGAAGACAGGCAGGTAGGTAGGTATTCTGCTAAGGGGAAACATTGAAGCTTCTGTCTGAAAGGTGAATATTCTGTGTTTCATGTACATTTCAAAGACAAGTTACCACCACAGAACACAACCTAACATAACTGACTGAGCAGCAGAAAGATACAGGCATGTTAACAGAAATCTTTACTTTACACAGAACTAGGCCCTTAGTGCATCTTTCTGAAGATGGCAGTGAGGAACAAACAGGTTACAATTTCTTCACAAAGAAGTTATTAGCCTACTTATACAGAAAATGTGAACATGTAAACATAAATGTTACCAGAGGGAAACATCTCCCGAGACTGTTTGAGCCTCCTTCGCTCTCTCGCTGACAAGGGCCGCTCCTTCAAAGGAAGTTAATTTGCTATTAATTTGCAATCACCTTAATGGCTCCTATTATCTAATCAGGGATAAAGCAAAAACTCCTTTTCAACTGGCACGGAGGAGAGAGCTGTTAGAACAGACCTTCTGATCATCTAACAAATGCTTAATTATTTAACACAAAATGGTCTTGTTCGATGAGACTAATCTGCACTGACCTCCAACATTCAGCGAGGCAGCTGCTCATCCCACATGGAGCAGGTGCTTGACAGGCCTTCCATTAGGTAGGAAGCCCCTGCACGTTTCTTTACTCACTATGCATACACTCAGACAACAAACTGCTCAGAAGGAACGAGACAAAAACAAGCAACATCCAGCACTTACCGGTGGATTGGCAGCTTGACTGGCTTTGGCACCAGTTACAGGCTCAGAGGCTTCAGCACTGTGCTGCTCTGCACACCTCTGGGCTGGCCTCGTGTTCACGTCAGAAGGAACAGGCAGAGGGCGAGGAGAAACTGTTCTGAACTTGACAGAGAAGTGAGCAAGAATTTATATATATTTTTTTTAATAAAAGTTTAAGCACTCTGCAATCTACAGACATTCTGTTGCATGGTAAAGCTAAATGCCAGAAGGTTTAAAATCCTACTGTAACCTCTGCACATCTCCCAACTCCATCCTTTCCTCTCCACATCTCTGCTTGCATCCATTTCCCCTCTCTCCATCCCTACATCTTGTCTCCCTCCTCCCAGGCTTTTTTCAGCCAAGGCCTTTGCAGCCACTGTCCCCACCCTCATACATCAAAACCCAGAAGAAAAACGGTATCAATCACCAATGACCCTCTTTATCCTCTACAGCCAATGCCTTTCCCCAAAGAAACCCCTCTGCTCAGTGTGGAAGCAGTGACAGGAGCTCTATCCTGTGTGCATGCCAAGATTTTTTCCAACAGTTTGCACTCATGACCTCAGGGCAGCCAACACAGGTGTCTCTTCTAAAGCCCTAGTAAGGTACTACCCACCTCAGGCAGCCTTTTCCACAACGGTCAGGAAAGGTACTGACTTGTAGTCACAAAGAGTGAGAAGTCCCGATGGGATTTTCTAGGAAAGGCTGCAGCACAACAAAGGCACACCCATGTGGCACACCCACCTCACCCCCGTGAGGGTGACTGAGATGCTCAAGGATTTACACAGGCTGCTTCTGAAGGGTCAGTGCTCTGCAGCTTTTTACCAGCGAAGTTACACAGGTATACACGAAACACGGACAGCATTAAAACACCCACACCTTTTCTTAAAAACAGGTCCCACTTTTAAAGAGGAGAAATGCAGAAGTCTGAAAGGGAAGAGGAGAGTTATTTTTCAAGTATCTGCACCTTCTCTGAGCAGCCTTCAGCCAGCTCTCTTCTCTTCTGCTGCCGTGAGAGAAAGGGTTCACTGAGAGAGCTACGAGGCTCCAAACGGAAGGTTTTTCCCTGAGCATCTCCTGAAGCTCCATGACTGACATCATCCTAAGAAGTAAAAGTATTTTTAAAAAATGAAGATGTACCATTTCCAGATTTGCACATACACACTTTAAAAAAAAAATAAAATCAGAAGCCACTTGGCTATTTAAGCTGCAATCACCTTAACACAGCACAGGGACAACCACAATAAACTCTTACTTTATAGATAGTTAGAAAGAATACCTTCTGTACCAGCATTTCTAAGCTACTAAACCTTCAAGAAGGACACTTACTTGAATTACAACAGGAACAAAAGGTCCTCGCAGCTCTTCAGGAGAATCCAAGCTCTACAATAAATAATGATTTCTCATGAGAAAAACTGTCTATGAAAATCACACTGTGGACCAAAATGACAATCACCACCAATTAGCTCCCCATCCAAATCAGGAGAAACTCAAGATTAGCCAGGCCTATTTAGAACACAGGAATTCAAAAACAATTCTTAGTGTCTCTTGAATTGGAAAACTGTTCTCTGTAAAAACAGAATTTCCATCACCTGGATGGAAAGCCCAAAACTACTTCACCTCTTTGCCTTTGCAAATCTGAAGCCAAAGCTCCCAACTACGTAAGAATCTCAGTAATTGCACCAGCAGCATCCTACTCTACCAGAAAAACACATGCAGCAGCTCTCTAAATTTTAAGAGCTGGCCATTAGTTAAATCTATTTCAAAGTCTATTTTAAATAAGCATAAATGTATTACCAGGTCAGTCTGCTTCTGGTCTTTTGATACAGGCTGCAGGAGTTTCAAAGTGTCATCCTCATCTTTTACAGCATTAACAGGAGACTGCTGAGACTCAACACTTTCAGCTTTAAAAGCTTGTTTTGCTCTTTGCTGTAGTCCATCCTCCTTAATTGGTGGGCTATTAGATGTTCCTTTAGAATGGCCTGGAACATTTAAATGCTTTGCTTTGTTATTCTCTGGGATATGCTCACTGCCACACTTGTCACTTCCACGCTTCAGCCTGTCACATGGGAAGAGATCAATGTTCACTGCACTGATTGTAGCTATGGAGTCTCCCAGGCTCTTCAGACCATTATTGCTTGGGTTTTTTTCCACCTCAGCAATTGGTTTCTCTGAGGGACAAAATCTGGGGGCTTTATATTTGATGATGCAATCTTCTTCATTCTAGAATTAAAAGGAAAACAAAAAAGAAATTAATTACTTTTTGGGTATTACCTATGAAAGAATCCTCCAAGCCCCTGAGGAAAATCAAGAACATAACAGATACAGAAACTGCAAGGAAATTATGATCAATTACAGATTGAGAGCCTCAAAAAAAGTCAACACCCACATTTTTAAAGAGATACAAACTGGATTTGCAAATTATCTGTTTCAGGTACTGATTTATATATATCTGGAGTATAAACTTTTCACCAGATCATGAAAGAAAAGTTGTACTCACTTGGCTCTTCCTTAAGGGAGGAGCCAACAAGCACCGAGTTTAAGATGTTGTACACGACATACATTCAGTATTTCAACATTTAAAGCTCAAACCCAGAACAGCAGAATCGTTACAGAAAATAAAAAAACATGCACTTTTGAGTGGAAAAAAACTATTACCACTTGTCATGAGATATTTGAAAAATTATTTGACCCCAAATACCCCACGAGTAATTTTACACAGTGAAAAACCAGGTGGTATTTAGTGAACATCTTGTAGTTAAAGACATTGCAACTACTCTGATACACAGCTGATAATGAGGTTTTTTTCTCTAGAAAAAGCAAGAGGGATTTGGTTTCTGTTGGGTTTTGTTATTGTTGTTTTACTCTTTGGGGTTTTTTTAAAGGAAAAAGTAATACTTCTCTCACAACTTTGCATTTCCTGGCTTGTTCAGAGGAGTGGTTTTGGTGTGTAACATTTCTGCTGTGAGGTTCATTCTTTGCTGAGATGACAGAACAAGGATCTTGAGGTTTAGAATTCATTGTTTTCTTCTGATTTCTAGCTGCTTTCCTGTGAAGAAAACCAAAGCTGCTCATTCAGTCACCGTCAACAAGGTCTTAAGACATTTCATTAGATTATACAAATTAAAAAAAATCCACTTCACTAAACAGCTTTCATACAAAGAGTATCAGATACTGGGCTTTTTCAACAGACTGTGCACAACATCCTCATTTTTATTTCTAGAAAATGAGCTTAAAAACACAATTCAGACTCTGCCAGCAACATACACTTGTTCTGCAGAGCATCAAGGTCAGTCCTATCTGGGAGCAGTAACATAACTGACTGAACCTGACAAAGAAAAACAATTACATCAGCCTATATCAAAAGGAACTCAGTTTTGCAACCCCCAGATGATAAATGGCCTCAAAGAACTCCTGTATTCTTAACCATTGCACAGTTTTACTCTGCATTTTCAGAAAAAAACCCTAATTTCCACTGTAGCTCCGTCGTGTTTCTCCAACTCGTGTGTTCATATGCTTTGGGGCTGCACATAACAGAACTGCTTTCATCCCTCTAGAACAAACCAGGAAAAGCCGTGAACCAGAGGCAGCAGTGACATGACTGTTCAGCACAGAACCACCCCAATGAAAGTATCTTACGCCTTTGTGGCCTCCAGAAACACAGAAATCTGCTGTTTGATGTAGGGCTGCCTCAGGATGCTTCTCACGCTCGGCCGCTCCTCGGGCTTTTTGCTGAGCATTGTTTGTATTATTTCCACCAGCTGTGGGCTGTAATCCTTTGGCATGGGTGGCAGCTGTGAAAGCAAAGGGAAGCCTGGGATTGCTTCACTTCTTGTTTAGGCATGACAGTTGTGCTCGGCTACATACTTTGAACAAAAAATAAAGCCATTGTTCAAATGCTCAAAGTTACCCAAGTGCTTAGTACTAAACAGAATACAGAAATTCCAAGTGTTTGTCTAAGAACTGTTCATAATTTTTCATTGATGTCAGCAACGTTCTGTAAATAAGCCGAAAAATGTATCTAGAATAAATCCATCTTAATTTCATTATATGATAAAGCAAGACAGGTATTTAAATAAGCTGATCTCACCTAACAGGAAAATGGCATCACGTGGAGAGCAATTTGATTTTTAATACAATGTTTAAACCAGATAAAAAATGAAGAAAGTAATCTCAGAACTTTGGGAATTAATCAAAACACTAGTTATGCAAAGGGATAACAAGAAACTCCAGCAATACCTACAAATTAGTGACTCCCTTGGTCTCATATTACATCATATACCACCATGAAACAGCCTTAGTACATAATGATGATGCAGGTAACACGCAAGCTATTTTTAACTCCACGCAGAGTTTCTGATTAGCAAAGATAATCTCAAGTTCTGGGTGGAAAAAATCAAGCACATAAAATGATTTTTTATATAAGAAGCTTTACCTTTCCCTCGATAATTCGATAAACCAGGGAGTTCATGTCCTTAGCATTGAAGGCGTGTTTCAGTGTAGCCATCTCATAGACACAGCAGCCTAATGCCCAAACATCAGACTGGAAAAAGGGAAAAGAATAAGTTAATTGTGCAAGTTTTATCTCCAGACTTAGTCATTTGCTTTCAAAGAGGCTTTAAATGACATTAAACTAATTAAGACCAAACTCTATTGCAAACTTTTGGCTTCGGTCTTTTATTTTTCTTCTCTCTCGTTTTTAATTTTGATCAGCTGAACTACTTTCCCCCAAATATCACCTTTTTTTCCTCAAAAGAAGTGTAGACATCAGCTATTTGTCAAAGGGTTTGCTTTCTTCCTTTTTCAATACAGTATCAGTTCTAACTGGTGAAGGTAAATCTGATTTTTCATTGGAAGAACAGTTTCTCCTCAGCTCTTGCTCACTGCATGCTCATATTTATGGGTGTGCATGTTTTGCAGAAAAAGCTGAATAGGGAACAAATTTGCCTTATTCTGTTAAACTTTAAATTTACAGTAGTACTGCTTATTCATCTCCTTAAAATTTCCTTTTCCTTTTTCCTTTTTTAATGCTGCTATTATGTCTAATACAAACTTTGGAGTATAAAGCCTCCTGGTTGATATATAATACATTTAGAACATGCATCTAACACAGACTGGTATTTCTGTTTGCACTGCCCTCCTGTGAGAGGTACAGGCAGCCTGCTGAACAAATGGGCTGGGGTAACTTAGCACGTGCTGTGAATTCCCAAACACAGTTCCAGAAATAAAGGTTCCTACAAATCTCTCCCCTATTTTTTTTGTTTTGTTTGGTCTCTGGGAACATTAAGAAGAGCTGGAAGCACTAAAAAAAATTCAAACCCCTAGATAAGACTGCAATGTTCTCAGACAAACAAAATAAGGTGCCTAACAAAGCAGAAATGACATTCTCATACTCTACCTTGTGGTTGTAGGGCTTGTTGGAAAAGAGTTCAGGGCTCATGTAGTATGGGGTGCCTATGAGAGTGCTGGCCATGTCAGACTGGTTTTCCAACACTCTGGCTATTCCCAGGTCACCCACTTTGATGATGTTTGTCCGTGTCAGGAAAATATTTTGAGTTTTAAGATCTCTGTGCAGAATGTGCTTTTCGTGTAAATACTGGGGGGGGGGGGAAAAAA
>VXBX01003068.1:97430-110052 GCA_013400415.1 Scytalopus superciliaris
CGTGTGCCCAGCGCCGGGGAGGCGGGCGGAAGGGCCGCCGTCACGGCCCACAGCGCGGCTGTGCAGCAACACCCCCCCACACACCCCCCGGCCTGTCCCCCCGCCCGGCCTGCCCCACAGAGCCACCCCGTCCCCTCGGGTGGGGGTTCAAAAACCTCCGGACTGGTGTAAAAAGAGCTCCTGGACCTCTCCCCGTGTCCCTCGGGCTGAGCGCCTCGGAACCCTGACTGCGGGGGGATCACGAAATGCTGTATTATCGCCGGGCGTTTAACGCCCAGTCCTCAAAATTTGTGTTCCATCAACCGGCTGAAAAGTTTAAGAGATGTTTAGCTCTGTCAGGATAACAAATAAAGCGAAAGGGCCCTGCAGCTGGGCACTGGGGGTGCAGGGCCTGGAGCTGGGGCCTGGTTTCAAACACGGGGATAAATAGGAACTGCTGGAATGGGAATTCTCTGCACCAGACAGGGCACACCAAAGGGTGATACCCAAATGGGGTACCTGAGTGATACACAGGGTTACAGGAGTGGTTTTGAAGAGCAGGTTGAACGGGTTTCACAGGCTGCACGCTCTCTTATGGCTGCAGTAAATTTGAGCCAGGCAAAGCCTTTAAGAAAGTGTCATAAAGATGACAGTTTTCATTTGGAAAAGAAGCATTTGGAGAGGAGATTAATCTCAGTTTCCCCCACAGTAATGGTTGCTGAGTGTCTTTTTGGAGTTACTACATAGAAGAGACACTGCTGAAGTAGTCTGTAACAGATTTTGTAGTAGTAGTCTGCAGATTATTCAAATTAAAAATTCAGTATTTGATTTTTCCCAAATGCCTAATGTTTAATTCCACTTTTCTCACTGGGTTATTTATTAACACTTGGTAAACAAAGCATTATATATGTATGCATATCGTTCCAATTCGAACCCTACTTTGTTCCAAAATGGAAAAGAACCTATTGCTTTCTATTTTATTATTGATTCCTGCCTTTGCATCATCAGACATTTTGGTAACACATGTCAGAAACATCAAGGTAAGTAAACAACCCTGTATGGGGCTCCCACTCCTCCTAGATTAATCTCTTGCAATTTATCAGCATTTATCAGAGAGCTCATACAGTGCTGGCAGCAGGAGCTCTGTGTGGACACAGGATCAAACTTGGGACTCAGACTGGTTGATCTGTAATCAGCCTCAGTTCCCAATCAGCTCTGAAGTTCTCCTGCCTCTCTTTTTAAAAACATCCCTTTCTTCTGTTTTCACTGTCATCACTACATAATGGTAAAAATGTTTTAGTGGTTTTATATTTAAATGTGCAAAGCAATCAGTTCTCCCAGGGAACTGACTTTAGCACATTTTGCAATGCAAAATATCAGTGAAAAAATGCCTCCAAGAAGCAGAGAACAGAGATGTAACATGGCATCAAGATAAATGTCCACTATCCAACCGACATGGTTGGTTTTATCTCAAAAGATTTGCATGTTAGCACAACATGAAATATATATCTGTCAAAATTATCTGTCCCTCAAAGGGGCTATTCTGGTTTTGATTAATCTGAGTAAGGCAGTGATTAAGTTGCTGGCCACTACTACTCACATCCACAAATTATTTTCCTCTCTCTCAGTGGTTACATAATCTGAAAAGTTAGAAAGGGCAAATCTCTTCAGGGAGCATTTTGAGTTACTGGGTGGAATAGGACAAAGCAAATTACATTTCATTTCCGTTGATTAGTTTGTGGTCTTTGCCAAGACTTTTTCTTTGAAAATCATGATAGGAATGTATCTAATTTTTAAAAATCAACTTGAGATTTGATGCTGCAAACTGGAAATGCCAGTGATTCTTATTATTTAACCATTATGTAGCCCATATATAATGTAGCTTTTTCCTCCTGATTGCCATAGTAGCTGTTGTTCTGTGTGTGTCCTGCAATTCTAAAGCCTTTCTAAATGTAAACCTGCCAAAGCTCTGGGCACTGCTCCATCCATACATGCAGAATGCTATGGAAAAGTCAGTTGATTCTTCCAGTTCTGTTATATACTTTATGCAACTGTGATTTGATTGAAATAGAGGGGCTCTTCTGTAGTGTGAAGGTCTCTGTCCCCATCCATGTCCTGGCCCTGCTGAGGAAGGAGCTTGCCAGTGGGGAGTGGTGAAGTGTGGCTGGAAATCAGCCTGAAGGCTCTCAAAGCTGCCTTTAGAGCCACAGTCAGGTAAACACATTTGGCAGAGCCAGTTCTGCTGAAAACTGAACAAAAATCCAGATCAAAGATCCCTGTGTGCACTGGCACACCTTGTTCTTATGGGCGCAGCTACTAAGGGTGGGAAGGATTTCCCTAGGTTAAAAACAACCTGTAGGGCTCCGTATTCAGAGCATTCCAAGCATGGGTAGTGATGGTACAGCTGTCCCTTTATGGCCCTCTCATTCGTTTTGCAGCTCACAGGGAAGTTTGGGTTGTGTAACTGAGCTGCATTATGGTCTCTTCTCCGGGGCAGCCAATTAGTGTCCCTTGGGATGATGAAATCTTCAGGGTTACCATAGATTTGGAAATAATTTGCCTGCCTTGATTTTCCTATGTAGCACTTAGGGATAGACCCAAATACCTCATTCCCAGAGGTCACTTCAAGTTAACTGTACACTCCTTGCTGAGTCCTTTAGTCATGCTGTGGTTTAGTTTCCCAAGCTGTACAATCAGGACTTTTTCAGCAAGTACTGCACTGGGATCCCTCTTTTCCCTCCCTATTTTCTTGTGAGTTCAAATTCTCTTTTCCTCTCCAATTTCTACAGATTTTTTTTGATCTCTGCTCTTTAGTGTTGCCACAGCAAAACAGTATTAAATAAAGGAAGAATTTGTTGCTGTTGCACAATAGGGAAAAAAAAAAATCTAATTGGTGCACCTGGCAAATATGTGGCCATTATACAGAAACATTTTACCAATTTTACCAGTTAACAATTCCCCAAGGCAGAGGATATTAAAATCTCATTTTCATCTAGAATTGCATAATCTTTTTGAATGGCACACTATTGCTTTCTACCCCCATAGCTTAAAATGACCTTGACATCTCAAGCTACATCCAAGTGAATCATTAAAAATGCAGCAAAAACCAGGACCAAATCACAGACTCACTCCCCTCCCCTGTGCAAATCAGGGTCAGCCAGGGCAGGTAGCTGGGCAATGTCCAGCTGAGCTGGGGTATCTCCCCTGAAGACCAGCCCAACTACAAACTCAGGAATGCCTTTCACTGAGAGATTTTTCTGTAGTTTCTTTTCAATGAAAATTGCAGAGAATTTGTAACTAAAGAACACATTTTTGTGTGGTATTTGGTGTGGGTGTGTGTGTGGGTGTGTGTGTTATTTTATTCTTGGTAATTCCAGTGTGAGGAAAGGTTTGTACCAAATAAACTAACATTTCAGTGACTAGTTTTTCATTTCCACAAGTCCATACCTCAGTTTGTCTTTTGTAAGGGGAAATGACAAGCTGTAATGACAGTATAGATACAGGAAAGATAATTCCAGTTTTGGAAAGGACAGATGTGAATTGGTGCACACACTACACAGGCATTAGATAAATCCATGTGGGCTTGTGAAAGAGGAGATGTGTACACACAGAAATTATCTGTATGGCAGTAACAGCTTGAAAGATGAACCTACAAAATCGTGCACAGACTCTTAGTTGAGAAGCCTCCCCCTAAACCCTGAATTACCTAAGATTTAATAGTGTCTTGAAAAGAACTCCAAAACAGACCAAAAAGCAACCCCTCTGTGTCTCAGTTTCCAACCTGTAAAACACCTACTTGTGAAAGGCACCAAAAGCCTTACGTGTGCCTGAGCTGTGTATCTGACTTGATATCTTACTGTGCCCTTACCCCCGTGTTTGGTGGGTGCTTCCACAAAATGTGCCTCCCCAGGCCCTCGGGGCCAAAGGAGATAAGGTGTTTGCAGCAGAGCTGATGGGAACTGAGTTACACAAGCTGTTACTGGAACAGGAGCCAGTAAGTTTATTTAATGCCTGTCCCCTCTGTCAGAAGAGAGTACGTGGTATTTTTGTACAGCTTCTGATATTTGCACCTGCCCTGGGAGCAAATATGGCCAAAAACATGTCCTAACTGCTTTTTCCCTGCCCCCCTCCCACCCCTTCATGCAGCATTCCATAGTGACCATCTCTCCTCTCTGTAATCCTGCTGAACTACCATCAGACCTCATCATGTTGGGATGAGAGGCTGGTGGGCTGAAATAGGGAAAATTTAGGAATAAGTCTGAAAAAGTGTGAGGGTGGGTCTGGGTGAATAGTTTGGATATATGTGACTGGGGAAAAAAATGTGCAAACTGGGTTTTTATGCTTTGATGCAAACCCTTTTTTTACTTCCAAAGGAAAATAAGCTTAAAAAGAAAATACATACTACAGGACCCAGATGCAGGAATTCCCAAGGAAAAGACGTCACTTTCAGGACAAGATATTCTGGTTTTGCTTGATGTCACCACACAGCCAACCTATACTCAAGGAGTCCTGCTATGCAAATTTTAGTGTGTTTTTTAGTCTCAAAGACATCTACCTATAAATGGCACTGAACATTCTTTTCCTCTCACTCTCCCCTCATGTCTCAGATTGTTTTCAGCTGGAAGAAGACACTTTTTGTGTCACTTGAGCAAGATCCAATATGAGCAACATGCCTTACTTGCTCTTCCCTCAAATTTACATCAAATTTCCTAATTAAGGCCTGTCTCAAGCCTTCCTTCTCCTGGACAACTTCTTTTGACTTGTGACAACTACACAAGTGCTTAGTGATTTATTTCTAAATACATCTTTCCTACTTTATTCATTATTTTTTCCTTTTGTTTTCTCTTTACAGAAGCGAAATGCTGACAATGACTTGGTGAGTAAGACTTGGTTTTGTCCAGGCTACCTGGAAAGATTTATAGTGGCTTACTGTGGTCACAAAACATTTCTGTGAGTCCAGTCTGAGCAAGTGGATATTTCTGAGTGTGTGTGACAAGGGAAATAGCCCAGAGCTGTTATAGGTATAGCCCATTTCTGTGTTTAAAACAGAACAAGCCCCAGTTGTGAGGAAGTCAAGAGTAAAATAAAATGGAATTTGGAACCATCCAGAATTGTTTTGGTCTATTTTTAAACAAGATAATTACTTAAATCCCTGCTGTAGGAGTCATCCACTCCACTGATAAATTACAGTCACTAATACAGGGAGGCAGCAGTAAATTGTGTTCTTTGAGTAATCATAAAAAATCACACTCTCAGTAGAGAAAAAAACCCATTTTTTATAATAGCAGCACCTTTGCTGTGGTGGCAGTATTTTGTTAAGGAGGCTGTAGTTATAAGTTGTAGAATAGTGCCATGATGGCATTGTGGTAACACCCAAGGAAACACAGCTGTGCTCCAGTTCTCATGATCAGGGCTCTTCTGTTTTGCTTTGGAGTGTTCAATGTCCTGCCATGGTTTCTTTTTAAAGGTATGATTATGACTAACACACACATCAGTGTAACAGTGCTCTTTTCTTTCCTTGTTTCATTTCTCAATCTACAGGTTGTCAATGGGATAGAAATCTACAACATGAAGATTGATAGTAAAGTAACCTCCCGATTTGCTCACAACGTCATCACCAGTCGAGCTGTCAATCGTGGAAAAGTGTCCAAAGAAGTCTTCTTTGATGTTGAACTCCCTAAGACAGCCTTCATTACCAACTTCACCATGTGTGTAATCTTTACAATATTGTTAGAGAAGACTAAATATTTGTGCAAATTCAACTGGGAGAAACTGAACCAAACTGCTCATTTTTACTTTGCCATTTGATAGATTTCTAAACGCCTCCTGGGTAATTTTCTGGTACTATTAACTTAAAATATATGTGGAGGAAGGCAAACACTGGTACATCTATGGAAAAATGTCTAATTTTCAATTCTTCATCATCGTGGATCTTAGGGAATGGGGGACCTTCCCTGGAGATCCATCCACCTTTTCAGAAATACCACTTGCTTTCTTACTCTGGTGTTATCCAACCAGGAAAGTTCCATTACTTACTTTCCCTGATGGCATTATAGCTTAATTTATCTCTTCATTTAAAAATCATATTTGAATGCAAGGCTTACATTTGAATAAATGTTCAGCTGGAGACAGTGGCACTTGGACAGGTGAGTCTCATCCAGAGGGTTGGTTTGCCATTCGATGAGACAGGATGGTGGAGCTGCTGAAACACAGGAATACGGCAGGGGTAAGTTGTGTTGTCATCAGCCCAGTTTTAGAGTCCCTTATGATACTGAGCACAGAGCTCTTCATTCCAGCTAAATTCACTGGGGAGTCTGGCCTCAGTGAAAGGGCTCAAATATTGGCAGTAGCAGGTCTCTGAAAGTGCTTTTTAGCAAACCAATCAATAAAGAGAGAATTTCTGTAGTAACTCTTCATGTACCAGTCAACTGAACTAGGACTTTCTCACCTGCAGGACAATTGATGGTGTCACTTATCCTGGAACTATAAAGGAAAAAGAAGCTGCAAAAAAGCAATATGAGAAAGCTGTTTCAAGAGGACAGACTGCTGGTCTTGTCAAGTAAGAATGATGTCTTGTGTGGCTTCCACACTGTCATCCCATAGCATACTGTGAGATTGGAAATACCGTGTTCTGGCACGTTCCTGACATTATCAGATCAAAGAACAATCATTAAGTTAGAGTTATTGTAGCACAAATTGTAAAAAGGAAATACAACTTCTTACTACACAGGCAGTATCTGCAGTTATGGAAAGGCTATTTCTGCATTTTTCACTGACCTGTTCCTGGGATTAAGCCCAGTGGCAAGACTTGAATAAATTCTACAGTCTGAGTATGATTTTAGCAATAAATCCTATTTAGAACAGAAAAAACTCCCACCTTTGTTTCACTTCTTTTTGAAAATCATATGCCACCAACCCAAACAACAAATACTGTGAAAGAAGATAAAGATGCTCATTTTCCTACCCACTTAATACAGAGCTTCAGGAAGAAAAACAGAAAAATTCACTGTCTCAGTCAACATTAAAGCAGCCAGTAAAGTCACTTTTGAACTCACATATGAGGAACTGCTGAAGCGGCGCTTTGGAAAATACGAGATGTTCATCAAAGTAAAACCAAAGCAGCTTGTCAAAGACTTTGAGGTAAATGGCAGACTGATCAAATCTGACTGTAATTTAAGAGATTAGGAAATTCTGTATGTCTGTTGAAAGTGGAGGACCGTGGTAACTCCCGTTGGCTCACAGGTGAGCTAAAGGCCCGTGATAATATTTCTAATGAGTCTCATGGGGGGCCCACACCAGCACGCTGTAGTTCAGTTTTTATTTGTGAGCCTGAACAAATTTGCTTATCTACTGAACATTCCAAAAGAAATCAAGTATGAAAACCTGAAAAAGCTATTACAGTGCCTTGGGGTAAAATGGAAGACTAATATCTTGTATATGTCTTTATAGCATAAACTACACTTTTCTTACACCCCCATGAAACAACATCATCTGGATCACATGGATGCATGTATTGCTTTCTGGAATACTGCAGCTTCTGCATGTTAAAACTGGTCTTTGATCACTCCTATCTGCCTTGGTAGAATTCCAGTATCTAGCTTTCAATTACGTTATATTTCTATTAAGGTCTGTTTATTTGTAGCTTTGTTTTTAACCTCTGTGTGCAAAAAGGCCTTTTTGGCTGAAGATGTGTCCACACAAGTGTAGGTTTGGACTGCCATTATAAATTACAAAAGTAAATTTCTTTTGCTTCTATGAAAATCCCTCTCTCACCTCAGTAGTTGCTTGCTGATCCTCCTGTAAATGCCTGAGTGGATGGATTAATCAATGACGATGAATTTTCAATTAATATTTCAGATTGAAGTAAATATTTTTGAGCCCCAGGGTATCACTGAGCTGGAAGCAGAAGGAACATTCATCACCAATGAGCTACAAAATATAATTAAAAAAACTGTTTCAGAGAAAAAGGTACATTGTCTACTGAGTTCCATAATTTACTTATTATGGCTATAATTCTGAAATAATAATGTCAGTGCTACCAAGGGAAGTGAGAGGGAAATAAAATAGAGAAAAGGCAGTAAAGGCTTGTCTGTGCAAAATGAGCTCTGAATTCCAAGGCAGCAAGTTGAAGGCCATCTGCAGACAGTTCAGAAGCCAAGGTAGCTGTTAGCAGGGTATGGTACCAAAACTAGTAGGCCTTGTGCCACAGCAGTATTCGGAAACCTGGATACCAGGAAGACTATCTCTTACAGAAGAACTGAGTCAGTAACACGTGGCTTTCTCTTTTATGGGGATGGTAGAATTCCTAAAACACAGACTGCCTAACAGCCTTATCAAAGGTGTCATTCAGAGTGGAGGGCTGGCCCCAGATAGATGGGGAAGCGAGCACATGGGGAAAGCCCTGGACAGCAGCTTTCATGTATCACTTACCCACCAATAAACAGATAAATACATATGGATACATACAAGCTAATAGGTTAATCTCATGCCTCTGAATATAAATATACTGGCTTTTAAAAAATGCAAATATGTTCTGTAGAAAATTTTCAGTTGTTAAGGTTCAGGTCTAAGGAAGGCGTTTCTTTGCAGGGGCATATCTCTTTCAAGCCAACTCTTGACCAGCAGCGAGTCTGTGCAAATTGCTCACAGTCTGTCTTGGATGGGGATTTGACTGTAAGGTATGATGTGAAGAGAACAACTCCAGATAATTTGCAGGTAAATGTGATAATGTGAAATTCTGAACTGTTAAACAGCCTAACTTGCATAGTAACAGTCAGGGAGCAGTGAGAGCCAACTGCTTGCTGAAGGACAGGGAGCTGAGGGTGACAACAGAGCTGACAGTACAGGGGCTTCACAGCCACGAGCCCACTCCTCACAGTACCTGAGCAAGGCACACCCAGAGATGGCACTCAGATTCAGCTGAGAGTACAGGTCATCAGGCAGGTTTGTGTTGATGAGCCCAAGGTCAAGGTGGGAAGTCAGTCTTCAGGGTGGGATCCAAAACAGGGAGTCCATGGACAGGAACAGGTATGGCTGAGATACAGCTGGAGGCAGGTATTCTGACAGTTGAGCTCAGGCAGGGACTAAAGGTTTCAGTCTCATGCTTAAATGATGCTACTGGGCCCACAGGTGAGTGAGACTAATTGGGGCCATTAAAATCTTTTAGTCCTCTCAGGGGCTATACACTAAATGAGAGTAATATCTCCTTCATCTGTTTTGTCTTTATAATATACCAAGGTTTTTGGTGGAGGTATGGTGTTTGGGGTTTTTTTAACATTTTATTTTTCAGATTGTCAATGGCTACTTTGTACACTTCTTTGCACCAACAAATCTTCCAAAGTTGCCAAAGAATATTATTTTTGTACTGGATAATAGTGGCTCAATGTCTGGAAAAGCAATGGAACAGGTAAGTTATTACATTACTATAGAGTTTCAATGAAAGAGCCATGAAAAAGTGCTGGAAGGGACATGATGCCTTAGAGGGCACTTGCACTGCTTAAGCTGTGCTGAGTGACTGAATGCTGTGACCTCTCTAACGCTCAGTACTTGTATGTGTTAGTTTGAAATGTTCCTGTGTAACAAAAATCTATACATTTAAGCTATAGTTACTTACTTATAAATGTCATTAGTTCAAAACTCTAAATATCAACATATCCAGAGAGCACTGTCATGTGTACTTGACAGCTCCAAATTAAGCTGTACATACAGTATTATGTGCATTGTTTCTGTCATTCATTCTGCCTCTGGGAAGCAGCAGCTCTTTTCGTAGTTAGGACTCCTCGTTCTAAGCTAATGCTCAGAATTTTCAGGTTTTAGTGCTTCATCAAAATGTCCAGGCTTGCTTGTATATGATTTTCTCCACCAACTTGTAGCTACCCATTTCCCATCACCTTCAATTTGCCATGCCAGTTTATCCCAGGGTAAGCAACAATCCAGAGACCTGATTCTCCTCTCAGCTACAAAGATTTACCAGTTGACTGACTTCCCTAGAGTTACTCTGAAACAGACACAGAAACAGAACAAGCTCAGGATTTTTGCACAACATACTGTGGAGAAGTTTAAAACACCCCAATGCTCAGAGATTAATAATGTCAAATCTGTAAGCACCTGTTTTGTTAAATGTTGAATCATATATTTAAATCTTTGTCTTACAGACAAAAGAAGCACTTCTAAAAATCTTAGATGATATTAAAGAAGATGACTTCTTCAATTTTGTATTGTTCAATACTGATGTGTCCACCTGGAAAGAAACATTAATCAAGGCCACTCCTGAGAATTTGGATGAAGCAAGGCAGTTTGTTCGGAACATTGATGCCAGAGGTGGTAAGTACTTTACTAGACTTGCCAGTAGGTCATTATGTAAGTTAATTTATCTCTTCATTCTGTGAACACAATGCTACAGCTCGTTGAGGTTTTAGATTACTGATGAGCCACTCCTGCAGTTGAATTTTACTCAGAACATGACATCTATTTCTCTTTATGTTTCCAAGGTCCAGATATTTTTCTATCTAAACACCCCCCTGCTTATAAACCCAAATCTTTCATTTTCATACTGTAATGAAACCTCTTCACATTCCAATGAAAAATGGGCCTTTATTTTTATGGTCTCTCCTGACCCCAAATTTCTATGTCTACCCTGTAGTGACAAATTTACATGGTGGCATGATGAAGGGAATTGATATTCTGAATGCTGCTCATGAAGGATCTCTTGTGCCCAAGAGAAGTGCTTCTGTAATCATCATGTTAACAGACGGCCATCCAAACCACGGTGAGTCGTGTTGCATGGAATAATAAAGACAGTTAGTTAACTAATAAAACATGCCAGTTGAAACTGACCTTCATCTTTGACTTCTTGATGTTTTCATGATTTAAATGCTCCTATACCAGCATCATAATACAGAACCAAGTTTTTGATAATCCCTCTTAAGAAATCTGAACACGACAAGTCACATTTAGTTTTGTGATCATTTTGTCTGTTTTTGAAGACAATTCAAACATTTCCTGGTTTGATGCAGGTGTATCAAATATTCAGACCATTGAGAGGGATGTAAAAAATGCCATTGGTGGCAGATACCCCTTATACAATCTTGCTTTTGGCAATGGTGTTGACTATGGCTTCTTGGAGAAGATGGCACTGGAGAATAAAGGGTTGGCCCGTCGGATTTATCCTGACTCTGATACAGCTTTACAGCTTCAGGTACAGTAGTTGCCACTTAAATTAGAGAAGTACATTAGTTCAGAAACTACACAGACGTTCTTACTTTCCAGTAATCAAAATCCCAGTGTGTAATCTGATACTGAGAGACTCCAGAGTCTGCTGTAATTAGAGTAGTAGAATCACAGAATAGTTTGAGTTGGAAGGGACCTTTAGTTGCATTTAATTTTTCCGTCCCTCATCTAAGTGGGAAGGGGAAGGACAGTAAAAGGGAGGTACCGTGGGCTATGGCAGAGAGTTCAAAACTTGTGTCATAGGGGGACACAAGTCATGCTTCTGAAGGACCCTGGTGTGCAGCAAAATTGCTGCAGGCATTATATACCCCATACCTCACAGATCATGTGGTTAATGTCATGTCAAGGGATGAGGAGGGTAACAGATCAAAACCCTCTAGATATTCTGCCTTTAGGAGATTACTGGAAGCAGATGTATCTTACCATGCTTCTGAGGCATTTTAGAGTTGTATAAGACATGAGAACAGGTATAGGCCATACAGGGTTGATCTATTTTACTTCTCACATTCCAACAGCAGCCAGTCAAAAAATTCACCAAAGAATTAGATACTGGATTTCATTGCAAGCTCTGCCAAAATCAAATACCTAGTCTCCTTTGATTATGTTGTCATGTCAGTCTCTGCAGATGTAGAGACTTACCTCCATCAGATAGTGGGAAGCTTGGGATCCCTCTTGGTTCATATTGATGGAACTCATCATTCACAGCATGTTGTTCTCAGATATTTTTCTCTCTCTCTTAGCAGGACTGAAGAGTTTGTATATCCTTTCTCATTTCCATTATTTGTAGATTTTTAGGCCTTGTGCTCTGAGATTTAACCAAATATTTAAACATTTCTTACAAAATACACTTTCAGTTTGTGTTGCCAAAACAGCAGGGTGTTTCTGGTTACAGATCTACCTATGAATTAAAGAAACAATGACAGTTAAATGTTTTCCTCCTTTTTTTTTTTTTTTCTTTTAACCCTACAGGGCTTTTATGATGAGGTGTCAAATCCCATGCTCACAGATGTGGAGTTAAACTACCCAGAAAATGAAATATTAGACTTAACTACAAACAGTTTTAAGCATTTCTATGATGGGTCTGAGATTGTGGTGGCTGGGCGCTTTGTGGACAGCAACCAAAACCATTTGACTGTAGGTGTGAGAGGTGAAGGTGTAAGTATGGATTTCTTTGACTTATGTAAGGTACACAAAATCTCAATTTTCAAAGCTGCCAATACTTAAAATATGTACTGCTATTTCTTTACCTCAGTGGCAGGATGTGTTACTGCACGTGTGAGAAACTAAGCATGCCAAAGTCACTGCTCTTAAAATTGCAAATTACTTGGGTAGGTGTACTAGGGTCAGTCTGGAACAACCCTCTGCACTGTGACTGGAGTAGTTTTACTATCAGATATATATAAAAATATATTCA
>VXBX01003068.1:110241-163334 GCA_013400415.1 Scytalopus superciliaris
GTATTTATGAATATACTAATATATTTATAAATATATAAATAATATATAAATTTAGTCTCTAAGTACCCCACCTGGTTCTTTTAGGAGCCAAATGTTCAGTGCTCACAGACACCTCTCTTCAATGGGTGAATAAAAGGGATGAATAAGCCAGCTGAATATTTGAAATATCATCCCCTTAAAATAGAACTCTACTTCTAATACCTCTTCACATGTGGATTCAGTAAAAATATTTACCCCCTGATATTCAAGAAACAGAACACAAACATATTCCAGACCATTATCATAAATAATGGATTGCATATATGCCCCATGGACTGTGGTGTGTTAAATATACTGTATGAAATTAGGTGTATTTCAAACACAAAAAATGTATTACTATTAATTTAGTTCAAGCATATCTGCTTGCACATGTTCCTCTCTGATGCAGCATCATAATCAAAGTTCTTTAAATCCTGAATAGCCAATTTGGAAACTCTGTTATGTCCTGGCGTGTGCACCTCTAACCTTCACAGAAACAACCCGACAAAATTCCTGGTACAACACTGGCATTTTCCTGGGCAAGCCTGTTTTTCAATTTCATAAGATTTTCAGATGTAAAGGTCTTGATTTTTGGGAGGTTCTGGCTACTTATGATACAGAGAAGCTTCCTTACTCCCAACAGGCTAATGATGCCCTGTCATACACTACACAAGAAGATGCTGAGCAAATGGCTCAGGCTTTCCAAGAACAAGAATACATATTTGGAGATTACATTGAAAGGCTCTGGGCTTATCTTACTATTGAACAACTCCTGGAAAAACGGTAATTATATCCACAGTAACATCTTAGCTGTGAGCCCCTTAAGCCCTCTGACTCCTGCAGCTTCAAGGATGTGAGGCTGACATTCAGATCACACTGAAGTGCCAGTGGGAAAGCATAAAAATCAGTAAGGAAGTTCCTCCAACCTCTTCCCCTCCCTAGCCTCAGTATTCCTGTGTCAGGTTGCAAACTAAACAGTTTTAAATTATTGCAAGTGTGAAGCACAGTTTTGCCTTTTTCTTGGATGGCCAGGGGAATCAGAAGTGCTCTCAGACTGTAACAAATATATCTTGTTTATAAATTAGCTGCAGAGAAATGACCTCACTTTAAAGTAGAATATTTAATCCGAAGTTTGGTGAGTAATTTAGCAACTGTTGATGCTGGGAGTCTCTATCTGTATTCAGTATTGCAGCCACAGGGGAAGAAAAGGAAAACCTTACAGCTGAAGCCCTGGATCTCTCACTGAAGTACAAATTTGTAACACCACTGACTTCCATGGTGGTAACAAAACCAGAAGAAAATGACGATGATGATGTGATTGCTGACAAACCCACTGAAGGTACAGCCATGTTCACAATTTCCCTGTATCTGAGAAGCCAAGTGCTCCTCTGATGTTCTCCTAAAGAAAGGCTTTCATGTGGGCACAGTTTTAAGCATGTATCTGAAAAATCTGCTTTCCAAGCCTGGCACGTGTGTGGTTTATGCAAAATTACTTTTCACTGTAAAGCTCATTTCCATCAAACCATTCTTCATTACTAAATCATGCAGGCAAAGTACTATAAATTTAAAATGAGTGTATTTAAAGCTAAATATATAAACAATTACAGGAAAAAATACCAACCAAAGAAAAAAACCCCAAGAAGCATTTCTAATCTAATAATCCAGCTATATTGAGATGAGTTCACATCACATTCTCCTTTATTTTTTTACATACCTCAGCCTAGGGGTACATGTAGTAACCTCTTTCTACATGAAAAGGGAAATTTGCATGAGCTCCTCCTCGTGCAGGATGTATCAAGCTGTAAAAAGATTTGAGGTTACATGTGTAAACCACAATATTTGTATATATTGCAGAAAGAGAAGCAATTATATTAAAAGTAGACAGTCAGCATTAACAGAATCATTCAAGTGCCTCAAAAACTGCAAAAGAGTAAAACCAATAAGGAACATTTTGCAATATAGGTGTGGCAGGACAATAAAACAATTACAAATAGAAGTCTTATCCCAGGCATAATAAATGGCAGTTTTGCTGCCCCACATGAAAGCTTTTTTACTTTCAGCATGTTTCTGTTTGGTCTACAATTGTTGAGTTGTATCATTGGGAAGAAACGGACTTGCAAAATACTGAAGACACCTGGTTCAGTCTTCAAACAGTTTTAAATTTATCTCTTTTTTTTCTTAGAATATGTTTTAACAGGGTCAGAGTCTCTCCTGTTTAATTATGCATCTGAAAGTGTAAATTTCTCTTTTTCTTCCTTTTACTTCTTACCTGCCCTTGGTAACAGCTGAAGGTATGTCCATTTCTTATTACATTCATGTAATATCTTTAACTGTTAGAGATGGATTTCTCACATTAATTGTTTGATCTCGGATGCAATATTTGTAGGGGGTCTGGTGCAGTTCTTCCTGTCACTGCTGGTTCAGCATCCCCCCACCACAAAATTCAGGTGCAGTAAATGAAGCTGCTCTGCAGGGCTGGCACTGGGGACTTCCAGGTGCTGTGTGAGGCTGTCTGTGTTCATGCTGTGATTGCCACTCCTTCAGCACAAAGCCCTCTCCTCAGACACCCCAGCATGTGGAAAGAGCAGAAGACTACACAAATACGGAAGCAGCTGGGCAAATCTCACTGACTTCCCCTCTGGAGAAGTACAGCTTAGCAGAAGCTGGCACAGAGCAATCAGAGGAGAGCAGGTTGTCCCATACATAATTACAAGACTTTTGAGTTGATTTTGGTGGAAGGAAGCAAGAAAGATTGGGTTTTGTTCTTTGTAGCCTCTAAAGTAGCATTTGTTTCATTCACAGGAGGGGCTCACCTGTCTTCTGTGTTGAGTAAGTAATTTAATTTCAGTTTCTAAATGAAGTAGGATCTGTCAACTGAAATTACCAGACAGCTAGAGACTGCCTTGTCTGGGTTTACAACTGCACTTTAATAAATACTACCAAGTTCTGCTCACTGCTAAAAAACACTTAAAGGTTGAAAAATGCAAGATGAAAAAGTTTCAGCTAAATAATTTTTAAGGAGCAAATGCCAATTCATCAAACCACCATTTTTTCCTGAAATGTGTTTCCCAAGAAGAGAGGATGGACTTCAATTTGCAGCTGCTTTGCAATTATATAAAGCAAGGACTGTGATGTCCAACATCCCTGGTTAAATTAATACCTTATGTATTATGTTTTATTCAAGAGAGAGTGATCCATCAAATGGCTGGCTGGGGAATCCTGGATATGGGAGAGTTAGATTTGCCTTTTTGCTCTGGACATTAGTCTTAGTCTCTCTCTTTCTCTCTGTCTAGTTTTCTCAAGTCTTCATTGAAAAGACTTGAATCAATTCTGGAGGAAAAAATGTCAAAATCTCAAAAGTTTTCAATGGATGATGTTGCCTTTCCTTGCTGATAGATAATCCTATGCTACAGATACATTCCCTGGGCTATGTGGAGACCCTCAAAACAATTTAGACTACAAGTGAAATCTGTCTCTGCTGTGAAGCTTTGTTTGATTCAAAAGAGGCCCAAACTCTCATTCCACAGAATATGCTTTAAAACTGAGGATGGAATTAGCAATTTGCCAGGCATATCAACCTCCTGACACCTTACCTGTCCCATGCAGAGAGTGTGGACATTTGGCATTTTGATGTGAGTTTTTCTAACAACCTCTTTCCTCCTGCAGGTTCACAAACATACCGAGGACATGTGTCACAGCCCACGTGGTACACCAGTGGTGAGTAATTTGAGTAGTGTCTGTTTAGAAGGAAAACAGAAGAGGGTATTTAAGGCTAAATTACACAGTTCTTAGGAGTCTTTTAGATAATTCCCTTTCATAAAAGCAGCCATGTTTCATTTACAAGGGGCTAGAATTTTAATTCGTTTTAAACATCTCTCAATGCCTTTTAAAGGATCAGGTAATTGAAATTATATGTGGTCATTTTCTCAACCCTTCTTCCCATGGGAGGCTTTGCCTTGGTAACTGCCTGTTCCCTATTCAGGTCACTTCCTGCTCTCACTTCCATGGCCCTCAGGAATAAGCAGTAAGAGGTGGCCATCCTGAACTACAATCCCTGTGACAGATTTGGCAGTGGCCAAGAGACACAGGATGTATGTCATGTACCTGGGAAGGATGAGGGGAAAGGGATGTACTTCACACTGAGGAGATGGGAGCAGCTTCCTTGGGATCCCACCACTCCTCTGGATTAGACTGGGCATGCAGCTTGTGAAGGGACCAGTTCCACTGGCACAATATGAGATGCTCATGTGGAGTCTGACCCTGTGTATCACTGTGCAAACACCAGTGATTTGCCTTTGCAGTTGATGGGGATCCACACTTCATCATATCAGTGCCACAAAAAAAGGATGCCATTTGTTTCAATATCAATGAAAACCCGGGGACTGTCTTAAATTTAATAAATGATCCAGTTACAGGTGAGTTGTTTGTTGGCTTTTTTTTAAATACAGTAAATCAGGATAGTTCTAACAAAATGTCCTGTGTTTAAAGGCTGTTTCTCTCCTTATAATGCCTAAGCTTTTTTTCCCAGCAAAGTTAGTGGGAGGTCCTCTGGCTATGATAGGATACCATTACCATGACTGTTTTCACTTCTTGGAGTAAAATGAACTTTTAAACTTTGTTTGAAAACGACTGTGAGGGTTTAGAGTAGTGATTTGTCTCAGTGAGTCGTAGTACAAGTAATAAAATAATCCTTAGGTTGCCAGTTCATGGAATGTGTGGTAAAGAGAGACTGGTGTCACCCAGGCTATCTGTGCCCATCACATACTCCTTGTGCTCTAGCAAATACTGAACTTTTCTCAAGCAAATGGGTTTTGGCTTTGTGGAATTCAAAGAACAGCCCCCAGAGCTTTATTTTACCTTGGCACAAACATGCATGAGTAATTCTGATATGTTTTTCGACTCATATTTAATTCCTTTGTTGTTGTTAAATTTTCAAGACACTCCTTGACATCAGTTGACTAAGTCCTGTCTATAAAAGCATACTTGTTGTTTCCTTTCTATATTAGGGATCACAGTCAATGGAGAACTCATTGGTGATAAGAAAGCAAATAGTGATGCAAAGATCCAAAACTCCTATTTTGGAAAACTTGGCATTGCCAATAAGCACCTGGATTTAAAACTGACGGTAACTCCTGAGAAGATCACAGTTCAGAATGGCAATGAAAAAACAGGTTTCACCTGGCTTGACTCAGTCACCTTGAAACAAGCAGGGTAAGGCTTAGAGAAAGAGCATCAGGCTCGTGGGTTACTTTCTACACATCTTTAAACAATGATCAATGATACATTTCTAAGATTTGTTGTCTGAATCTACAAAACAAATTGATTCAGGCCCTGCTGGATTCTGCTCTATACTTTGTTGTGTAACTGCTGAATTATTCACAAATTCCTCTGCTTGGAATAAGTAAATGAAAATTTCCCCCTGATGTTCTATTACTGTGACTAAGGTAAAACTGGATTTGATATTGTGCTTAATGCAGTTCTGTCTTGCAAATACTGAAAGATTAACATTAGACATAGTGTGAAGTCTTTCAATGGCACGATAATGTGCCATAAACAATCTCCATTTTAAGAAATGGAAGTTCTGGCATTTATAAAATAGGAACATTTTGCTCTGTCAGCAGGTTTTGTTTTTTTTTTCATGGGACCTCTCTATTACAGAATCATTTATACCTGTGCAAAAGGAAGGTTAGAAGGTTAGAAAAGGAACTGGGCAACACCACCTCCTCCTCCTCCTGCTTTTTTTTTTTTTTTCATTTAAGAGAATAAAATTCCTGCCTTCTCAAGGCCTGGCACTGCAGCAGAGAGAGCAAAACTTATTCACACAGCATACTTTTTTAAATTATGATAGACACAGGGGTGGTATGAGTAACAATATCAGTAACAGAGAGGAATCAGAAGCAAAAATTCTTTATCCTGGCACTAACCTAGACAGTTTGGGAGTTGACTTCTCTGAAAAACAAAAGGAAAAAGTGTCATGTAGCACCTGGCCAAGGAAGTGATGGTTTTATCAACAGAATTTGTATTGCTGAGCATGAGGTGTTGTATCTACATAATCACTAACCTATCTGTGACTAACTGCACTGCTAGAGGACAAGCTTTGATGGAAACACCCTAGTGAGAAGTTTATAGGCCAGGTAGCCTTTTCCAGTGTCATTTAATGTAATTCTGAGACTGTAATTCTGTATGACTGAGAACACTCATACAGAGACACCCATGGACCAAACTAGGCAGCAAAGCCTCTCTTTTAAACCACACCGAGCAGTTTATAAAGCCATGTTTATTTCTTGGGCAGATTTATTCTTCTCACATTTCTTCTCATTGCTGTTAGGTCTGGGAAGCACAATGTTCTAGCTCATGTATTTCTTTTTTTTTCCCCCTCAGTTTAACTTTAATAATTAACAGAAAAAAAAATCTGGTGCTCTCAATGGGCAGTGGTGCCTCATTTGTGGTTGTCTTGCACCAAGTGTGGAAGAAACATCCTCTCCACCGAGATTTCCTGGGACTGTACACAGTGGAAGAGGATAAACTGTCTGAACAGACCCATGGATTATTAGGTATAACTTCATTTAGTGTTTCCATTCTGGTCTTTCCCTCTGAGGCTGCATAATTTGTAGACACAAGCTTGTACTTAACCTTTCTGAACTGAGAATGAAGGAAACTGAGATGACATTGATTGGCAGTATTAAGATTTGTGACAAAATATGCTACGCTCAGACTTTGTGAATGATCTTTTCACAAATTCCTCTGCTGCTGGAATCACTGGCACCCATTGTCCTCACTGGCATCTTTAAACCTCTTTATCTTGCTAAATCCCACCTACAGATTTTTTTTCCTCTCACTACACTGTTCTTCTTGGATGGTTTAATCTCTCCTTTCATCTTATCATGTTTTGCCTAAGCACAGGCACTCTGAAAAAATGCATGTGTTTGCACAATCAAAATTTGCCAAACCTCAGTGCATTCTTGAAGAAAAAAAGTTGTTAAGGTGTATCTTGATTTAGTAGCATATATTAAACCCACAGAATGCCTTGTGTCACTCAAGATTTTCCTCATGTTAGCCAACATTCTTTGTTCTAGTAGAAAGTAAAGTTGGGTAATTCAGGGATCAAACTTTGACCCCATTTTCTGCCAGTGCAGTGGGTTTGGTGGTGGCCATTCTCTGCTGCAAAACCCCCACAGAAAACAGACATTTGCCTTCCAATTTTCACTTACAAAACCTGGTAAAGGCAGCAAACATTCCTTTTGAGTCAATAAGTTTACTCACTGTGGAAGATAATGAGCTGCTCTTCTCATCCTTGGTGTGCACTCTGGGGCCTGAGGAGTGAACCAGGGTGTGTCAGTGGCAGGGACGTGTAAGATCCATTGCCAAGGGAAAGGCTGTAGCAAACCAGAAAAAGAGCAGAGTAAAAACGAAATGTTACTCATACTTTCCTGCTCCAGTCTCCTCAGGCTAAAGGACTTACCCCCACAGAAGTTACTCTGCTGTGCTGTGAAGTGCAAGTAGCAAGCAAATTGCACAAGCCCAGTTCCAGGCCAGACTCCCACACCTCATCGATAATTCCAGCAGCTTTGACCTGGCTGTGGCTCTGCACTCTTGCTCTGCACTTCACTGGGCAGCCTGAAATCTGTGCTCGTTGTAGCACCCCAAGCACCAGCCCAGACAGGGCAGAAGTGTGTGAAAGCTTATCCTGGCAGGAGGGCAAGAATTCCTGAGCTGTCAGCCTTGTGCTGGGCAAAATCACACCCAGAGATTTCAGAGATCAACACACAGGTTATTTGATTTATAAAAAAGCTAAAAACTTGGGGAGTATAGAATAAACACAAGTGAATAGACAAGAACCAAGTGAGGATATCTTGAAGGATATATAGAAAAGGCTGATTGCACTGTGCACTCAGAAGCTGGAACTTACATTGAGATGATATGGATACAATTCTGGGTTATAAAAGCAAAATACTATCATAGGCTTATGCTCAGCCTTAGATAAAACTTGGTGTTTGCTTATCCTTTCAAACTCCTGAAGGGACATGGAAATCAGCTTGGGGATGTAGAAATTCTGGGCCTTCTGTTTGGTCTCTGTTTTAATGTGTGCAACATGCCCTGAAATGTTAATTTTGGCTTCTATTTTTAGGACAGTTCTTCCACCCCATTGACTTCACCATAGTTGAAGTTCATCCTGGGTCTGACCCCAAGAAACCAGATGCCACAATGATAGTTAAAAACAATGAACTGATAGTAACAAGGTAAAAATAACAAAGTCCTTAGCAAAGACTTAGGCAAGATTGCCTGGTCCTACCTTGGGACTCCTGTGGCTGTGTTTTCCCTTCCAGGGGCTGGCAGAAGGATTACAGAAGAGACCCTAAGCATGGCATTGATATCCCTTGCTGGTTTGTCCATGACAATGGAGCTGGGCTGATAGATGGTGTTCACACAGACTACATTGTTCCCAGTCTGTTTTAAGTGACCAACAACTTCCTTCAAATTCATGGGTAGACAGAATATTTGTCTGAAAGAACAGTATTTTTCAATATTTAAGAACTATTAAAAATACATGAGCATACCAAGGTGTGATGGATTTTCATGCAGTTTTACTGTGTGTTTGTTCTAATCTGAAGTGCAAGGCAGCTGTTCTGCTTGTGTGCACAGATGTCCCTTATTCTCTGGAATGTCCTCTTTATTAGGCTCAAAATTCTGTCTTAAAAATGTTCCTTTGTAAAACACCAGACAAAGCTTCTATCTAATTTTAAACCAATAACCGAGTATCGAGAGTGATTTAAATAAAAGCACCAGTACTCAGTGCCTGCCTCTGTTATTCCAGCTGCTATCCATGTTCTCACTGCGGTTCCCCAAAGCCCAGGGTGCATTTTACAGTTGAGCACAAGAGGGCAGCTGGGAGCCCAGCCAGATTTTGGGATAATTCCAGGGTATTTGGAACCCCCCCGACCACCTGACTGTGCAGTGCTGAGGGCCGGTGCCAGCACACGGGATGATTGTTGGCATCCTGGACGGCTGTATTTTAGCATTTTAATTTGAACCTAACTTTTGAATGCCCAAATCCTTATAAATTAATGAAATACCACAACTGCAAGCAGCACTCACATTTAAGTACTAACAGCTCTTTTGAACTGTATCTTTTTTGTGTAAAACCCCTCCCTCTGTTCCCATAACAAAATTTATGAACGTACTCAGGGCAAGAAGTGTCCAACTTATTTATATATTCATTTTGTACTGCAAGAAATTGTAGACTATTACTTCTAGAGAAGAAAAAAGCTAATTTCTTATTTACTTCAATATTTCTTTTAATCACATCACCCACACCACGGTAATTGTGGCCTCACATGGCAAAGCAGAAAATTCCTCTACTCCTTGATGACAAGGAGAGAAAGCCACTGTAAGGAAAACTAAAATTCAGACACATGAGTGGAGTGGAGTGGAGTGGGGGAAACAGAGGTAGCATGAGATGTGATGGGTTAAATTGAAAGAACAAAAGCAGAGGTGAAAAAAATGCAATGGAAGAATCAAACATGAAAAGGAAAAAAAAGGAAAAATATACTTACTGTTAAATTTATGGGAGATACAGGCCTTTTCCAGGAGCAAAGTATTTACTGAAAGCAGGGGCTACGTATCTCTGCCTCTAAATTCAGACAAAAGTGATGGAAGAAAACAATGGTTTCTACAGAAGGTTATTAGTTACTGAGAAATGGGGAAGGGAGGGAGAGGAACAGAAAGGAGTGAGAGAAGACCAGAACATTAGAACTAGTAAGGCTAAGTTTACATGATTCTAAACTTTCATTCTAAGATTCTAGTCTAAGATTTTTTTTCTAAGATAATTCATTAGATGGAATGAGGGCAGGTCCTATACTCACTCCATTCACACAACAAACCAGAGCAGTGGGCAGCAGAGCTGGACACAGCCAGAGCTTTCCTGTGTGATTTACAGGGATGAGGCAAATCTCCAGAGGCAGCTGGGATGGAACTGTGAGCCAGGAGTTGACCTCAGGGGCTCTACTCTGCTTTTGCATTGCTCCTGCTCAATATGCACTCCAAGATTCCTGCAGGGTAGGAGATAACAGAGCTAAAGGTCACAAGGAGGGCAGAGAGAAACAGCAGAGAGATGCCTTCAGTTAAATCAAACTCCTGCCAACTGGTACAGTTTCCAAATTCCACGTTGTTTGTCGTGTAAATTGTCCAGCAAAATCTGCACCACAGTTTGAAAGTACAAGCAGTTCACACAAACACGTCTTGGCATTGTGTCTGCACAACTCTTTTATGAAAACAGGCTTCTAATTACATAGTTTGTTTTAGCTTATTGACTTTGGCAAGAAATTGCTTCCCTTTTAGTACGTTGCTCTAAAAGAATAAGGCTTTTCCAGTTATGTATTATTGGCAGCAGGGAAAGCAACTTCTGTTAAATTGTCTACAACGCTGGCATATTTATGGGTTCAAAGCTACACAGGAACTGAAATTCTAAAACACAAAATAATTTTAGAATGAAAAGTTAGGAACAAGCTGAAGACTGAAACTACAGCTTGGGTTCCATGGGCAGAGGCCTCTCTGTGTGTTGACTCTGCAATGTTACTTTTGGGCATGGCAAGTTGGGATTGAGTTACTCATTATTTGTAAAACATCTTCCAGTGTGTGCAAAATGTTGCATGAAACGCTGCCAAATCAGGCTGCTAGGTTTTTGGGTTGAAATGCTGTCTTTTGCAACCAGTGAGTGGCTGTTTTGCAGCTGTTTTTAAAAAGGGAACCTCAGAGACGTTGCAGCAATGAATGGAACTGCAGCCAGCGTGGGTTTGTGGTGCCCGTGCACGGTCCTACTTACTGCTGATTTCATCAGCTTTGAACTGCCTTACAGAATGACCTCCCACAGAACCTAAAATAAGGAATGAGAGACATGCTAAACTAATACTGCCTTAAACTTCATACTCTTTTCCCAAAACACATGGTTAGAGAACACTGTCATTTATAGCTGGTTAGAGAGTGTGCATTTTAGAAATGTTACTGTTCTATGACAGGTTTGTTGGCTTGGATGATGCCACTACTGATTTTAGTTTGGAAACCCAAGTCCATGTGTCTATATCAGACTGTGAGTTGATAATACTGAATTTATTTAGTTCATTCACATAAATCTTCAACAACAATGGATTGGAAACCATTTTCAAATAGCAAACAAGCAAGCACAATCTCATCTTAAAAGTAGAATTACGTCAAGGTAAAAGATTTGTGATATTTATATATATAGTAACAACAAGGCTTGAACTGTGTGGTTTTCTTGATGAAAGTATCAAAAATACTTGGAGGAGCTTCATTTGCATAGTTTTCTTTCCCAGAAAATCTTTTTCTAGACAGTTAGACCTATTGACCAGCAGGCAACAGGACCAGGAGCTGACTCAAGCCTGTAATCTGTCGTGTACAACCTGAAACAAAATCAAAACAAGAAAAATTATCGTGCCACACTCAGAGAACAGGCACAGAATTGCCCTGGTGTGTGCAGATGGCCCAGGAGTCAGAGCTGCACCCCAGCACTCCCAGGACATGATTATTTCCCCCAAGAAACAGGAGCCTTGAGCCCTGTAGCATCACAGCAAGGCTGTTGAGGAAAAATTCAAGTGCAAGTTATTTACACCAAAGAGATGTGTTCTTACAGACAAACACTCCCTCAGCTTCATTTCTTTCGATCTCCTGTATTTGCTGGTAAAATACATCACAAAGCACACACATCCCCCATGTCTGTTACCTGGAAACTTTGTGCTCAGATCCAGACACCCTTAGGAGTCTTTGGTCAGCTCTCTGATTGATGTTGGAGTTATCCTCAAATTGTGCTTTTGAATAAAATTGACCTAAGCAACAGACACAAATTATTTAAAAATACAAAAGTGCTGGTCACCTAACCCAGATGGCAGCTCTAACAGCAGGAAAGCAGCTCTTAGCTCAGGAAACAGGCAAATCAAAGATCCCTTAGTAAGTTAAGAAAACTCCAGTGTTTCAGCTGTGATCTCCTTTATCCCTAACACTCTCCACAGGGAGGGTTCAGATGGGCTTTCATCATTTTCTTTTCTTTTTTTGGTGGTGGTTTTGGAACATGCAGCCTCTCCATTTGCAAAGTTTCTGAAACAACTTTAGCCTTAGTCCCATCAGGATCTGTGGAGCTGAGACCTTCAGGACCGGCTGGCTTTCATTTTCTACCCATGATTGTTTACCATTTTACGTCTGTTATTTGCAGTCCACTATCTGACACCAAATGAATTTGCTGTATAAACCATGTCATTCCATAGCCCTGTTGAGGTTAAGCCCAGCTATTATTTTAGTCTTATTTTAACCATCCTAAACCCATAAAAGGTTGTGCCACTGGTGAGTGAAAAGCATTGTGTTATGTTTCCAGGGCAAGACCCCCCTCCCCCTCTTTGCAGAGCAGGGGGTCTGGATTGTTGGACAGCAAAAGATGTCTGAGAAAAATAAATCAGTTGCAGTTTTTTCTAGAGCTCCCTGAAACACCCCCCCCCCCCCCGCCCCCACACACACACTATATTCCCAGTTCAGGAGCTTAGTTACAAAACCTTCCCTCTTTGCCATGTACATCTGTAATGACACATACCCAGAACTCCACTGACTTGGTCAGAAAAATGGTTGGTGTCCAAGAAATACAGCCCAAGGAAGTCCTCTGGGAACTTGGAAAAGGAAATTTTCACTGTGACCGTATCAGGCAGTGATGCTGTAAAGCTTCTTTCCTTTTCAACTGAGACTCTAAGCCTGGGAAGGAAATTATGACATTATTTCTAAGAAGAATAGGAAGAAAGAATATGTATTTAACTAGCTGACATCAGTTAATCAAAATAATTTAATTTTTGCCTTCTGTCTCCTTGCAATTACATTTTTCATGATTTGTTGGTGGTTATTTCTAAGCTAGAAAATATTTCTCTCTGTGCTGATCACTGGGTCTTGCAAATGCACCATCAGAGAAGAACTTTTTGCTGATGAATACACCTTGTTATCCATAATAACAAAAAAAAAGCTTAGGTGATAAAAAAAGGAATATTTTCTTGCTATTTTAACAAGAAAAAAAGGTAGACTAAGTAAAATAATTCAGTGTAATTAATGAACAAATAAAATACTTTTTTTCTTGGATATTTCACAAGTTTTTTCAGCCTCTGCCTCTCTTCTGACCCATTAATGTTATTGTGGCCCCAACGGAAGGGCTTGCAGAACACAAATGTCACTGTCATTTAGGGCCCCCCAGTGGGTGTAAGGGCTGGGGTGCTGGTTTGAAGCAGGGGGATCATTCTGCTTGGCAGACAAATTACACAGGGGCATAAATCCAGCAAGTTCTTGGCTCTGTTTGGACTACAAAAGTAATTGAAAGCAGTTGTTGTGGGAGTAGTTATTGTCTAGCACTGCCTGCAAGGGAAGGAGCAGTGTGTGTCCTGTCTGCCCCAGGCCAGCAGCAGAGGTTTATTCCAGCAATATAAAAAAGCTGGTGGGATCAGCTACTCTCAGCTCTTCCTTGTGCTGGAGAAGGATCCTCCTCTAATTAGTCTGACAAATAAAGGCTACTTTTAAAGTGCCCCTTCTCCAACAGTAGGCATTTAGGAGGTACAGCCAGCCATTCCAAGACTTTATGCCTTCCCATAAAAAATGTCAGCCACCCAGATGGGAGTTATTGCTAAAACTGAGAAGAAGGAAGACTCCAGCCTGCGTGGAGCCAACTGCTGTATAAAAGGGACAGTAAACGTCAAAGGCATCACTTCACAGCACTCCCTCTGCTGCTGGAGGAACACAAAGTGCCTGGTGGTGGCACCGGGGCCGCCACACATCGCTGAGGGGCCTTTCCCTTGGAACACAAATACACATTCTGCCTCTGATGCTGAAGCAGAAAAGCAGGCTGGTGGTGAAGCTGTGTTGATTCTCTTCACACAGGCATGGAGAATTAAAATCAAACTTACTTTGTTCTCCACATTCGAATTGGGGGATTATGAGTGCACCCTGCTGCTGCTCACACCAAAATACTGACTGGATGGGGACATTTGGGAGCACTTACTTCAGGTAACTGGCCAAGCGGAGACCTGGATGAACAAAGATCTGACACATTTCCAAGCTTAGGAAAGGACAGGGTGCTGTTTCTTACCCCTGGATGGTGGAGGTGGCTGACTTTGCCCACGGCAGCCGAGTGCTCTCGCTATTGTGGCTCACGACGATCCCCTCAGTGGAGACGTGGATTTGCACGGGGGGGTTCACGTAGTTAATTCCAAACTGCACAAACCTGTTTGTTCCAACTCCAAGTTTCCCCGTCACGGTGAGTCCTTTAATACCATTGATACAAATTTTTCAGGTGACTGTGCTTTTAAGGTACAAGTGATTTTAATAAAACTGCTTCGGTTTTGTTGCTGAAAGTACTTCAGGGTCTCAGATGTAGTTTTGTGAGGCACAGTACCCATGGATTTCATGCCCCAGGGCTCTCTGTGGTGGGGCCACCAGAGACTGCTTAACCTTGTGTTGCCACCTCCTGCACAGAGGTGTCTCTGGTCCATGGCCAGAGCAGGTAACTGGTGTCTGTGGCCATGGCTCCCATGGAAAAACTGCTGGGCATCCACACACAGGGACCGTGGGGGTTGAAGGTCTCTGCATCCTCCAAAGGCCCCAAGGGCTGGGCAGTGGAAACCACTAAAGATGTGACACCAGGAGGAGGAGGAGGTGACCCACAACCAGACCTGTGAGAAGTTTCCTCAGCTGTTTCACCACCAATATTGCCCAAGAGAGAGGCAAAATTAACCACAGCCTCTCTGGTCAGTGCAAGGGATGACACGACCCTTCATGAGAAGGGGTTATTCCCAAAGACTGCTCTCACACACCAAGTGACTCTCCTGGTCCTTGGTCTTGGGGGTAACCTGGCTCACTCACCTTGCTCTGGATCTGACAGAAGGTGGACAGAGGGTTGTGCTTTTCCATCAATATTTAAACAGATTTTTTCACTTTGTTTGGGTAATTGCACAAGAAATTGTGGACGTTCCGTGACTGAAAATACAGAAGAACAGTATGAGCATACAAGAAAAACTCTAGCCTGTACCCTTTGGATAGGCACAGCAAAAACACTTAATAAATTTATACCTGAAATATCAGTTGCAGATTTTACAGAATGGAATTATTAAAACCACAGTACTAATGATTGAGAAGCACACCCAGACACAACACCTTGATACAAATGAAGCCAACAGATTTTTAAACTTAGGTTTTACTAAGGACAACGAGCCCTTAAAAAAAGCTGAGGCTGAAGATCTGTTGCAGTGCATTTTTTTGGTGGTTATATCCTCGAGCCAGAGAGGCTTTCTCATGGGATATGGGGATGTTTTCTACTTAAGTGGAAAGAACCAGCCAAGGTTTGCAAAAAGAGGAAAAAGGTTTTCATAGAGTTGATGCAGTTAGAAAAGACAGTGCTGTATGAAAAAGTGTACGTTATAGTTATACCAATAATAGAAATGGGATTAGGGTATGTATCACTTACCAAGAGGTTCTGCTCTCATTCTGCCTTTTAGCCTGGCAACTGAAATACTTAAAATTAGTAAGAAGAGTTCAATGAAGCATTTTTCCCTAAGTCAGCTAATTAACCAGGAAGAATGCTGTGACAGAAGCCTTTTCAGCAGAGCTCTGCACTAATTTCTACAGAGAGCTTGGCTTAAAACAAGATGTTGCAAGGCGGGGGAAGCACAACATCCAGTGCCTGTTTCTCTTGGGATGGGGACATGCTAAACTGGAGCTCTGGGGGTTTGGAGCTGTGCTTTTGGGGCTGTTTTTTAAGGTACACCCACCCCAGCTCCTCCCACTCATCACCAGTTACCTTCTGGGAACAGCTTCAGGTTGCTGCCAGCTCGGAACTTAGCCCATCGACCTGAAACTAAAGGTTTTTATGATGTTTTGTTGGTTTGGGGTCACAATTTGCATCTCCCTCCTCACCCTTTGAAACAGGGAATCCCTCCTGCTTGTTTGCCCACTGGTGTTTTTGGATAGCCCAGGTAAATTACACCCATTTCCTTCAGTTTACTAGTATATACTTTCCCAGATCTTTCATGTCTATTTTCAGGAGGTACAGTAATTTTTTTATTTCTGAAAAGGGACCAAGATTGTTTTCAGAAGTTTATAGTTCATTCACGGACTGAAATGCATATAGTAAAAACTAAATTGTATGTCAAGTGAACATTCCCAATCAAAATGTATTTATTAAAGTACTGTAGCAATGACCCTACATATGCAATGAACTTCATAGAATTATTCCAAATAAAAACAGAGGAGGAGCACTTACCAGGAGGAGCTGCCCCAACCCTCATTATGGAAGGGTCTGGAGAAAGAAAAAAGAGTATCTGTGATTTATTCATGATTGTCTCCCATACCTCACGGGAGCGTTTCAACCATCAAATCTGTAACTCTGTCTTCCCTTCCCCCAGTGCCCTCGAGCAGCTGTGCCTGCCCAGCCATCACACACACACTGCAGGAACAGGCTGTGCTGCAGAGCTGGCCCCAAACCCTTCTCCCCTTGCAGCCAAAGGGAGCTCAGAGGGAAGGGCAGCCCCAAGCCCTCTGTGCCCCCTGAGTGGGGCAGGGCAGTCACTGGGCTGAGATTCTAGTCAGGGAGTTTCTGCTACTGAACTCCCCAGCACCACTTTGAAAGAGGCAACCTCCAGAGAATAGGGCAGCATTGTGGTTCCCTCAGTGCATTTCTGTGAAGGAACTAGGGCAAAACTAAGGCTTTTCACCTATAAAATTAATGTTCAAATAAATACTATTTCCTGAAAGAAAGAAATGCCTCAATCATGCTCAGAAGGCATTCCAAAAAATCCTGAGGTGCTTCACACGTGATAGGAAGAAGCAGAAAGCATCATTAACCATTCACTTGAAGAACTACTTTTCCTCAGGGGCAAAGACAATTTTGACCTCCGAGACTTTAGGAATGAAATGTTTTCTCCCTGTGACCATGTCATCCACCCAAACCCTGCCAGAGACCGTGGCAGGTATTGCCTGTTTTGCTTCATACATTTTTCCAGATCTCAGATACTTCCCTCTATAGAGCAAATACTTCTTTGTTTTTTTCATTAGAGACTTCTATGGAAATATGCTACAGGAAAAGAAGAAAACACTTACCTCCTGCTGGCAGCCTGCTGGTCTTCTCATTGTCTAACACAAGGAAGAGGGACAGATTAGTGTCATACAGTCAACACTAAATAACTTTACCCACGTGCAAAACAGCAAACTGGGACAAGAGGTGTTTGGCTTCAGATGATGAGCTTTTTTTGTGTTAAAGGAGGGAAAAAGGAGCACCTGCAAGACCCCTGGCAAGGCCATGCTTTCCCCACACACTCATTTTTTGACTACAGAGATAAGTGTGGAACCCCTTTGCATTGGCAGGACAGTAATAGTAACACTACTGAATTACCTCTGGTTAATATTTAAGCAAATTAATTTCCATTTCAGCAATAGTGCCCTTTTCACTTCACCCTTCCAAAAAGGTGCTGTATGTTTTGTTTTAAAAGGAAGCCAATCCCTGAGCTCCTGCCTCGGATGTGCCTCGTTCCCACGTCACATCACTGCCAGATGAACCCAAGTGGGGGTCAACAACAAATGAAGCACAGCAGCCCATCCCAGGGGGGTTCAGTGCCTCCTTACCAGCCTCAGTGGGTTTGTTTGCCAGCTCTCCCTGCTGCTGGTCGGAGGGTTTGGTGACCACCATGGAAGTGAGGGGGGTAACGAAGCTGTACTGCAGGGACAGATCCAAGGCTTGTGCCTCCAGGGCCTTCTGGTCCTCTTCTGGGGCTGAAATACTAAAGTCTGTGTTAATGATGAAGAAATAACATGTAGAGACTAGGGACAAGTTGTCTTCAGATTCCTTTACGTATTAGCTGTGTCTTACTCTTGTTGAAGGGTCAGCATTCTTGTTGGGATAACTGAGCTGTTCATATGCTTGAAATTATGGAGGTGCTTAATTCTTTGTGACTCTGGAGCCTTTGTGCCATCCAGATACATAAAAATAATAGATATATGACCTATGAAATATCTTATGGACATACATACTGTTCTTTTCACTAGCTGTTGCCATTTCCTCATCTACAGACAATATTTCTGGATGTGTAACAACAGCTCAACACAATCAGTACAATTAAAATCTATTTCATAGTCACAGCACGAAGAATATTTTACATTATGTTTTCATATATGTGTGTGTATATATATATACACATTTAATGATACAGAGCTATCACAAACTGAAAGGCTGCTCATGTTCACCATACAGTAATGCAGTATTCTCCCAGTATCCCATGGTTTTGATACTATCTGGAGAAATATTTCAGTTTCTTTGCCTTTTCTGATCATGTACGTTGCAAATAAGGAATTTGCGTTGTAAGAAGATAGAAATCTGTTACATGAAACATGAAAACAGCTTACGCCTTTTCCAGGAGCTGTTGGATGGTGAGGTAAGCCCACAGCCTCTCTATGAAATTTCCAAAGATGTACTTCTGATCTTGGAATACTTGCTCCTTCTCTTTGACATTTGCTTCTTCTTTAAGAGTCAGGTCACTAGTGTGCTGAAGGGGGAGAAAACTGGCCATCAAAAGAACAGTCCCACACTTTGTTACAGTCACATTATTAGGCTTAAAAGAACATCTTTCAGTATCAAAGTGCCCTTTTTGTCCTTCAGTTTTCCTTTCCCATTGGAAAATGCAAGTCCAAACTGCCAAAGAAACAGGTATTTTGGATAGATATATTTCTGGACTTGAAACACTGTTGAAAAAAGGAGGTAATGGAATTGCTCTATTTCACTATTTTTGAGAGGAATAATTGAGATTTCCTACTTCAGTGTAACAATACAGAGCTAAAAATGCTTGAAAGGCCAAAATATTATGGGTTTGGAAGGATTAAAACTGCCATTTGCTTATTTATGGATGTTCTTCAGGTTTTTCTTTTGTAGCACATTCAGGAAGGGGAAAATTGTTTGAGTTTCTCACATGATCCCTAAAATGGGAAGGCAGCTGAGTGCCCAGACAGAGATCATGTACTGCCCACAAAACAGTTCTGGAAGTCTCCTGTTGTGCCCCAAAAGACAGAAGGGAGAGGTATTTTTCACAATTAGCAAACTAAACACTTACTGACTGAGCTTTAATTTCTACTGGCAAAAGATCCAGGCCATTGCTAATTTTTCCAGCCACCACAATTTCAGATCCTTCAAAAAACAGCGTGAAATTGTTCTTGGTTAATCCCTCAATGGCATTTTCTGGATACTGCATTTCAATTTTCATTAATATCGGCGTAGCCACTTCTTGAAAAAAGCCCTAAAGAGAAGCCGAGAGAGAGAGAACACACACAAATGACTGGAAAATAATGCAAAGCATTAAAAAGCTTCTTCTTCAGTAGTGCAAAGCTGCTACTGCAAACTTAGAAAAAAATAAATGTTTCTTCCCAAAGTGCAGCACACCTTCTCCAGCCAGGCTGGCCATGCCATAGAAACTCTATTTCCCATGGGAATTCAAATACCCAGGCAGAGTCCCCATTGTCATCATCCTACCCGTCAGGTGTTTTGATTTATCTCCTTTTCACACCTGGTTTTTAGAACTTGACAAGATTAACCTTTCTCTTTCTGGGCTGGGGCTGGCAATAAACAAACCCAGTCTCTGCACACCCATCCAAAACAGGCAGAATTGGCTTCCCAAAAGAAAAGAGAATATCCCAAAAGTTAAAACCCCTCTCCAGATGGACAAGGGGGACCCAGAGTGGTGGAACTGCACATTTTGCCTGCATGTGTCTCAAACTACCCACTGATTTTTAGGGAAACCATGACAAACAGCTTCCAGTGGTGGTACTTCAAGTGGTTTGAAATCAAACCCAAGGACAGTTCTTCTACCATCACTTCCCCTGGACAACTGGTCTTTTTTGCAGCAGTACAGAAGCTTGTGAGTTTCCTGGTCTGTCTGAATGCAGCTGATTTGAGGGGAACTTCTACTCTGAGTCATGGGTAGGGTACAAACCCTCAGATATCCCAAAGCAGCCTTCCTCCCTCCCCAAAAATAACAAGTAAAGTTAAAGCCAACATTGCATCTCAGGAAATCTGCGATTTTGCTTCTTGTACTAGACAGAAGCTGTAGCTGATACATGGTTTTTCTGGCATGTTCCTTACTCCTGACCTGGAGCTGCAAGGCTGCATCAGCCTTTTCATATATACGACGTGCTATTCCCCCATTGCTTAGGGCCATTTTCTCCAGGAATTTATAACTGACATCAAACCCAAAGCCAAGGCAGAAAAGAGCATATTTCCCATTGATTGCTTTCTGAATGTCTTCTTGAATCACTTCCACATTTGTCTCACCTAGAATCAAAACAAAACCATATTGTTGGATTGGGCTTTTTCAGGTACCAAAAGACAGCAGCAGGTTTAATGGAAAGTTCTGCCTGAAGTTTTTAAAAATAATTCAGAATAAAAAGATATGGGACAGAATGGTGTTAAATGGAGATGAATTTTATATAAAAACCCAAATAAATAAACCAACCCCAAAGCAGAATGGCTCACAGGATCCCAAAGGCAGACTGATCTTATTAGGGGGCTTGCAGCTGGGTTAGTATTGCTGGTCTTGGAGAGATGCTGGTGCCACACAAAACTTAGACAAACCCCTGTGCAGAAAAAGGGATGTTTGTGCCAATGCATTGGGAGTTATTGCTTGTTTCACCCAGTATTTCTAACTCAGCCCTCTGGTTTGTGCTGTGACAGCTGATCACTGGTTAAGACATGGAATAAGAATACAAAACAAGAAGCACCTTGAAAATATCTCAAATTTGGGTTAAGGAGGGTGAAGAAACAACAAAACCAATCCCTCTCAAATGGGACTGTATATGCAAAACATCCATGTTTTGTCTCTAAACATTTTACGTTCTTATCTCAGCTGTGCCTGGAGTAGCTCCAACAATTCCCTTGAGTTTATAAACTGGGAAGCCAGTGATACTTAGCAAAACAATTGCCAGTCTGCCATCACTCCTTACAGCCCTGGCAGAGCCCTCTCACAATCCCCCTCTCCAGATCCTCAGCCTGTGTACGCCAAAGCTCTTCTGAGTTTATCAGCATCTGGGATGCAAGTGTGGAAGAGAAAAACATCCAGGGGAGAGAGGATGTGGGGCGGTGTTCACTCACCAGAGGTGGGCTGGCCGTCGGTCAGCAGGATAATCATGGATACGCTGCGCTCGGGGAGGCTCTTGGCTCGGTCCAGCGCACTCACTGCCCTCAGCAGGGCACGGCTGATGTCTGTGCCTGCAGGGGGAGGGAGAGCAGGCACGGCTCAGCTCACGGGATGAGCCTCTGGAGAAACTGCGGCGCTTCGTCTGGAGGGCCCGTAAAGCTTTCTGCAGGAAGCAATCCCTCTGAGAGAGGAGGATTTAGGGATTCAGCCCAGTGGGCTCAAGCACAGTGTATTATTTTGCAATGGCAGTGCCAGGATACTCCTTTAGGAGCGTTTTCTGTGCATATGTCATGGGAAATACAAACGTGTCTAGAGCCATTAAAAAGTGCTTAAATAAACACACTGTTATCTGTTAACCTGCATATAAGAAGTTTCCCTGTCTTGTTTGAGAAGTCAGAGAAAAGAGCTGGGCACTGATGGATTTGTTGGTGCTGGGGCAAGAAAACCTATGTTAGTGGTAACAGCATAAGAGCAAAGGGAGACACAGCCCTAGAGATGTGCTTACAACTGAACAGTAACACCAAGAACACTGACTGATGCAGCAATTGAAATGCCACATGCCTATCTTACCTGTTTTGTTTCTGTGGTGTGGCTTGCAAGAGAGGGTAACTTTGGATGTGGTTCAGGGGTGGTTTTTTTTGTTTGGTTGGGGTTTTTTTGTTTGTTTTGTTTTTTAACAAGGGAACCCTTGATATTAAAAAAAAAAAAAATCATCAAATTGCTGTCAAATGTTGAGTGAACTGCCATTTCTCTGTAGAAAAACAAAAAGCGCTAGCAGGGAATATTCCAGTTATCTCTGTCATAAAAAACTGAAATAAGACCTTATGGCTTGTATGGTTCATAAATGTGATGTAACCACCTCTTTTTATATATATGTAATAATAATAATAATAATAGAGCCACCAGTCCATCCACTCCCAGCCTTTCTATCCCACTCATCATTCATAAGTACTGAAAGCTGCTTGACTTGCTTTGTAAGCACTGATGGCATCTCGGGGGCACCACGTAGCTAATAAACCCAATTCTTTTCTGAGCAATTCCTTATACTGGGGGCATATTTGTGGTTGCCAGCAGGTGTACCTCCCCTGGCAGACAGGGTCTGCACGAAGGCAGCAGCACTGGCCACGTTCTCCTCAGTGGCTGGCAGGAGGGAGCTCTTCCACTCGGCCACTTTGGTGCTGAAGGTGATGAAACTGAAATGATCTTCAGGGCGGAGGTCTTGCAAAATCTTCAACAGGGCATCCCTTGTCTATTCCAAGGAGAAAACAGTAAATTTGAGTATTCCTACTTCCTTGCCAGAGCTGGGAATAGAATTGCAGTGTGGTAAGGGGGTTTTCTCTACAGCACTATTCCAGATGCAGCCCAATGCCTTTATTGAACCCTGCTGGTGTTCTCAGGTTGTGACCATCAGGAATGGCCAATTCACTTACAGACATAAACCCCCCCCCCCCCATGAGGGCTGCAGGAGGCTTGTGTGCCCTCTAACAGAGCTTACATATACAGTCATCAATAAAGCTAAAACAGATAAATTACTCTTTAAGCTCCATTAAAGAAAAAAAATAGAAGCAAAATATTCTGCAAAGATAGAGACAGAAGGCACTCTCTGGCCTAATGCTTAAGAAGAAATTCTTTACAGAGAGAGTGGTCAGACATTGGAATGGGCTGCCCAGGGAGGTGGTGGAATCACCATCCTTGGAGGTGTTTTAAGAAGAGACTGGATGTGGCATTTGGTGCCATGGTCTGGTTGACAAGGTGGTGTTGGATCAAAGGTTGGACTCGATGATCTCAGAGATCTTTCCCAACCTAATTGATTCTGTGGTTCTGTCTGGTGCCCATGAGAGTGGCTGTGCCAGACAAGTGTTGCTCTTTAATATCACCAATCCATCCATATGTATTTTCAGGTGTTTCTCTAAGTCTGACCATTTTGCTGGGCACACAACCAGTGCGTGTGTGTGTTTCAAGAGAGAAATCCCCAGTTGCTCCCTCAGAAGGCTGGTATGTGTGTGCCCCTGGTGCAAGCAGAGGTTGTGCTCTGAGGGGAGTTACCTGCTCGATTTTCCTGCCTGCCATGGAGCCACTTCGGTCTATAACAAAGATGACGTTCTTGGGAAACACTGGCATTTCACTGGGTGCAAAGTAATGCACAAAGTACCCATTGACAATCTGAAATACAGAATGTGAAATCACTTAGGAAATTACATCTAGAGAAATAAATACTGCGTCTTAACATGCAGACATAGCAAAAAATGTAGGGGGGGGGGGGGGGGGGGGAGGGGCATGCTCAGCATTCTGCTCTTCTCAATAAACCCAAGTCAAAGAACGTAAATTAAAGAAATTAAAATTAATTTCCTAACTGGAAGGAAGACTGTCTGTAGAGAGCAGATTATAAGAGAGCAGCTTACATACATATATATATATATTAGACACCTCAGTGCCATATGTATGATATATTCATATTATCACTGTACATCACATTACCTCTTTATCATACCTATGAGCACATCTTTGGCTGCCATCCTTTAGCACATCTGTGTATACTTCATTGGTTAAATGGTATGGAAAATACTGTATTTTATTCCCTAGAATATGCATCGGTCCATAAATACTTATTAACTTCCTGCTGTCTTTAGTTATGCCTCAGTTATCACAAAAACCACATGGAAACCAAGCAGTCATTTTAATAGTTATATAAATCCCCTTCCCTAACTTCCATTTACAAGAAGCCACAAATAGACCTTAGATCAGCCAAAATAATATTAAAAAAAGAATGCAAAGAGACAGCTATGAAGTACCAATATAGATTTGGTATTGAAGCAAAATTTGAAAGATTGATTGTTTTTCTTGGGTGATCTATTCTTGCAATAGATGTCTCTGGCAATTTACTGAATTTCACCCTCAGCTCCTGCTGCCCCTGGATTAATGAAAAGTGCTTTTACTGTCATTCTTGTTGTTTCAAAGCAAAGGCTGCTGTTTTCCTGATTGCATTTCACATTCAGACCTATCTATGACCTGAAAGCACTTCCATTTCTTTTCTTACCTGTATATCACCTGCAGTGGCTTCTCTCTTAACATCATATCGCACAACAAAATCACCGTTGAGGAGAGTTTCATCGAGTTCAGGATTTACCTTCTGCTGATCCACAGTTGGCTTAAACAAAATATGAGCCTGCAAAGCAACCAGAAGAAAAGATTTGGAGCAATGTTCCTTAGAGGTGCCACTGGCAGCAACACCTGGCAGCTGCCACCTTACCTTGGTTTCATTCTGCACTTTGGTGAGCGCCTCAGTTAACTCGTTTGTCATGAAGGTGCTGTCTGTCTCCAGGAAGCGAATGCCCTGGGGCTCGAAGATGTGCACATCGATCTGGCAGGGAGGAGGAGGAGGAGGCAGCATCAGCATCTCAGAGGGAGCACAGCCACGCCCGCAGAGCACAGCACTGCTCCCTGCCCGGCCCTCGCAGGGACAAGCTCACCTGGAAGTGCTTAACCAGCTGCTTCGGCCGCACCTTGATGAGCAGCTCGAACTTGCCCAGCTGCCGCTTCAGCAGCTCCTCGTAGGTCAGCTCAAAGATGACTTTGCTGGCGGCTGCGATGCTCACCGACACGTGGAACAGCTCCAGTTTTCTGTCCCTGATCCTGGGGGTGAAGGACAGGGATTTACCTCCTGCAGGGAAGGTTTCCTTGCGCTGGACAGAGTTTATGAAGTGTGTGAAATAACAGCAGGGGGGCCACATGGGATGGATAGAAAAAGAGAAGAGGAGCGGTAAATCTTGTTCACCATAAAGATTTTTTACATTGCAGGCACTATTATATACATCACACATATTCCATTAATGTGCCATGGGTGCAGGCAGAGAAATGGAGCAGAAACCCCTGCGTGCCTCAGACTGGGATCAAGCAGAGCTGGGACTGAATACCTGGGAAGAACAGATTAAATTAGACCCTAACACTGTGATATCTGCTCAATTGCTTTGGGTCTGTGGGGAAGCAGACTCAACACTGAGCATCATCCCAGCATGGCAAGGTGCTCTCACACGACATGACTGGAGCTCTGAGCAACTTGGTCTAGTGGAAGGTGCCCCTGCCCATGGTAGGGGTTGGAATGAGATGATCTTTAAGGACCTTTCCAACCCAAACCATTCTATGACAGCAAGTTCCAGGGCAATGCTAAATGGTGACACTTCCCACTGGAGCCAATTTCATGGCCAGATATAAATCATAAATCACATATTCATATGTGAATATATATATATGTGAATATGTGAAAAAATACGTATATACACACACTATCGCTTCCACCAAGAACCCAAGACTGATTTTCATGTTTGTCCCCACTGAGATGTGACTGTCTCCAGGGTTTAACCTGCCCCCAGCCAAACAAGGAGCCAAGGAAGAGTGTGGGAGCAGCCTTACACAGAATGGCAACGTACTTGACAAGGCCGGCGCTCTGCCCGCGTGAGACTGCAGTGTCATATTCCTTCTGAGCAGCAGCTTTCTCCTTTATTATTCCTGGATATACTTTACCATCTATGTGCCTGTTTGGTTTCCATAAAAATTCATTAATATTAGAAGGAATGTGCTGGGGAAAGAAATTCAACAGAAGTTGCAGGAGACACTGTTTAGCTCCCATATCCCTCCCCACCCAGGAGGGTGTCAGGAGCCACCACCACAATGCAATCCTTCTCCTGCAGAGTCTCAGTGAGGCTGGAGCAGGACAACCACCACCATCCAACACATCTTCCACCCACCCTGTGCAGGAGGCAGCCTGGCCCTGGGCACCACCTTTCTATTTGACTGCCTGTTATTTTGCTCCACAGAACACTTTGTGCAGAACCCTCTTTGTGCTCTTTGCTCAGCACCTCCTGAGCAGAAAGCTGAACCCCCCCAGCCCCCAGAGCTGCCTCCTTCACACCACAGGTAAGGACTGGTCCTACATGGAGAAGTTGGTGATGAAGGCTGTCTTGGGTAACTCCACTTCAAAGGTGGCCTCTTGGGACTCATTGGCTCTGTTGACGATCCTGCTGGTGACGACAGTGCGAGCGAATCGTGAGGTGACCTTGCAGTCCACGTGGAGGCTGTAGATGTCAATAGCAGGCTGGAAAAAGTAAACAGGACGGAACAGAAATGCTCCGTTTTCACTCCTGAGCATTCCTTAACTGGGTGATGTTGTTGGGAAAGTCTGATGAAGGAACGGACTGTTACAAAGTCTGGCTGGAACTGGGGAGGGGATTGTTCATGACCAGCCTGGCCAGCTCCTTATTCCCATCTCTGCAGCCACAACCACTGCCCCACACAAAATCTGCAGCTACATCTTGTGTTGTTGTTCCATGCAACGTTCTGTCAAGCATGTCAAGTCCCTTTTCTGTGGTCTTCTCTCCCTGGGGTGCAGTGAAGCAGCTGCTGCATCACCCAATACATTGCCCTCATAGAGATCAGAAGCCTCTTTAAGCATCCCACAGGAAGGGCCCTGCTTTTTGTCTGACTGTTTATTTGCTCTCCCAGCTGTTGACTTTGCTGTGTGTTTTCCAGCTCAGAACCTTGTGTTCTGTACCACACTTAGCAGGTTTGACACCCTGCGTGGGCGTCCAGGCCCCTCACTGGTTGCACAAGCAGAGATGCCCTTTGAGCACTTGTGTTTCTCCTGCTCTGGTGCTTCCAGGGCCTTCAATGCCCAAGGGAGGAGGGCACCACTCTGGAGCTGCCTGGGAACCCCCATGGGGTGACTGGACTGAGAATTTCCTGGAGCATCTGCCTCCACAAATACCCTCCTTTTGTATTTGGGATGTCTCTTTAAAGGTCCTACCCGAGTTTCAGTAGTAACACAAAAAAGGGTGGATCTGGGCATCACCAGCCTCACAGCAGTCCAACATTTCATTAAAACAAAAGTGCTCAGCATCAGAACAGATCATCATGCCTCTATTTTCACTTTTCCAGCCTCCAAGTAGTTCTCTCCTGTACTTTGCTTGCCAATTAATGGCGTCCAGTGGCCTCTTGCTAGTTATGGCACTGGCCAAAATCCAAAACTTCACCCAAGCACAACATAGCCATTCCACACAAAGCTGTGACCACAGCTCTGGGCTCAGGCATCAGGGCAGGAGGTGCCCCAGCCAGTGCTGGGTGAGTGATGGATGGCTGCTGCTGTTTTCATTACACATGGGCAGGGTGTGCTCCATCTCCTGATGCCTGCTGACAATCCAGGACAACAGGATAAACTCCCAAAATATCCACTGAGAGAACAACCTTCTGATCCTGGCAGTTCGGGTGCCTGTCCCTGCCCAGGCTGGGACTGTCTCTCCCAGGAATGTGTCTTCTCAAAGGCTTCCCGAGCATTTTCAAACATGTCTGCTCACGTTTGCTGCCCTGCCACACTCAAACCTGCCCACATTCAGAGGGAGGTTCAGCCATGGGGAGCCCCAAGCCCTGAATTGTGGCTCACCAGGGCAGGGCAGGCATGAGGTGGCCACAACTGCCCACGGAGGATCCTTCTGGCACAGGAGGAGTTTGACCTGGGCAAAACTTACCCTGTGGAAATCTGCTCCTCTGCCACATGCCAAAGGGATGCTGCAGGGGTAGGGACCTGCATCTCCTGCACTTCCCCAGCCCCAGCAGCAATTTAGGCTATGGCCAGAACTATCAAGCACTCAGCAGGGTGCAGTGGGATGCAGCAAGGTGGGGAGCATCCTGTGCCCTTGAGGAAGGAAGGAGGAGAGGACCAGCCCCAGGAGTGTACCTGAAAGCCAAAAGCACTGCAGGCCCATCCACCACACCCACAGCCTCCTGCAGAGTCCTCAGCAGCCACAAGGCCTGTCCCTGCCTCCCAAAACCCTCCTGCATTTCAGTTGCACTTCACAGTTTTCTGAACAGGCACAGTAGAATTAACCCCCTTCTGACATAAGGCTTCCTCTGCCTCTCTAATACTGATGTTTTTAAAATGAGACCTGCCACATGCACCCCGAGCTGGTAAAAAACACAGCTTGCTCCTCCAGGCAGTGCAAATAAGTGTCTTTCCCATTCTATATAAACTATTAAACACCTGTCAGAGACCTCCTGGCACTGCAACAGTCCTTGTCTGGTCCTGTGTCAAGATCCAAACCTCATCTGGTGACCAAGGCAGAGCCACAGATCCCTCAGATTTGATATCTCACTTCCCTGAGGAAGAGGAGATCAGACACATCTGCAAATCCCTCCTGCCACATTTGTACTAAAACAGCCCAAACAACCAACCAAATAGGTCTTTAAAGGACCCAAAGCTCTGAAATCCCAACACAATCCACCCAAGGCTCCCCAGATGGTATTTACCAGAGGAGTTACCTGGCCACTTACTGTGGTACCACCAGATCAGCAATTGAGATACTCATAATAAAAACAGAGCAAATACCTTCTGAGCTTCTGCTAATACTACAAGTGAGGAAAAGACCAGCAATGCAAGCAATGTTCTCTGCTCCATTTTGGAAAGAACAAATTTTCAAATGAAATCTCTGTTTATCTTAATCAGTTAATGAGTAACTTGTACTTGGGAATATCATGTAGACTTTGAAGAAACTTAATATTTACCTGTCAAACACTGGTAAAACTCAGACTTGGTTAACACTTATTTTCCCAAGAGATCTTTGCTGTTAAACATTGCAATTTTAATGGTTCATAACACAAAGTTAAGAAATCCTTGTGTTTTGTTTTTAAACTTAGACCTGTCATGTGAAATCCCTCAGGCAGATGAACTGGTCTGTGCCACAAGATGCAGGAATCTGTACCATCTCTACCACATCCTTTACATTATCTCAGGCAGCACTTCAGAGATTTGGAGACTGCCAGGAGATGCAACATGCACGTGAGATTTTACAGCTCCTTCAGCCTTGGTGCCTCCCTGCCCAGCTGGCCCACAAGAGATAAAGAGCAGCACCTGTGAAACATCCCTTTTGGCTTCCTTTGACAAGCCATGATCTTTGGTAGATGATATCAATCCTTGTCCCAAACTAACATGAAAATCCTGTGGAAATACAAGCACTGGTGTTTGCTTCATGGCTGTTTTACAGACCAAGTGTCCAGGGGGGCAGCCAGCTTCTGGGGGCATTGGATTTGTGAGGAGACACTAATGCAGGGCTCGATAATTTATGACTCACCAGACATCCACAAGTTCACTATGAAGAATGTGCTGAGCACAGGCTGCTCTTACAAGGCTTGTGCTCTAACTCTTTAAAAAAAATAAACTTAATTTCTCCCAGGCAGGCTGTTTACACTACTGGCAAATACTGTATTCTTTATAGCAGGATGTGTAAATATAGATATTTTAAGAGAGAAAAAATTAAACTGCTATACATTTTATTAACTTGTACAACTTGTGTAATGCTTTAATCCCTTAAAATACACAGGATTATACACTTCGTGGCCTAAGAGCTGCAAGAGCTAAAGCTTTAGCTTTAATTAAGTGGATCTGTCATTAGTTTTCTAATGCCCACATGTAAAATCACAGGGATATTAAAGAGCTGGCTTCCCCTGCAGAGTTTTAGGCTGCAGGGTCAGCTCTGCCCCCCTCCTGGGTGCCTGGAGCAGGCCAGCACCCTGGGAAGCTGTGAAATCCCTTCCACATCCCTCTGGGCCTGCTGAAATGGCTGCAGGAAGATCCTCTCATGCTCAGCCCTGTCCCTGGCTGGAGCACCAAGCCCTGTTTGAGTACAGACCCTGCCAACCAGCCATCCCTGCTGCTGTCCAGTGCCACTGCTGCTGGGACACTGGGCACCAGTCCTGCAGCTCCCACTGCTTCTCACTCTGAGGAGTGGACATGAAATGACTCCAGGTCATCTTGGAGGAAGAATCTGAGCTTACCATAACAACAGGAGATAGTTTTGAGTGCAAAATTACCGAAAAACTCAAACCCTGAGGCTTTGTTCAGACATTTCTCTATTCATTTTCCATGATGTCCCATGTCTACTATCACATTTTCCATTCCTGGACTGATTAGATTTGCAAGGGTGAAGAAAAACCAACAAGAAGCTCTCCAGGCAGCTTTCTATTTGTCCCTCCCACCTACAAGTACCTCCTGTCCTGCAGCAGCAGCCAGCAACCTTTCCAGCACAGCAGCAAGGCTGGAGACAGAGGAGGATCCCTGCAATCCATACAGGAGAGCACAGACCTTGCTGTCCCAAATGGAGAGTGACTTTGTCCCAGGAATACGGTTTTACCTCCAGTGTGTATTTTTAAGATGAGGTCCGTCTGAAAAGACAAGAAGAACTGAACAAGACACCCAGCCCTGAGAATTTCCTGTCCCGCTGGGAAGCACCACGGTGACATTGTGGAAATAAAGCTGGCAGCCAAATCCCAAATTTCTGGCAGGTCACTTTGGATTTGTGCTGGAAGTCTGTGGGACACAGAGGTTTCTGTGCTCTGCTAAACCAGCAGCAACACCCCCAAAGCAGAGTCTGGAACACAGTACCCCCCTCTCCTGCTGCCCCACCAGCAAACCTTTCGTGTATTACACTAAAGAAAAGCAACATTTTGCCCCGCTTGTCCCTCCCCATCATTTCTGTGACTATTGAACAACCTCCTGCCAGCTTCTCATGGCAAATCAATAAAGGGGGGGGGGGTTGTTAAGCCCCTTGCAGGGGCAGCTCCAGCATTATTGGGGCGAGGACTTTTTTTCCACCATGACTTTCTTTTTGCTCTGGGTTGATCTTTCTGAGGGGAACAGGCTGTGCCGAGGGACCCTGAGAAGCCCGGGCCCCACAGGGGAATCCTGTCCAGCAAAGAGAGAAGGCAAGGGCTGGGCTGCAAAAAATAACCTTTGAAAGTGAAAAATACACCGTAAGGCACCACCCCAACAATATCCTTAAGGAAGCTTTTCGCTGAAAGCCAAAGGATTTTGCTTTTGGCCTTACCAGGGCTCTGCTCCGCAGCCTCTCCGTGTGGGCACTGTCCTTTTATCTGTCAAGTGCTCAGGACACAAAAGGCAAATGTAATATTTTTCATGGTGCACAGAGACCCTTACCATCAGTTTTACCTCTGAATCAGCTTTAGCCTGTGTAAAGTTAAAGCAGTTCCCTAAATAAAGGTGTCACCTACCTGGCCATCCCCGGACGGGCCGCAGGGCCTCGAGGTGTGTGGGGAGAGCCGCCCACAGAGCAGAGAGTGCTCCGTGTTGGAGCACAAAATTACTCCTGAGGGGAAATACTCCAGGTTTTGGGGGGAAAGCAGGTTTGATGTTCAACGCAGCAAACCAAGAAGTAAGCAGCATCACAAAGAAGCTGCTGTACAGGGACACTGGGGAGGGTGGGTCAGCCCTCACATTTCCCACTCTAGCCAGTGGGACAGGAGGGAAAAGCCACTGAGGGAGGGTCTGAAATGGCTCCTTTGGTGCTGGGGCACTCTGAGGGCTCGGCTCCCCCCCCTGAGGGCTGTGAGGGGAGACAGGCCAGTTCAGGGCGCCGGTGCCGGTCCCGAGGCGTGAGGGGACACCCCTCAGCACCAGCACCGGGAGGGTGCAGCCCCATAAACCCATTAGCAGAGGGCAATGGGTTACACAAAAAGGGACAAAGAGACCCCAGCGGCTTCCTGAGAGTCCCCAACAAAATGAGGAGACTCCCCTCATTAATAAAAAACAAAGCATTATGGAGATAGTGAGGCCTTTCCTTGCAGCACCCTCAGGCAGCGCAGGGAGCCGACCCTCAGGCCTATGTCATCTGTCACCCCAGAAATTACTGACTAGAGTCACTCCAGCTGCCTAAGAGAACAAAAAAAGGCATAAAAAGAGATCAGACATGAGCAAAAAATCAGTGTAAAGCTCCATCAGCTCTGCAGGGTAACCAAGAAGCTGCTCGGTCTCCTCACACTCCTTCGGACACTGCAGGGGTGAGTAACCATTTACTCTGCTTTTCTGTGCCTTGGCCTTACCTTAAGGCTTACAGATCACCTTCTTTTATCCCATAGACACCTTATTTACTAATTGTATTTCGCTACTTTGATACTAATTTTACCTGGCCCTACGCCTCATAGCTTGCCTGGTGTGTATCTTACTTTATTTTTTGCTATCCTACACTGCACTTTATTGCTGACTCATTGCCCGTGGTTTTGCTTTAAGGCCTGCCGGGCCTCATCAAAATGAGCTGAGCTGTGTGTTGCTGTGAAGGGCTCTATTCTTGGGGTTTTTTTTGCCTTGTGTTAATAAGCGTGTTTAGATTTTATTCCAGTCTTTTTTGCCGATTTGTCTGCCGTGGGGGGAGGCTGCTGGAGTGCTGTACTGAGCCTGAGGTAGCTGTGCTTTGTCCTAAGAGTGAGTTTCTGGCTTTTGGGTTTGGGTTTATCAGCCAAGTGCAATCCTGCAGTTAAACGCAACCACCGGCAATGCAAACCCTGTCATAGTTTGTCACATACCTGTATTAATACAAGTTGTTTCGTGAACTGCTGGAGTCAGTCGGGTTTGTCTCTGGTGCTGACAGGCTTACAGCTTGTAGGAGAACTTCACAGAGAAAGGAGAACTTCACAGAGAAAGTTGTCCCTTGCTGTTCAGTGCAGTCCCCATGTCGGGATATCAAAACCCCTGTCCAGCACAGTCTGGCGAAGAGGTGACTTACCAATACAATTTAGAAGGGGACAAAGTCTCCGAAGCAAAACTGAACTTTTTATTTCAGAAATTCAGCTGAGTTGGTGTGTCCCTCTGGCTTAGGAGACAGACTCAGGCCAGGAAGAAACAGAGCTTTGTATCCCCTCTCCCAGCTGGAGGGTCCCTGATTCCATTCCCACTGGCTGGTACTGGGAAGCCACAGCCTGCCCCAGACCCCCCCACACCCCTCCAAAGGCACGAAAAACAGGCTGAAACTGACTGAAAGTCCCAACCATTAAAACTTAATTACCCTTCCTCCCATGCAATTCCTTTGGCTTCAGCAAAACCCCAGTTCTATTTCTAACAGAGGTGAGAGGCGGACAGACTGTTTTGGGCTTTAAAAGGCATTGATATTCTGGGGACACCGATAGCCAATTAAAATTATATTAATACAGGTGGGATAAGAAATCTTTGCATTTCTGTCCCTTTCTTTCTGGTGACAGACATGTGAGGGGGCAGCCAGAATTAATCTGAACCTAAACTGAAACCAGTCACCGCAGTGTGCCAAGTTGTGTCCAACAACCTTTTTTTATTAAACCATTGTAGCAAACACCATCCAATACAAAGAAAGAAAGCACGTAATAAAAATTAACATGGAGGTTTTAGCCTTTGACTTGAGGATATTCCCCCCCCTTAATGACTTACAGTGGAAAATAGCTACTCAAATCTCTAGTGGCTCCCGTGTAAGGGACAGGAATTTGGGAAAATGTTACAACAATCATCTGGGTGAGACACATCGAGCTGCACCATCAGCCAAAGACGCTCTTGGCTGGCTCATCCTTGGGTTTCTCAAAGACTGTTTCCGTCCCCGTCCGAGCCCGGCTGAACACGGAAGGGGCTGCGGCGCCCATTTGTTCTTGGAAAAGAAAAGCAGGAGAGACAGTCAGTGAAGTAGCATCCAAATCTGGGGAGTAAAACTAGTGCTGCTGAAATTTATATATGTACACATTTGATAAATGCTTCAGCTGCCTGGNAAGGCATTGATATTCTGGGGACACCGATAGCCAATTAAAATTATATTAATACAGGTGGGATAAGAAATCTTTGCATTTCTGTCCCTTTCTTTCTGGTGACAGACATGTGAGGGGGCAGCCAGAATTAATCTGAACCTAAACTGAAACCAGTCACCGCAGTGTGCCAAGTTGTGTCCAACAACCTTTTTTTATTAAACCATTGTAGCAAACACCATCCAATACAAAGAAAGAAAGCACGTAATAAAAATTAACATGGAGGTTTTAGCCTTTGACTTGAGGATATTCCCCCCCCTTAATGACTTACAGTGGAAAATAGCTACTCAAATCTCTAGTGGCTCCCGTGTAAGGGACAGGAATTTGGGAAAATGTTACAACAATCATCTGGGTGAGACACATCGAGCTGCACCATCAGCCAAAGACGCTCTTGGCTGGCTCATCCTTGGGTTTCTCAAAGACTGTTTCCGTCCCCGTCCGAGCCCGGCTGAACACGGAAGGGGCTGCGGCGCCCATTTGTTCTTGGAAAAGAAAAGCAGGAGAGACAGTCAGTGAAGTAGCATCCAAATCTGGGGAGTAAAACTAGTGCTGCTGAAATTTATATATGTACACATTTGATAAATGCTTCAGCTGCCTGGCAGTTTCCCAAACTTTACAGCACAGCGCTCCCATCCTGAGCACAGGCAGCTGACAGCACCTGTGGGTCACTACCACTGACTGGCCCCAAATCCCTGCAGCTAGAAATTTAGGAACTACTCAGGCCCAGGCTATTATGCTGAAAATGGGTTAAAATTCACCATTTTCCCCTGTAATGGTGGTGGGAAAGCAACACAAAGCCAGAGCACCAGGGGTGCTCAGTGCAAGCAGTCACACTCTTCTATCTCACCCCCTGCCCTTTATTCTTCCTAAATTCTGCTGAATCTCAAACACATGAAATTCATCAGTTGAGAGGCCAGAAATCCCCTAACCCACAGACGAAGCCTCTGATCCTCAACTTGGGCAGTCTTTGACACTGATGATGGTTCCAGGCTTGGTTTGAACCCTGGTCAGAAGGCAAAGTCAGGGCTCTCCCTCCCACTTCATCCAGGCAAGGGGAACAGTGACACCAAGCAGAACCTGGCTGGCTCCTCTGGGTGCCATCAACATGATGGACCCAAATCCCTGCCCAGACAGGCTGGGTGATGAGCACACTGCACACTGCTGTTCCACCCTTTCACTTGCCTTTCTTTGCTTAACCACCTCCATCCCAGAGACTTACCACACTGCCTCATCACTTGGTAGGTTTTAGATTTGATTTCCTGGTTTTTGGCAAGATTTCCTCTGGCTCCTTTGAGGTCTTCTTCCTTCACTGGAGGACGCTTCTTTTTCACAGGGGCTGGCTAAGAAACAAACATGTTGCCCACACATCAGCATTTTGGGTCTGAAGCACAGGGAATAAAGGTGCCTCAACCCAAAGGCTACAACACAGAGGTGCTAACACAGTATTCCACCTATTTCAGTTCTGAGCCTGCACACTCAGCTGCTCCAGGTCTTTGCCTGACCAAAATTACACTGCCCTTCCCAAAATCTGTCACCATTTTGCTGTTCTGGAATTGTCTTCTGATTGCATGGCCCTTGAAAGAGCAGTGGATTGCTTGATTTAAAAAATTTTACTTCATTCTTAGATTTTCTCCGTCCAGGCCTGTCTGATTATTCTGTAAGTACTGACTAGTAATTCAAGAATTTATCCAGTATTTGGGAAGGAAAAAACACTTAATTGCTAAATTTGGCTTGTGCCTCAGTGTACTCACTTCTGGAAACTGGTCAGAGAGATTCTGAAGCCAGACTTGATTGAGTTAGAATAAACACTTGACCCGTAGTTATTGATCTTAAATTTAGGGAACAGAAGTACCTAAGCACTCAACAGGGCTCTCTACAGAACACATCTCAAACACTGGGCTTGGAACCCAAAGAAGGAGAAGGAAATCCAATACAGAAACAGATGCATCATCAGGTGGTGCACTGCAATGGCCAAGTACTAATCTGTTTACAGTTTATCCCACTAGAAGAAAATCAGGATAACATTACTTCCTATCAGCCTATCCCTACCATTAAATTAGCACTGCACAGTCAGACACAACTCCACTCAGCAGCAGCTTGTGCTATTTCATGGACAAATCTCTAGGGACCCCCCAGGCAGCCCTTTTGGCAGGATGCAGGGACATGAGGGGATATGATTAAAAAGAACAGAAGACCCACACACTCCAGCTTGAACAGGTCTGCACACTGAACCATCAGCAAAACCTTCTCTGACCATTGCTACATACACAAAACTTCTGAGATTTGAGTTGTGGCAGTGCTGGAGCCCACTCAGGCATTCCAGGCACTGCTTGTGAGGCTAAAAAGAGTTGTGGGCTGAAACAAATCCCTCAAGGCCTACAAATGGCTGGAGCAGTGAGTCCCAGGGAGCCTGCAGAGCCAGTGCCTGCATGCCCAGATCTTGGTTGGCTCCACTGGGGCCTTTGGCATGTTTTCTGCTGGCTGTAAATCCCTGGGAGCACTCAGAATAGCTCGCTGTTGATCCCGTTTGCATGTGCTGTGGGAAACAAAACATGCATGGGATCTCTGGGGAAAACACTCCACCAGCAGCCAAAGCAAGAGAGGGGACAGGGTGGTAGCAAACCCTTCAAAATCCACAACAGCTGATGGTCAGTTTGCAGGGTAACCAAATATCCCACAGCCAGGGTTTCACTTGTCCCTCTGCAATGACAATTGGCATGTGATGGGAACAGCCCTCACACCCATGGCATGGTCCCCAGGCAACGAAAGCCCCTTATTTTCTTAACAGAAATGGGAAACATGCAAAGATCCTTCACCCATTTTTGCAAGAGACAGTAACTGCGAGGCTTCATGCCCCTGGAACAGGGAATTCTTGGGGAGACTGTGGAAAAACAGCACTTGAGATGCACCAAGAAACAGCCAGGCTGAGCTGAGCTGTTGAATTTCACCCAGTTATTTTAAGATAAACCCTCCCATGCTTTGATCACAGGATTTTCCAGCAGGACAGTTGCTGAGGATTAGTTGCCCCCCCCAGCTGAGGAGCAAAGCTGCTGCACGGAGGTTACGGTGAGCCCTGGCCAGCAGCTGCCACTGTCACAGCCCCACCACTGCTAATTGCTCCCAGGATTTGGGAGCAGGGTTTGCCAGGAGCCATTCCCAGCTGGCACGGGAGCACAGCCTGTGCTTTATCTCCTCCTGTCACAACTCACAAAGTGCTGGTTTACAAGACACACGACTGGTTTTTAAGTCCCTTTTTCCTTGGAATGAAGAAAATTAGCTGAACTGAGTTACTCTACGTGGCTGAAGAACTGTGCTCCTCTACTCTCCATCCCATCCATCCCATAAAACTCTCATGTTGGGGAGAGTTCTGCCAGGCACGTGCAGCTCATGTTGCAAATGTACAATTATGTGAAAACCTCAACATTTCTGAACTAATTTTGAGAGCACTTTGAAACCCTGATTATTGGGGAACGCAGCAAACACAAACCATTAGCTATAAAATGAACATGTAAGTATGCAATGTAGAATTGCAGTCACAAACACAGTATCCTAACAGTTATAATTATCAGCCACACTCTCTTTTCCTGCATGTTAACACATTCAGCTTTACACAGCAGCACACTGAAGCACAGCCACCTCCTTTCACAACTCCTGCCAGAATTCCAAATCACTGTCTGAGAAAGCGTGTTGGAAAGGCAGGGATTCCTCCTTCTCTGACACATCCCAGACCAAAGAGGGGGAAACGGTATTTCCCTTCCTATGGAAATAAAAACATTTAAGGTAAACCAGAACATCTGAAAACTAAATTAATTAGAGGGCAGCTGCTTTCCTTCTTCATCAGATGATCCCTCCTAACAATGTACTGGTTAAAGCTACTTCAGAGTGATTGCACAAGTCACAGGGCAGAGAAGCTGAACTCGCTGGTTAACGAGAGGAACTTGCTAACAAGCTCTTTGCAAGCAAAGCATCCCAACCAGCCAGAGGTTTGCCGGGCCCCCTGCTCCGAGGGCAGCCCCGTACCTGTGACATAACTGCGGCGCTCCCTCGCCCCAAAGCCCTCCGAGCTGCTTTCCCGGCTCTGATTAAATCCAGCCCGTGAGCTCTGTGAGCGCCTCTTGTTTTCCTGGACTTATATAGAGCATCCAACGTGAAGTCACGAGCTGGGTCATCCTCCCGGAGCAGAGCCCGGGGTGATTCAGGTTGCGGGAGGCTGCTGTTGGCATTGCGGGGGTTATTCCTGGCGATGACTCGGACGGGCTGATGGGAGCGCACAGCTGTGGCCGTGGGATGCGGGGAAGCCCAGGACACTGCAAGGCGGCTTCCCGGGGAGCCCGCAGGGGCTCTATTTATAACTTTAAAAGGCAAAACTCTGGTACAGACACAAAATTGACTCTGAGTCCTCCTGGGGGAGGGAGGAGAAGATAAAAAACAGAGTATTTCATTCCCAGCATAACAAAACAAGCCTTCTCTAAAGATTATATAAACCTCATGTCCAAAGCGTAACGTCGTGCCCTGAATTGCTTTTGCACAGGGACCTTTAACAGAAGAGTATTTTGTGTGCTTTGGAGAGTTAATAAACCAGCTTTATGAACTAGTTTTACCCTTACAGTTCTGTCACTCATCTTACACAACTGAGGGTAAAATCAGTCGCCTTCCAGCACTATTAGTGAGTGTAACCATTTCACCTGTCAGCTGTATAGGAACAGCTTACTCAGACATGGATAAACTCTGTGTTCCCCACTGCACATGCTGACCGTAGTAAAACCCTTCCCAGGACTTTTAACATTTGTTCTCANAGTGGGAGAGGTATGGGTAAGGGGTTGTTTCCCTTTTGGTTTTTTACATTAAATCCTTGTATCATGCAACAAAATCAGCTTCTGTGACTGCACTCAATACCTACAAAAGAACCAAGGCTCCAGCCAGGTGGGTTAATGTGAACAGGCAGCCATGGCAGGCTTCCAAACATCTACTACAGAGATTGCCTGTCATGGTAGGAACCTTCACTGGCCTTTCTTTGAGCTCTGACCATGTTTTGGTTAGGCTACAGAAAAAAGACTGGAAGGTCAAATAAAACCGCTATTTTCCACGTTGAAAACATGACATCAAACACAGCTCTAGTGCCATGCAATTGGGATGGTGGGATTTGTCAGCTGTGAATTATCCCCCCAGGCCTCCCGTTGCCCATTCTGCCTTTCAGCTGAGCTCCTTCCAAGCCTGAGATGTTTGTCTTTATTGGGGGAATTATTTGTGGGTTAAGAAGCACTTTGGGTGTTATGTCCTCAGCCATTCCCTAGGCTGAATTTCTGTTTTAAACCCCTGGCTTAGCAAACCAGAGGAAGCATTTCTGCAGAACAGCCAATGCCTTTAGTAGGCCAACAAAGCAAAACTAAAACACTGACTTTAGAAAAAACGGGGGTTTTTCTATTGCACAAAGCAACACTTCTCCTCTACTAAGATGTTTCTCCACAGTCCCACAAGCATCACTATTTCAACTCTATCTGTTATGACAGGAAAATAACAGTCTGCGTGTTTAAAGCAAATATTTAAAATTCAAGACACTGAACTATTTTTCCCTTCAGTTTTCAAAATTGCCTCAGTTAATTGGTACTACATAATCCTCACTTGAAAGCAACAGAGTTGTGCTTTCACTGCAATTTAATCTATGCAAACAAAATCATTATACAAACAAAATTAAACCACTTCAACAGTGCCTGCCATTTGGGGCAGGAGGTGAGGAGCTTACAGAGGTAGGTGGCATATCCTGAAGTTTCTAGGACAGCCCAGAGCCTGGACAGTTCTGTTCTGATTACACATCTCCTAAACCAACGCTCAGCAACAGCCACAGCCATTTCCTTGCACAGATCACGGGCTATTTTTCCTTACAAAAAAACCCAACCTAAATCTACAGTTACTTACATTTCAGAGTAGAAATACTGTTCACATGGTTGAGGTCCTGAGTTCTGTCATATGGGACGTGAATGACGATGATCCAAGACAGGCTCGTTTATTCAAGAGTGGCTGTTGGAAAAGTTGACCCTCTTTAATCTTCTGCTGCAACAAGAAGTGTGGAAAACTCCTTTGCTGAGAAATGGTTGCAGATAAAATATAGCAGTGACCATTGAGAATCTGGTGAATATACACACAGCTGCCACTGTGGTCTCCAGAGATTTCTCCTCCAGGAAAAGTGCCAACACCCCTCAGGGGACTGACAGGCTTGGTAGAGTGAGGATTATCCTCTGAATCCCTGTAGGGATGCAGTGAGTATGGGGATGCTTGGGTGTGCTAAGTGGAAAGCAGTGAAAGTAATGGGCAAATGTTACTGAGGAGTTAGAGAGGCAGGATTGGATTGATGCTGTGCAGCTCCAGCCCTGGAAAAACCTTCCTCAGGGAAAAGATCCCAGAGGAGCCTGCAAGGATTCTAAACAAATCTGCAGCTTAAGAAGAGGAGTTCTTCCAGCTCAAATGGGACTTGCCATTAAGGTAAATGAATGTACTGAAATGAAAATCAATGTAAGAGTACACAAAATTCGACCTGTAGTTAAACTGGAGTAGCAAAACCTGCTTCCCACAGGAGCACACTATAAACACTGAAACACGTGGACTTCAAACCAGAACAAGTATAAAACAAGTGTACAAATCTGTAATAAGTCAAACTTTATTGTAAACCATTATACAATGTAATTACATCAGATACCCTTAAAAGTTTAAGGTAACACCACTGATTAAACAATATGGTCCAAACAGAGGGCAGCAGAATACAGCTGTTGGTTTTGCTCACATTGGCTATACTCTGAATTTACTTACAAACAAACCCCACATTCAGTTTGAGACGGATACCCACACAAGACAAAAACACCTACAAAAGAGTCCCTTTTTTAAAGATACTGCAGTTTTACTTTGTAAAACCATAGTAGTCATTTTCAGTAATTGAACTGGAAACTTCACCTAAAAAAAGTTTGCACGCCTATGCTGTAGATGAACTCTGACTCGGTGTGGCTGAATTTACTCGCTTTCACTACTGTTTTCTCCTGTAAAAAGCACAGCAAAGTTGCAAACACGGGTTAGTCAAGCACAGTGGCAGAGATTCCTTGTGATGCTCAGCTGGGAGCAGAGCAGGAGAGCCCAGGCCCCCCTCCCCAGGCCCGGCAGGGACCGGAGCAGACACCTGCCCGAGGGGATCATTTTGCATTGCTCTAATTTGCAACTCAGTTTCTGAGTTTTCCCTGAAGAAAAGCTATAGTACATTTCAGTTAGCAACAGTAAAAGACGGCATTCACCTACTTGAAGTAAGACAAGGGGACCTGAATGTATTAAAGCCAGAACTTGAAAACCATGTATTAGACAACACCAGTGTTTGAAGTTTATGCAGATGTCACAGGTCAGATACTAGAAACAGTTAATACATTTAGATTGACCATTTGTAGTAAATTCAATCTTCACCAACACTTCTGTGTCTCTTCTCTCAGTTATAATCCCTTTCTCTTACTTTGGCATATACTACATAGCTTATTTTCATTAAACACAATCACATTTCCTAAGCACAGCCTGAATTAAACCTTTGCTCTGAGTTGTCCTGAAGTACCTTTACAGGCAGAAATCTGAGGGCCAGCTGCAGGATAATGCAAATGCTGAGATGTTGCAATGTCATTACTGGATCAACTCTTTATGAAGAGCTATTTCAGGCTGTCCTGCCAGTACATTTCAACAAGCAGTAAGACATAGTGAAGCACTAGGCACATAGTCCCTCTCACACTTGCAAGCCCATCAGACAAGAGCACCCGTGCTACTTGTACCTACAGCAGGAATTCCAATTTTTACCTTACAAACAGGAAACCCACCAATTTCACGTTTTCCATCTCTTTCCCATGATAGCAAAGAATGAATAGGAAAAAACCTCAGAGTCTGTTATTCAGCTAAAGTTGCAAATAAAATTATTGTCTTAGTAGAGTCAGAGCTGTTCTTTCCCCTCTGAAGGTTGCTCCTCCTGTTACTACTGTGTGATTTAAGATACTTCTGTGTCTTTGGCTCACAGTGCTTTACTACATCATCTTGCTAGGCATACCAAAATCTCACATCAAGTGACATTTAAGCACTTAAGACATGAAAAATTAGGCATTCAGAACGTTTGCTACAACAATCTTTAAGAAACTGCTCCATAGTGCTTTACACTGGTTTGTACTTGGTCAGTAAGTTTGAGGTCTGCTCAAAATTAATATTTTTACATGATTAAGGCCATAATTTTATACTGACACTTCACAGACTAAACATGAGACTAGAATCATTTTGATAATTTAAGTAACTGGAGGGAAAAGGAAGATCAAAAGCAAGCTCGTACAGCCCGATCTGTGTGCGCTGCTCAGGCATCTCAGGGTGGGAGCGGCGAGGGCTGTGCAGTGGGACACAGCACATGGTCAGCAGCTTCATTTCACTATCTGAAATAGAACAAATCCTATGCTACAAAAAGTAAATGCTGACATTTGCAACAAGAGCCAGTCCTGGCTCTTCAATCCCTTTGGAAGAGTGAGCTGTATGTGACTATTTTATTGATGACAATGAATTCCTTGAAGTCCTGTGCTTCTGGAAACCTGCACCCCCACCTGGTGGTAAATAGTCAGGAGAAGATGCAAGTCACACAATCAATAGAAAAAAACCCTAAAACCCTAAAACAGAGGCAGCACTGATTAGGGACATTTTCCTATCCCTCCCCCCCACCCCCACAATGTCAGAAAGAACTCAGTTAAGCTCCCGCTGTCATTAGTTTGTAGATTTAGTCTAAAGGAAACACTAGTACTGTTAACTTATTGCAGTTCTGACATTTCAGTGCACAGTAATGAAGTCAGTGGCTCAACTAATACCTCAGGTTTGGTCAAACGTCCCTCGGAGCTGTCTGGCCATGCTGAAGGCAGAGCATGGTGTTCAGGTCGGCAGCCACGCCGGGAGAAGGAATGCTGGAGTAGTGACAGTGAGCACGGGAGCGCACAGCTCGCTAGTTACTAAGGCCCATTGAAGTGGTCTGGATAATAAATCACATTAAGACCTAGCAAATCTATAAAAAAATGTAAAAAATCTTAAAAAGTTCTGAGCAGTTTTCCAATGAAACTGTTTGGTTTAAGGCTTGGGACTTCTCTGGTGTCCAGACACTACAACAGATTTGCACTTAAGGTCTGTTGTCACCTCTTTGACACATCTCCTTGTCCTGCACAAGGTTTAACTGAGCTAGGAAAGCTGTCAGAAACAATCAGGTAGGAAATATGCCAAGCAAAAGGATGCCACTGAAAACATGTCTGCTAGGTTTCAGATGAGCATGTGCTGCCAATTATCAGAAGAGACACTGAAAAGCACAGAAATTCTGTAGTAACAACTGCACTGTACCCCTTGGGTTGTTTGTTTGCTTGTTTGTTTTAACTACTAAAGGATCATGAGACTTCACCGAAATGAAACAGGAGAAATTTTTTTGTTGTTGCTGTTAAGCACGTTAAATAGCAGAATGTTTTTCCAACAACAACAAAAAGGGACAGAATTATTTTTGCAGCACTGTAGCACAGCAATCAGATCACAGTCCTGTACCGCAGGCCCTACAAAAGGAAAAGTATCAGAAGCGTTCCACCTCTTTTGGGTCACTTGAGAGGTATGCACAAGAGACTTGCAGAAACAGAAATAATGAGTCATCCACAGATACTCATTTCACAAATAACCATCACAACAGATTTTTGTCATACACTAAAGTGCACGTTTGTCAAATATGCAAACACCACCTCCTGTTAGAAAAGGTATTTTCGAATTATGTGGTCGAAAGCACACACAGGACTGCATTTTTAGTGATATTTGGTGACGTCAGCAGTGGCAGAGAGCTGTTCCCTTTGCAATCCCTTTGTCTTAAACCAGGACATAAGGATAAATAAGATTTTCACTACAAATATTTTGACCTGTTCTGCACAAAACAAGGGAACTGCACCCTTTTCTCTGACAAAGAGAATCTTTAAATACAACTGTATGAAAATATAACTTAAATATAAAATAGTCAAATAGATTTGAGGAGACTTGGAAAAAAATCTTTGTTCCACCTATTAGTTCCATAGGTACCCGGTAGCAAGTAAACATTTGTACTTAAAAAAATAATGTTAAGTTACAGCTTGTAACCATAAACTATTCTGCTCTAGGAATTATGCTGCAAAAGCCAGTTTTAGTAATAAAACACACTCCTTTAACTTAGTCAACTCTGATGCCTTTTTGAGAACTTCTTACACTGTCTCATCAGTAACCAAAAGTGAATGATTCTGATCTGTTCTCTCTGATCTTCTCTGACACAAAACTCCTTAGAGACTCATCCTTAACACCTCTGCAGTTCCACAGGATGAGAAGACATTCTTGCATAATTGGTCAGTGTGTCTGTAGTGCAACTGAACTGGAAGTCTTCCAACTGCTTGCCTTCTGTTGGCAGACCTTGCTTTGAAGTCAGTTTGTATGAAAAGGGAGATGCAATTGCAACATTAAACCCCACTGACTGGTAGTTTTTGCCATGACCCTGCAAAGCCACAGGCCAGGGAATGTGTCATACAGGCAGACCAAAGCGATGCTTCTTTTTCTTAACGGGCTTCAAGTTGGTGAGTCTGCGCAGATCCTCCTCAGTGTCCGACTCCTCCATCTCATCATCTGCTGAAATCAGGATCTGAAAGCAAATCACAGTGCCGAGCACGCCCATCAGTCCCTCTTTCTTTTAAACTCTTGGCTTTTTTTATGCTTGCCAAGCAACTCGTTATTGGATCAGGGAAGAGCTTACAGAACACAATTAGGATTTACTGACAGCACCATCAAACACAATCACACATCCTATCTGGGACCTCCATAAATTTCAAAGAAGGATGCATGAATATTAATCTCACTATTGCCACTGAACCTAAACCCAAAGAAGTGATTCCTGCACCTCCAGAACAGTAGGGGCAGCTTGAGAGAGAATATCGAAGTTCTCTCTCCACACTGGTAACATGGCAGTCATTTTATTAAAGAAAACCCCATATAAATAGCACTGTTCATCACACAAGAGAGTTACATTAACTTACTGCAGCTAAACCAACTTACCTTCACAGAAACCACTGATCCTTCAGCTGAACGAGAAACTGCTCACTTAGTGTAATTTAGGTTAAAATTATGCTAAGACAACTATGTAAATACTCCAAAATCAGGTCAGTTCCTCCACTAGCTCCCCCTCACTTTAAGCTATTAACCTCTCTTTGAATTGGAATTGTCTGTTAGTTCTGTATTTCCTGTGGGTTTTTTTCAGAAGTACTGGCAACACAGCTCACCTGTGATATTTACATATGTTATGTAAATAAATACGTATGTTATTGTGTCTTCCTGCCCATCTGGAAGGAAATTAACTGCCATGAGTGGTGCAACAACCACATTTTCCTTAACTGGTTCTCAACAGCAAATGCTGGGAATTACTGCTAGAGGTACACGCACAGAAAATCAAACCCCAGTTGGCAGGTTACAAGGAAATCAATGGCAGGAGGGATGAACTGGATTGATATCACATTAATTGCAAGAGTTAACTCTACATACTTCTGATTCTGACTCCTCATGTGAAGCTGCTCTCCTGTATCGGACTTTACTTCCATTTCTTGAATCTTGTCCTCCTTCCTTTTCTTCAAGTTTAGCTTTTGTCTTCCCTTTCTTCATAAGAAAATTATCTACTACCCAGAACATCAATGCCTGTAAAGGAGAAGGGGAAAGTGACAGGTCAGCATTCTTCAGAGTCTAATAAGTCCATTTGGTCAGGGTTTGGACCTGACAATAATTCTGAACTGGCCAAACAATCCTGCATAGGCACAGTGCCACATGGCCTATTACACCTGGCAGGAATGCTCTAGAACCCTGCTACCTTATTCCTTTGTGGAAGAGAAAATAAGGAAAACTGACTATTCACAGTGATCTTACATTAACTCTTCATGCAGCAAAACTTTGCCAGCAGTTATTGAATGCAAGGACAGCCACTCTCACTGGCTCTAATCCCTATATCCCAGACTGCTGAAAGAGTACACTTTGGGAAGGGTGACTGCATACTTGCCCTTTTCCTCTGCTCCACCACAGGACTTTGACTCTTAGCTATGGTCACACACAGGATACTTCAAATTACGTCTGTCCTTAGACCAACTGCTTCCTGCAGCAATGTCACTAATTTTATAATCTCTGTGTCAGTACTCCAGTATTACACTCAATCTCCTGAAGTCATCAGGCTAAAGAGGTGTGTGAGACATTCCTGCCCCTCTCCTGAGCCTGGTCCTTTAGCTCCACGTGCATTTCAGCAGTGTAAAATCTACATATCCAGACATTTTATCCATTCTTTAACACCCCTTCTCTTCAGTAGTTAACTCAATCACCAAGATAACACTGTGTTTTAAGGACTAATGCTAATTGATGAAGACATGGCAGAAAGATATCCAAGCGACCATTTCAAATGTACTAACATTGACAAAGAAGGGAACTATCAGCATGACGATGGCCAGCTCCAGCTGGGGGTTCTCGATGGGGTTCAGTAGAGCTACCTGTGGGAAGAAGAGGATAAGTTCAGCTCATGTGCACACAGCTGGGTCAGAGAGTGCAAACGTTCATGCACCAGCTAATGCGACAGAAATAACGCAGAGGAACCAAAAAAGGACAGCTTTGAGAAAAGCAAAGTGCTCAGGACAGCTTATAAATCACCACAGATAAGTAAGTGGGGCTGACAAGAAACTTCTCTGTGTCATTTTTGCTTACAGAAGTCTGAGGAGCTGTGCTAGAATCATCTTGAACATGTCTGAGGTTCCATCTTTAGGAAATTTAAACACAGCAGAGTTTTACAAAATACACAGTAAGAAGACAGTTCTCAAAACAGTTCAGAGCATACAATAGGGCTACACTGGTTTTAATGGGCTATAACAACATCACTTTGAATACTTGGTTCCAGAAAGTCTATCAAAATAAGTATTTATCCAGTCACCAGCAATGGCTTTACTAATCCACTGCAAATTTCTAAGTCTACAGTTAAATCTATAAACAAGGTCAGGCAAAGAAATTTCTTCAAAATCCTGCAAGATTGTACAATACCTATAATTAAGAGTTAAAGAATTAAGAAAAGAGAGCACTTTAGACAAGGAGATAAAAAAAAATAAATTAGATATCACAGTGTGTAAAAATCCCTCAAAATATGATAGGATGTTCCTGGCAGTGGGTATCAGGAAGCTTCATTAACAGTACCCCAATTAACCTAAAAGAACACACCACCACCACAGATTTAATCAGCAGTGCCTGTGGACACTTAGGATGCCTGAGCCAAACCAATACACACAACTGGAAGTCTTTGCAGCTTCCACCTGAAACTCATTTGTCTGTAGGATGTTGTAAGAGCACAAACCTCTTTCCACTGAGGTATGAGCAGCACTATGATGATGATGGTTTTCTCAAATGTCATAATCATAATGTACAGAGCACACTGGCCCACCCAAGCACTGCACTGCAGGGGGTCACCTGCAAGAAAGAAGGAAGGTTCAATATAGGCATGGATTTGATTTCACTTCACAGTAAATGTCCTAGAAAGGCAGTATTAGTAGAGGCAGCAGGGCAGCTAAATCCCCTAAAAGTGTCTTCTCCAAATTCCCCCAGTGCTGCTCCTTCCCCACCCTCAGCCTCACCCCAACTTTCAAAAGGAGCAGTTGGAAACTGTATCTCACAGCACTATATCCAATTCAGCAGCACCTGTAATATGATCACTGTTTCATAGAATCTGATGAAAGCAAGACAGATAAAGCTGCATTACATTTGTTTCTCATCATATTGTTAATTTTGACCCCCTATCATGAAGTATTAAGTGTCTTGAAAGGGAAAACTCAGGGAAACAAAGCTGAAACACATTTCCCTTCAGTCTAAGTAGAACTATGACTTTTGCCACTCTCCCTAGGCTACCTTAAACATATTTTTCCTCTCTACAAAGTCAGTTACCATAACTAACCAATTACAATTGAAGCAACATGTGCAAGAGCTGCTATAAAATACTTCATTAAACAATAAATTAAGGTCACATTTTAATTTCAGTGTGAAAGGGTTTGAAATTCTGCTGCACCCCACTGTGGCAGAGGAAGAACCTGAGTGCATGAGGGTATCTGCCAGGACAGAATGAAAACCACAAATATTTGACCAGGAAAACTTATGCAGATTCTTACTCTATGAAAGAAAGCATTAAAAAATAAAGAAAAACAAAAAGGGGAAAAAAGAGGACTGTTAAGCCTAACAAGCTTTGCAGGTGAGTTTAAAGCAGCACTTCACTGGAAAGCAAAAGGAAGGTCTGGAGGAGGGTGACTGCACTTTAGTCTTTGCTGGAGCCTCTGAAACATCTTTAAAGACAGCTCAAAACTTTTAGCCTGGGGATGAATAATGGGCAGTGGAAAATCAGATGCCTTTATGTGTTTGTAATGCATAATGGACAGTTGCTACTTCCTTTTCTGGAACGTTTCTGAAAGGCTTTCAGTATTAATACTCGGTTTAATGGTCTGAGACTTACTGTTTGCAGCTTAAATGCTACAGAGAAACTGCTAAATCAGACTGGAGTCCAAAACAAGGAAAACTTCCTAGCCATATTTTATAGTATGAACTAATGATCAACACTCAACAGTCCAAGAGGAAAACTCTTAAAAACCTCAAGTTTTCCAGCTATATACTGCAGTTTATGGCTTGTCTTTTAAAAAACAAACCAATTAGAAAAGTTGAAAGTAAATCATCAGCAATTCAAAGCTGAGCAACTGTGATTCTTCTGAACATGCAATTTAAGTTAATATAATAATCACCACATTCAGAAGGTGCTCCCAAGAATATTTGGGACATTTGTATGTTCAGAGGTTCAGTACAGAAACTCAAAGCAGAACTTTAAAGTTACTGTTGAAGTCATAAAGCTCTAAATCCATTTCTAAAAAGTCTCTCTCAGTCTACCAAATTCTGATTTTATACTTGTCATGTACAAGTTGCATTTATAGAATAATCCAGCAAATTAGTAGAAATCTTGTTACTGCAAGAAAATCAAATAAAGAAGGAAACTGAAATATTTTGAATCCTCTGCAGTGACAACTGTAGCATCATTTTTGGAAAATGCTGGGCAGTGCAAAACTAGTCTACACCAGTGTCTGCCTGTGCCATCAGCAGCTTTGCAGACAGCTCTTGAACACAATACCTGTTTTTCCTCTATCCCCTATCTCCTCTCTGTTCTTCAAATCCTGAAAAATTCTCTTAAGGAAACTCCAACTCACAGAACTCCTCCATAATAAGTTTGCAATAGTTTTAAAGTCAGTGCTACCTACCCCATATGGCTGCAAGTCACTTGCTCTGCAAGTGGCAAACAAAGAGCTGGAGGGAAGAGAGGCAGCAGATACAGTTTGTCAGCTTTGCCATGTGAGAAGCAAAGACAAGCAGAGACACCACAGCACTGTTCAGTTGCCAACAGGGTTTAGTCATCACCAAGAGGGATTTATCACCTGTTTTCTACTTGCAGCAGTTAAAGTAGCCCAAGACAAGAAGGGAAGGAGAACACAGGGAACATTCTTTTCAGTACAGCTCATGGCTGCTTTTCTCCTCTTTACACATGCAAACATATCATCTCATTCTACACTTCTCTTAAAAATCCAACTGCTGATGTAATGAATCTGAAAATATAAAACTGGAAATATGAAAGCAAATCTAACAAAATTAAAAATTCTGACATTAAAAAGGCCCTTGGGGGAGCATCATGCTACTTTGTTCATAAATCAGTATGTGGTGCTGTTTTGCTGTACAAACAGCAACCATTTATAAATGGTGGTATTTTGGTATCCATCCCTTCCTTGAGGCATTTATGCTTAAAAACTATCCTCCATATAAAGAAGAGGCTTTTAAAACCAGCAGGACACTGCTATTTTTGTGACAGCTTCAAGTAATGAATCACCAGGGATCAAGTAATAGAGCTAAGAAGGGAAATGAGCTCACAGTGAGAACTAACTTGAGACAAATGATTATTTAGGCTCTAGAAACACAAACATCACTCAATCACAAGAAGAGATTTGTCTGGGGACAGGGGGGGGAAGGCTCTTGTTTGTTTTTCCACAGTTGCAAACAAACTGAAATCACCCTGATCTCCAAGCTGAGAACTTGACTTTACTGCTCCAGATAAAATGCCCCAAGATCTGACACCTTTCAAGGAGCAGACCCCTGGCCACCCATGGGGGTGGAGAACAGCAGTCTGGAGAAGAGGAGGCTCCAGGGTGACTTCACTGCAGCGTTTCAGTGCCTGAAGGGGCTCCAGGAGAGCTGGAGAGGGACTTGACAGGACAAGGGGGGATTCACACTGCCAGAGGGCACAGGTTGGGCACAGAAGCTGTGGCTGCCCCACCCCTGGGAGTGTCCAAGGCCAGGCTGGATGGGGCTTGGAGCGACCTGGCATAGTGGGAGGTGTCCCCGCCCATGGCAGGGGCTTGGAATGAGACAAGCTTTAAGGTCCCTTCCAACCAAAGCCATTCTGGGATTCTATACTAAACATCCATATTTAACCCCAAAATACTAAGTCTAAACACACACCTGTGACCCCACAGGACTCCATTTTAGTCCCCTCTTCTGCCCCTACTTAATGTTAATTTATTTTACTTAATCTTATGAAGAATAAAAGCAGAATTTTCTTGGGGCCAAAGTGAAAAATTGTAAATAAGATGGTGATATGAAGGTTTTTACTTCAGAAACAACAAGAACACTTAAGAAGTTGGCAACAAACGATCCAATGGAACTTGATCATCCTTGTGGGTTCCTTCCAACTCAGAATTTTCTGTGATTCTGTAACTTGTCCTTTCTAGATGGGAGTTCTTACACAGGGTCTACCCTCACTGTTCAACCATTACATATAACTTTCCATCTGCTGTCTAGTTCTCTTTATACCAGAAGTCTCTCACACATGATTAGTGAAAAAATGCTTTATAATATGCTTTATAATAGTCCTTAAGACAGCTTCACTGAAAAACCACCACACTAATGTCAGGACAGCACATTAATGAAGATACAGAAAAGAAAGTTAGTTATAAAATGATCTGATATTAGAAAGAACAACTAAGTAAAGAGGATTCATATAATTTTCATACACAGACACAGGAGAAATACTCAATAAACAGGTTTAGGTGTTTCAGATCTCCTAATTCAAGGTGATAATAATGGATCAGGCACAGACCACCTCTGCAGCAGAACACAAGCTCATTTGTTGATTTTAAGAGCTTAGTTACTGCAGTCAGAGATGCCTTATAACTAAAATAAACCCAAGTTCATTTTGGAAGTCATTAAGAGATAGAGACAAATTTCAGGAGAGTGAATATACTCTCCACACTTCTCCATCCACACAGATTGCTTGTTGTCAAAAGGATATTAAAATGGGAGAAGACGACAGATTACACAAGAAAAATCCATGTTATTAGGAAAAAATAAAATCCAGTCTCTGCCATGGCTACAAGTACTGACCTACAACCGTACACTAAGTTTTTTGCTGTGAATGGAGATCCAGTTTTACATGTCCCAAAAGCTGCCCAAACATCTTTAAATGGCTTCAAATACCGAAACAGTGTGAGGTTCAGTGCTGGAAATGATCTGAGCACAAGGCCAGGCAGACGCACCGTACTCCCCGAAGCGAAGGGACTCCCACTGCTGCCACTCCACCAGGCTGCTCACCGCGCGGATCCCGATGTAGATGAGCAGCATTCCTAACGTGGCATCCAGCAAGAAGTTGATAAGGTACCTGAGAGGAAAGTGTAAAAGAAAACAAGGAGGAGGGGTCCATTTTCTACAGGTTCAGGGGATTTTAACACCATGACTGATAAAAGATTCATTGTACATACATTGAGAACTCAGAGTAGTGAGAACAATCATTTACCCACTTCTGTAGTTACACAGACTAAAATTCAAATAGCTTTAGCAGTCTTAATATTTTGTTTCTGTCCTTAAAGTTCTAACATCTATTTTCATGAACTCTGCTGTGTGCATGTGCATACTCTACGTAACCTGCAATATTAAATTATTCCTTTAAATTAAAACCAGATTTCCTTCTTACCACTGCTCAGTTCACTTGGTGGGGAAATTGTACTTGAATAAAACCAGAGGACTAAAAGGCAAAGGAATAAACCCATAAGTTACCTTAAAGACGTCTTGATGAATTTGAAGGTAAAAAGTCCAACCCTAAAGTTTCATGCCAAGGGGGAAAGACAACACAGCCAGACAGTTGTCTTGCTCCAGGGAGCTTTCTCCCAGCCCCAACAAGAGGCAGTGAGCAGTGAGTACCATACCCAGAGAGTACAGTCACTACTGAGGCCAAATTTCAACATTTTTAATGTTAGGAAGTGCTTTACTTTCTGCACTTCAGTTCTTGCCCAATGAACATTTGAAATACCAGGAACAAGTCTTCCCTGAACAACATCCAAAACAAACCACCCCACAATGGACACACAACTGCTGCAACACTGATTTTATTGTTTCAAGAGCAGCTTCTGGGGTCTCACCTATGCTTCAAAAAACAGAGATTTCAAATGCATTCTTAGGTGCATTCAACAATGCAGCTGAAATTCAGAGCATCTTCTAAGTGAGTTTGGTTTATTTTCTATCACCAATTTTATCTGAACAAAAGAGCAGCTGAGAAAGAGCCAGCTGTAAGGCACACAGTAAATCCCTGTTACTGAGGTGCTTATTTGGTAATTCCAAATACTTAAGGTAAACCCTGAGCTCTATAGGAACTTATCTGCAGGGGAAAAAATACCAATCAGGGACCTGTGGTCTCTGCTGCTGCACAGACGAATCCACATGGGCAAAACAGTATCAAAAGTGGAAAGCAAAAACAGAATGTGTGCATTCAAAATAGGTAAAGGACCTGCTCTGACCCTCACAATCCCATTCCAGAAGCAGCTCGAAATTAAAAAAGAAGTGGACATGTCTTGCTTCAGCCAAGACTTACCCGTAACATTTCTAAAGACAGTTATTGTAATGATAGTCTGCGAAATGTGAGTTTGAATTACGTTGGGGTTAGGCAGACACAGTGAGCTCGGGCGGGAGGGGAGCCGAGCGGTTCCAGTCGCGCCGAGGCCACAAGAGGCTGCTGTGAGCCCGCAGCAGGCAGGCAGAGCCGGGAGGAGACAGAGCCCCGGCACATCCCCCCACGGCCCGGCCACAGGCCGGGGGTGCCCGTGATCCCCGGCACACCCGGCTCGGTGCCCCCATTCCCGCGCACACCCGGCTCGGGGCCCCCCCTCCCCC
>VXBX01003068.1:163661-178496 GCA_013400415.1 Scytalopus superciliaris
CGGCTCGGTGCCCCCGTGCCCCGGCCCACCCGGCTCGGTGCCCCCATTCCCCGGCACCCCCGGCTCGGTGCCCCCATTCCCGAGCACACCCGGCTCGGTGCCCCCATTCCCGAGCACACCCGGCTCGGTGCCCCCGTTCCCCGGCACACCCGGCTCGCTCCTCCGGGGCTGTCAGTCCTTAACCTGCTCCCGGGCAGTGCCCCTGCCTGGGGGTTCGCTCCAACCTCCCCCTCCCTGCCCAGCGCGCTGCTTTTTCCACCCGAAATTCCAACACCAAAGGTGTTCGAACAGATGTTTTGGCAGCTTGGAGACGATCACACACACGGCACTCCAGCCCCCAACTAACACATGGCAACTTCCACTTGTAGTTCCCTCCAAGCTCTGAACCACAGTGTTTTCTGAAACTACACTTGCTGGTTTTGTTCCACAAACTACAAAACAGGAAAGAACAGAAAACTGCCCCACTTTGAATCTGCTGAGTAAAATTAGTATTATTTAAAGTCACAGGCGGAAATGTTGCTTTTACTCATTAGTTTTGACCCACTTTCAAACTTCAGATATACTTTTCCTAAGGTAGAAACAAGTGGCTTTGGTTAATACTATGTGGTATTTTTTCTGCTAACAAGAACCTACACCCTTGTCCCAGAAATTATATAGCTGCACACTGTAATTTCTGTTATCCTGAGAACAGTGAATAACCTCACCCTCTTGTTTTGTGTCATGTTACACTTACAATAAAAGTGGCATTTGAAAATAAAATTATTAGACTGCAGAATAGAATGCACTTGTCAGTAAACCCTTTGTTTTGAAAACACACTACACAGCACAAAAGTATTTTTAAAATAGTGAAATAAACTATTGTGTTCTATCTTTAAACACTGACAATTTTCAGCATGCTTTGGTTAGCTTACTGTATATATCCCTGAAGTTACAGAAGTGGAATGAAAGCAATTTTCACCTGCCAGTTTTTAAATCTGTAAGCAAGGAAAATCCTACACTGATGCCTTGTATTATTGAGACTGTCATAATTATAACCGAAATTTTGCAGTTAATGTGTTAAAATAAATGCAATTTCCCTACCAAAACGTGTTGTGGTGGGGAGAGGAAAGCAGGGCTTTCCTTGCACCATTTATGGGATGTAGGAACACAAAAGAAACCAAGGGGGAATAAAGGAAATAAAACAGGCCTGTGCAGTAACACAAGCATATTCCTTGAGCTGTGTCTCCTTTGTTCAGCAAAGGACAACAAGTGAGCAGATGCCACTGAAGGAACTGGATTGGTTCTAAAAGGCAAATTACTGGGCTTTTTAAAGTAATCTCACAGCTTCCATTACCAGGACTGTGTAGCTACTTTAAACATGAGCCTTATTAAGAACAAACCCAAACAATTACCCTTTGCTTCAGGAGCTCCTGCAAAGAGCCTGATGGGGTCTTAGTCATAAAATCTTCAGGTTTCATACATTACAGTGAAATATTTATCTGTTTAGTCACAGCACTCCAAGTGTGGCATTGCAAAATTAATTTTTGCTCTAACTGCCTGGCTGCTGAGCAAGGTTTCCCATCTTTGACAAAATGAAAATAATACTGCAGCAGCTAATGCAGGTTTTAGAAGGAAATACAAGCATGAATGATTTTTGCTAAATAACCCTGAAAGCACCCTGACTTTCTGCTAAGTCCTTACATTAATACAGTGAATAGGGCATTGCAGGTCAACTGGGTATTCATGTCCTTTGGTCCCAGCACCTCCTTCAGTAAACAGACTCTCATTACAGTGGGTATCCCAAGTCCTCATTCATTCCTTGGAGAGGGAGAAGTAGAAACACTTTGCCCTTGGTCTAAAATATCTATACACAGCCCAGAATCCTGCCAGCCACGAATTTAAAGAGCAGAAGTCTGATCTTGATTTAACTAAGCTTAAACCACAGGTTTTTGAAAGTGATTGATCCACATACACCATCGAACTTCCATAAAGACCAATTACTCTAAAATGAAACACTCACAGTGAACAGGGGTCTTCTTCTGTAAGGTCTGATAAATAGACATTTGCAAAGTGGATGAACAACATCCCTATGGCTTGCTTGGAAGTATCTAAAAACCTGGAGAGAGTAAAAACAGCTTTTAAGACACACAGAACTGTTTACAACACAGCCAGATGTGGCACATTTATGTTCATGAAAACTCCATTATTCATTTTTTTCTTCAAATGAGAACACCAGAATGGTAAAGGTGTCATGGTATTTATTTTATTTAACAATGTTCCGTTTCAAATTCTGTCCCTGGTTTTTTGTTTCTTTTTTTTTTTTTTTTAATATTGCAAACAAAAACTCAAATCACATTAACTTGAAACCAACCCCTGTACATTTAAAGTCTGTGGATATCCTCTTGGTATCATATGCATTATCCAAGAGCTAATCCTCACTAAATCTAGCTAAGTCTTTAATAACCCCTGGAAACAATGAGCATCCTGGCCTCGCTAGGTATTTTGGGCCTTTCATGTTGATACATTTTTAGCAAGTTTATGGCACAGACAAAAATAAAATCCTCATCACAGGCTTGTGGGTGAACAATTTAATAGCTGGCTAATGAGTCCTTTATCTATAGTATTTTATTTAAAAGCCAAAGTATTTTTCATCTGAAAGCATGAAGTGGTTTCACTGAATTTTATCTGTAGTACAGCAGCTTAGAACACACTGCAAAAGAATTCCAACCTTGACAGCATTATCTCCAAAGCAGATGACAAAGAGAAAACAGTTTGCTACTTAAAGAGAAAATATAAATATCCTATGTAGAGACTGATTCAGACCTGGCTTTGGTCCTTTTCATTTTTTTATCATCATCCTTTGCACAAACCCCAAACTTTCAGCGTATATTTTATTAAATATTAAATATAGGAACCATAACAAAAGTATTCTGCAGGCAAAAACGTGTTCCTTATAGAGAGCAACACCCATTTTGCCTGTTATTTCTGTGTCTAAAAAGATTCAAACACCCAAACAGATCCAAATGACATTTTCTGTGCCTGAATTCATCTACTGTGCCTGATCCCTCTGTCTCGAAGCCCCTCTCTCCATTCACAGCACGGCACAGACAGCAGTGCTGGGGGTGAGGCAGGAAGCCAGGGACTTACTTATCTAATCAGTGTGCCGAGCTAAAAATAACAATACTTGAGTTCCAGAGCAAGAGTCTTTGCTTAAAAATTAAGGGCTATCACTGCACTTGTCAGAATTTCAGGCTGAGGTAGGCTGCAGTACACAAAGATTTCGTATTTATTTTTTCAATAAAATAAAGGTCAGGATTAGTTTTGAAAAGCAGCACTGTATGAGGTGAATTTAAACCACTGAAGTCTTCAATAAGCAGAACGACAGCTTAACATTTACACCAGTCTAAAAACTGGTGCAGCTTATATTGCTTCAATCCAGGAACTTTTAAAATGTAATAAACACAAATACACTTTTTATACCTTGTATTATTTATGGCTGATGTATTTATATCTTTTATCACACTGTTTTCTCTTTTATACATACTAAGATAGCTACAGAACATGGAATTTTCTTTAAGCCCAGCTGAGAGCTTCTTGTAAGCTTATTTAAGTTTGTAGATGTTCAGATGACCTTTAGGGCAACTCCAGGTTTCCATCTTCAGGAGGAATCACAGCTTGAAGCTTTCTGTCTAAATGAACATCTCTGTAGAGATTTCTGGAAGTGTTCAGCAAGAAAGGACTAGCCAGGAAACACAGAGAAGGGAACTTTTCATTGACTCATTTCTCATCATCACTTTTCTTTATTTTAATCATCATAACCAAACAATCATCCCTTCAGTTTCTGAAACGTGCAAGAAACAAAAAATAAATAAAATAAAATGAAGACTAAAGCAGCCAAAACTCACCATATCCTCCAGGGACGTCTTTCGTGCTTTGGTTCTCTGAAGCGCTTTACTAAGAAGAAAAAAAATAAAAATAAATTGAAGACAATCAGAAACTCCCAAACCAACAAAAAAAAAATCTAGAAAAGTGAAAGCAAATCATCTGGCAGAAATGTTACATTCTTTGCTGAATTAGCTCTTCCACTACTGCACTTTATCAATCTCTAAGGATCAATTTTTAAACAAACCGGGTCCCTTTATCACCTTCAAGTTCCTGCAGCTCCATTGTCTGAGTGCCAAAAGACTTCACATGGAACAATAATACATGTCCAACCACCATTCCACTGGCCTGAGCTTTTACAACTGCCCATCCCAAAGGTTTCATTTCCAGTAGGAATGTGGGTATGGAAAAAGCTGTTTCTTTTGCTCACTGGAGTCCAAGAGTCGGATTGAAAAGCATTCTTGCAAAATGGGGTAGTAATAATAATAATAATAAATCACATCAATTACCAGCAGGACAAATACATTCTCTGACAAATATCTTTATTTTGTGTACAAGACTTCTGTGGGCGAACTGAATTGCAAAAGGAAAGCAGGACAGGTTTTTTTCAGTCAGATAATCCCTTCATAAAAAAGGTTAAGAATTGTTACGTATTAAAAACTCAAAAAAATCAGTACTAAAATTCATGCCAACTCTAACAATGGGAAAGAAATAGCTAATTTTGTCTGTTTAGATTTTGATAAAGTCTATAATACAAACTGTTTGGGTATCTGATAAAAATCTCTTCTCACACCCTGCCCTGGTCCCTGCCAGGAGCCATCAACCCATCCCAGGGCCACCTGGAAGGATCTGTACAACTCATGAAAGATCCTGTGTAGGAAAACAGAGGCACAAGGGGATAAAACCAGCTGCTCATGAACAGTGGCTGGTCCATACACTTGTACTGTCTGATCTGCAGTTGTTCTGTCTTCTTAGGGAAATCCATTTCTATCTCCTGGGCAAGGAAACCTTATTCCCTTATTCTCTACAGGGAACACACACTCAGCCCTACCATGGTTTGGACCACCAAGTTATTTCTGTCACTGCTGCAAGATACTCATTCCTTACTTGTCCCAAAGGCAGACCAAAGATAACAGGGTAGAGGAAACCTTTCCACTAAGGATGGGGTTTACTTCCTTCTGTCCAAGGTTCAGTGTCACTCACCAGCTCCTTCAACGTAAGTCTTGAAAAATAATTATTTAGGCTCCTATTTCAGAAATGATCTCTTATTAAAAAAATTAAGCTCTAATTCCCCTCCAACCCTTCAAACTGCAGAGACTGTGACTTAAAAAGGTACAAGCCATAGCAGGTACAGTCAGGCAAAACTCCAACAAATATTTTCACCTGCTTCTCCAGCAATTAGGGATGGATTCCAGGCTGCTGTGTGTAAGTCATGCTTGCCCAACTTTTAAGCCTTTAAACTGCATTCTGGTTTCTGAACCAATCACAACTCTTTTATAAGTAAGGCTATATTTTATAAATAACATTATACAGCATTGATATAATTACCTAAAAGCCCTTAAACAAACAAACAAACAAGATTAAACAATCACCTCCAAGCTGGAGGAGCAGAACTCGCAGGGAGCACCGAGCTACCAACCTGCCATCTCACTGTCTGTCACTGCTGCTGACAGCAGAGAGAAACATGAGAAATTAAAAAGTGACAAGAGGAAAAGACTGTACATTTACACCAGAGATAAAATTGTAATAGCAACATTTGCCAGCAGTTTTCTCTGTGAACAGCATGACATAAATATAAAACTTCTGTTAAAAATGAGCAGCACCCAGCCAAGTTAACCAGTTTGTTATTTATGACAAGTCCTCCCCAGTCACACTATGGATTACTTTAATTAATGGCACTTTTGTATAACAACAGGAAGCCACAAAGCATCACAAAACAAATACAAGAAACAGAAGTTTCAGCTTACTGTGGACTTGATGCAAGATGTTTTTCCACAGACAAAATGGAATTAAACTGGTAAGATGGGCATATTTTGGGGAGGGGTGAATTGCAAGCCTAGGCTTTTGGCTGTTATTGCTGTGACATTCTATAGGCCTGTGGATTCATTCATTTATTTCAAGAATTCCCAAAAATTCATTTTGGAAGAGGATATTCAAAACCAAATCAACTAACCCCATTTCAGATTTTATCCATACTGAGAAACAGACCCGAGGTCTGTGTTTCTCTGGCCAATTCTGAAAACACAACAGTTCACTGGAGTTAACATTAAATAGGGGACTGAACTTTGAAAGCCTCTCAGTTGTCTTTTGGGAATGTACTGGATGGCTGATCACACCCCAAACTTCTATCCCCCCAAATTAAACGAGCTAATCTGTGCAAATGGGCGCAGCCTGACGAATATCTACCTGTACACTTGAAAACCCAGGGGATCCACATGAAAGTGCTGTTTTCTCAGCCCAGCCCCTTGCAGCAGTCTGTGAGCATCGGGTATTTCTGGCATACAGCACAGACACTGTCAGGTATTTCCCAGCACAGCCCTGCTGCAGAATCTGGGCCTTCCCAGTAAATAAACTGAGCAAAACCCCAGCATGACCACACTGGTAAGCTCGGGGTCCTTGGCATGTTTGCTACTAATACAACCATTTTGGGACCAAAAGCCAGTGCGCTTCTTCCAATAACGACTGGATAAATTTATAAGCACCTCTCAAACTGGGGAGAGGAAAGCAATTCTTCCAGTGGCCCTCCCCGAAAACCTGAGGATGTGGAGCTGCTCTGAGCCCCACTCCCAATTCCTCCTGGCAGTTTCTGTGGCCCAGCACAAACCCGGAGCCGTGCGAGTGTCAGCTGACAGATGGATCCCAATCTGCCAGCTCCTCACCACTCCATATGCTCCAGCTCGCAGCACGGCGCTCGCACCAGCAAGAATCCACCATATTTAATATTAATTAACTAATAATGTTCAGAATTTTGTGCTGAATCATAAATGAGGAAAGAAGTGCTGCTTGTTTATGCGTTCGGTGCCAGAATTTTTCAGGAAAGGAAATAAAAGCACTTCTGCCAACAAGCATGTGAGCTGCCAGATGGACAGATAATAGATAAGCATATAAGGCACAGTACTGCTAATGCAAAATTCAAGTTCATTGAATTGTCTTCCCACTTCATTGAAATTCTAGGAATAATTAATGCCAGACTACTGTGGAGGGGTTTCTAACACTTTTTTTAACATAGGAGTTTTGCAATCAGAATTTCAGAAGACTCATGGGGAAGAATAAAGGCCAGAACAGACAAGAAATTAATAATCTCCAAATTGTCAATACGAAAAGCAACACTCAAATCTGTATTAGAAATTCAGCCTTTCCTTCTCTCCCTCCTTCACCTCCTTGAGAAGCTGCACAGGAAATACTCTGCTGATGTGAGGTAACATCAATATGGATTTAAGAACTCCAGGTTTCTGGATGGCTGCTCCTGTAGCTGCACAAAACTGGCCCATCTCACATGTTTGAAGTGTTTCTACACATCACGCATTGCTGCACTTCTTAGATGTTGGTTGGTCCTGGCAGTTCACAGTAAGAATCCTTCTAAGCCCAGTAAAGATCTAAGAAGATGCCTCTAGCTCATTAATTTGAAAGTCATAAAAGTAAAATAAGCTGAAGAATATTCAACTTGCTCAGTGCCCTCTGCAGCTGCACTATGAAAACACTGCTCTTCTGAGAAAACAGTTGGGAATTTCACCTGCATTTCTGGTGCTTCTCACAACTTTGTCAAAGAAGGGTCACAGAAAAAACATGTTACACTTCTTAAACCTCCTACACATTTCTGTGATCAGACCTCAGTAAAGCCACAGCTGAGCTGGCCAAAGAGAAAAGGAGGCAGGTTAGTGAGGGTCACATTTGCACATCCCCCACTCACAGGGGCTCACGTGCCTGGGCAGTTTCAGTGGGGACAGAACGGGACCCTTCTCACCAGTGCACGGGGCACCAGGGGTCTCTTCCAACAGAAACTGGTCTGTAAGTCTAAACCCCACTTTTCTGTGCTATGACACTTAAAAATTCCAAGATTTGAGCCAATTACCAAAGGAGTAAAGCATGGCTATCTGGAAATAACACACAAAATTTAACAGTGAGGAACCTGCTGCAGTTTGAGCTTCCTGAACAATGTGTTTGCAACCAGATTCCCCCACACAGCTCCCACAGTGCAAGACTTGGGATTTGCAGGGTTACTTTGACACTAACTCAGATGATTCCCAACATTCGTGACAACATTCCCATAGAATGCTGTGTATGGAGTAACAGCTGAAGTTACCCCAAGCATTAACATCCAAACTCGGAATAGGGTGTGGAATTTCATATATGGCTACTCTCAGACAACTGAACTATTCTTAGAATGTTTGATTATCAGAACATATGCATCACAAATTTCAACCTGCAATTTCTAACCCTGTAAAAAACTTGTGAAGTCAACTACATATGCAGGCCAGACTTTTATTTTTTTAAATTCTGTTTAGGAAGAGTGTCAGAAACACCGTTCTGCTTGTTAGTATCAACACTTTCCCCACAACAGTGGGAACCATATCTGTTCCAAATGAACACATGCACACTTACAATTCACACTACCATGGAATGACAACTGAATTTCATGTTTCTTGTGGTCTTTACCAAATGTTTGAACTTGCCTCCCTTTCTCACTAAAGCAAAGCTTTTAAGAGGCTTTGTCTTGCAGTTTCACTTTATCCCTCCCATTATTTTCTTGGTAGCAGCAAAGAGAGAATTGTAAGAAATTATGTAGGATTACATATAAGATTTCCTCAAACCAGAATTTTTCTTTTTAGAATTAATTTCACAAGAAACAACATGTCTAATGAGAACAGGCTGCAGTGATGCCTTAAAAGATACACAGGTGTGTAAACCGTGTATCACTTGACTGCCAAAAGCTTTTGTGACACTTCTGAGCTCAGCAACTCCCTCTAATTATAGTTTCAAAAGAAATAGGAATTCTGTGTTTGTCTGTGCTTAAAGAGAAGTAATAAATGTGATTGCAAAAAAGACCATAAGAACTGGTGATGTTGGTGTGCTGCTCATTTCTCCAGCCAGGAAATGCACTATGCTCTTGGTATTCCAATTTTTGCCCTACTGCAAATTCCTTCTTATTTCCCTCTGCCTCGTTAACTACAACTGAGATGCTCAAATGCAGGATACCCTGAAATCCTGCTGCTTATTTCCTTACAAAAGAGCCCCAAAATTCTTCATTATATTTTGCTTAATGATCCAGAGACTTCTCAACACTTGAGACACCAATTATATACTCCAGCAGAAATTATACTGGACTGGAGCAACTGACTTCCAGTTACATCCAGTGATACATCTGTACTGGAGAAAGACACCATGGTTTCTTCATGACAAAAGAATTTATGGAATAACTCAGTGGAAAATTCTGTTCTTGTTGGTATTAGACCGACACTATGAAGTGTGTGAGCTCAACTGCTTTGCTCCCCTGCAAAAATGATTTTTAGAACTTCTGTAAGACAGAAAACTGTATTAGCCATGCAAGTACCCAAAGCCTTTTCTTATTCCACCCTGTCCTTGGCCTCAGTGGTTCTGTGGTGCAATTAAGAACTGCTCCGTTAAACACGGTCACTCAGCGAGAAACTTTATAGAAACATTGGACACAATAAAGGTTAATGACCCAGCTAGTTTGTTACTCAGGGACAGTCAGACTAATGATTCAGTGCCTGGACAGCTCGAGGTACCTGCGAACTGCAGCCCTTATCTCCCTGTTCCACTGGCAGCAGCTGCAATAACGCCGTGGTTAGGGCAGCAGAACCTTTGTGACAGCTGAAGGGGCTCAGTGGCACTTGGGTTAGAGCAGAGAGCAAGGCACTGTTTCACTGCAAAGTTAAATACACCAGCGCTGAGCACCCCTCAAGCCCACCTATCTCACCTCGGCTCTTTTGTCTCAGCACAGATGAGATAAAACGACTGAAAACGATGTGTCAACACTGGATTTCACAGAATTTACCAAATGGGCAGCAGTGCTTGCTGGATAAACACGGGTGAATTACAGTTACTGGAGTTACCTCTGTAAAAACATTTACTTCCTCCTTTGCTTCCACAACCAGCTAAAAACCTACCAGTAAATTTTGTCCCCGCAAAGGTTTGGTGATAGCTAAATGTTTACAGCCACTCCATGGGGAATGGTAATCAGAAAGTGGAGCTCCCCTTCGGAGTGCAGGGGAGGGGAGGAAAAATCAGGGGAAAAAAACCCCTGCTACCTGTGCTTGGAATAAATCCGACAGTGTTGCTGCTTGAGGAAGGGCAGCCAAATTACATGAGGCTGTTGGGCTCTTTATTCCCAACACGTACATACCTGAAGCTCAGATTTCTCCCCCCCCCCTCTCCCCAAATGCTTAGCTTGTACAGGTTGGCTGTGGGAGACACAAATAAGTCATACTACCTGCACACAACTCAGGCCAGGACAACTTCAGCAAGGCTGATCTCCTGCATCCTGGTAGCACTTGATAGTGTGGCTCTGACAGAGGCATTAACTTGGCTGTCAATAAAGGAAATAAATGTGTCTTAGCAGAGCCAGTGGCCCAGACACTCCACACCAACAGCCACTGCCATGGAGCTTTCTTTCCTTTCCTTTTTTTTAAAGGTAAAGCTTACTTTTAAAACAGCTAAACTACCTTAGTGGACAAGGAATACACACAAGTTCTCACTCTCGATTGCTGCCCTATTTGCTGTCTCCCCAGAGAGAGCAGCACTTTAGAGCTCAGCAAATGCATGTACTGAGCACTGTGTAAACAGGAACGTCCAGCCCTCTGCTTCCCAAAAGACAGACCCATGCCACTGCAATCCTAAAAATAAAGGGCTGGAGTAACTGCCTCAAGACCTCTCAGGTAAACAGCACAAGTAGCTTAGGAAATATTTATCTAAATATTAAAGTTAAAAGACATGATTCAGTCTTAGAGAGGGGCATTTGTTACCGTGGCACTGAGCAGAGACAGCACTGCTGGGTGAGAGTGCTCTGTCTGAAAGTCGTAATAAATCACAGTTTCCTAGTACTTCAAGAGACAAAAGCATTTGCTACTGTGTCTTACAGGTATGAGATAGTTAAAGCAAAGCAAACCTAAGCTTCCAGTAAAAATGCTTTTGAGATTGGCTTTAGAAGATTAATAGAGCCCTCTTGCAAACACTTTTCATACTCTGAACCAGGTGTCATTAAACAAGCACAGAAAGAAAGGTAGGTTGCTAGAGAAAAAGCTGCACCATCCCTGCCATGCAATACAAGCACCCAGTGAGAGCTGAAAAATACAGCCTGCTGTGTTTCAATGGATTTTTTTTTTCTGTTAAAAAATAAGAACCATTTGGGAAACATGAATTATTTAGTACAAAACAAACAGAATCAATCCATATTAATGTGCACTAAGCAGCAATTTACGATTCACAACACCATTTTCAAGTACAGCATTCACAAGATCACTCAATAATACATGAAGCTTTCAAAACATTATTAGTATGACAACAGATATCAATGAACTTTAAGTCATTCAAGCTGGTTGTTTTAAACCAGCTCTTGGGAACAGGCAGAATTGCCAAAGCACAGCTCCAAACTCAATCACCATTCATTAAAATATTAAGCAAGGCAGTAACTGTAGCAGTTTTAAAAACAGAAAAGCAAGTTCAGTTCAGATACACAAAAAAAGGATGTCAAAGGAAAATTGTGTTTCCATTTGTAAAACATTAAAACCAGCAAATATGATAAGTCAAGGAGGCCAAAGGAAGATGAACACTGTAGGCTCAATCCATTTAAATTCTAAACAGCCTTGCTTACCAGATTCAGTCTTCCTAAGCTGAAATTACCAAAGCATTGAATTGCAAGACAGACATTTCATGTAACACCAACTGTTTTAAAAAAGAACAAATGATACACAACCTCCTTTCATCCATTTTTACACATGATCAAGTAACACGAAAGTCCGAGGCCAATTATGCAGACTTCTTTGATATAAGGTATCTAACAACTAGGTAGTCACTGCATAAATCAAATTTCTGAAATCAAGATGAAATTTCCACCTGCAAGAAGCTTCTTCCTTCTCAACAACACTAAAACCCAATGCCAGCACTGAAAACGCAGTGCCATAAGAAAGCTCAAGGTTATAAGATCAGATGGAGGAGGGTGTTTTTTTTCCCCCTGCCTAATTTTAAAGCTCCTTAGAGTATTTCATCTTCTAACACGACAATTACCTTCCAAAGAAAACATTTAAATCCCATGTATATAACATATAATAGGCTGTTAGTCACACCACTGCCTCAAAGCAGTGTGTTGAAAGATGTTGCATAGCAGCTTTTCCAGCACAAGGAAGAAAGCAAAAGCAAATATTCTAAAAAAGAAGTAAAATTTTAGAGCACAGTACCTTCAAAAATTATTAGAGATGGACGATAAATCCTGGTAGTTGTGAGAAGCTGTTTGTAATTTTAAAGTCATTTTTATTCCATGGAAAAATTCTGTATTTTTGAGAAATAGAAAAAACCCCACTACAATGGAACAACAAAAAGCAAGCAAAGGTTGTTCTGTAAGTATGTCGGGTGACTGGCTAGTCTGTGGAAAATTGACAGGATAAACCCTGTTTGTAGTTACTCCGTGTCCTGAGCACTTTGCAGCTCCCAGGCCAGCGGGTTCAGGCCCTCCTGAGCCCCAATTACTGCCCCACCACCACATAAAACAAGGAAATGCAGCACAGTTTCCCCCTTCTTTCAGGTGACCCAGCACACAGTAATCACTGCAAGAGAAGGAATAGTTAGGCTTAGAATCTGGGGTAGCCAAAAACGTCACAGCAGTTAAAATGATGACCAAAGCCAAAGCATTTCAAATTACAGAAATGTGTGATTATTAAAAAAACAAACAAACAAAAAAGCCCAACCAAAAAAGCAGCAACATCTAGAGGAAAAACACACCATGAACAACAGAAAAAATAAATTTAGTACCTTCCTTGGTATGACTTTCCCCTGCTTTAGCTTTTCACATGTGTGAACTTACACCAGGAACTATGAAATGCAAGTTATGAGGAATTTGAACTGTAAATCCATTTTAGCACATTTTCATCCTCAAGCCTTCTTCACATATAACAACATATGTATGAGGCAGTGATAACAAATCTATATAAAATGTGTGATTCGGGGTCAGTGGTAGAAAAACAAGTCTTCAGTAGCTTGACCATCACAGGTTTAATTATTCCTGATTAAGCCCTAAAACCTCACCCCCACAGCGCACCACCTGCAAGCCCTGAGCTTACAGTCAGTCTGACAGAGATTTAACAAACTGAGTTTCACAGGGAATAAATTTTGCTGTGATCAAGAAATCTTTGAGAACGCAAAGCATTTCCAACCAGCAGGCATGAGAAAGCAGACCTGATTTTGCATTTCATCAACAAAATCCACACAGATAAGACCTTGTTAAATACCACTTTAAGAGTGCAAACTTCATTAACCATGAAATTAATATCACCACAGAATGGAAAACTGCACACTGTGTGTCTGTTCAAATCAGCTCCATACAGATTTAATTATAGAACACTGGTCAAGGAGACATTCACTATGTTAAACAGTTAAACACCAGTCTAGCTAACAGTCCAGAAGTTAGCCCTAATTAAACACAGCTTCAGAGTTTCTGGATCATTTATCATTTTAATAGTTTACAAATGTCAACATAACTTACCCTTTTCCCTAAACATTTCATAATGTGAATGACACGTGTAATTATACTTAGAACAATTTTACAATGTGGCCTGCAACTACATCCAGCAATCAGCTGAGTAATAAGAAAATATAAAATGTCCTGAGCCAGCAAGACAAAGTAGGGCATCAGACAACTGTTAATGAAAAGTGCAACTAGATTAGAGACCACAGATTATTTGTCTAAATTGCTACCTTATTTTTATTGTCTTAACTTTTACTGGCATGGCATTTCAAGGTCAGTTAGTTAGTGACACTAAATTATTAATGGCCTGACATGATCAGGACATCGGGACCAATAAAGTACTATTAAAATCTACAGCCAACACAGAATCAGACATCTTGCAAACAGTTTTAATAAAAAAGCAGGGAAATGCAGCTTAAATGGGAACAAGTATTATTAAAAAATGTTTCTCCTATCACTGAAAGACACATACTTAACTGTGCTGCAATACAACACTGGTCTTCTGTTTTCAACATTGCAGACAATGCCCAAATTGTTATTCCTAAATTTATTTCAGGTTCCTACACTTAGAAAGGCTCCACCGAGAAGTTCCCAACACTTTTACTACTTGTTTTTGTACAGCATGAAATGTGTCAGCAAGATTTGCCTTTTTCTGGAGAGCTCACAATGGACAGGACTTATCCCAACCAGATGTTTCATATGGTAAAGAGCAGTATAATATTAGCACGGTAAAAGAAAAAAAATGCACTTTCCAATTTTACCCAAGTGTTTGCATTTCTTTTCTTCTGCTACAGCTCGCAGTGCATCTCTCCTTTCTGTCTCAAACACGGATCAGGATGTCACAGAGGCACTGGCAGGGCTGATGATTTATTTAAAACAAACAAGAAGCAGCCACACTACATGCCTGCAAGCGATACCTCACCATCTGGGGCTGAGGAAACACTGGATCATTGTAAGGCATAATTTACTTAGCCGTGCCCAGAGTGACCTCGCAGGGCTGTTCCGAGCCCTGCAGCCACAAGCAGACACTTAACCTGCACAGGAACGGCGCGCTGAGATACCGATCGGCACTAATTGCGGCGGAACGGGCCCCAAGGAGGGAGAGCACAACACGTGTTTCTACTCCCATCGCCCCAGCCCGTTTCCTCCTGGCCCCCTGCCAGCCGGGAGAGCCGCAACACCCCTTCGGGCCGGCCGGGGCTTCACCTGCTCCAGACCCGCAGTGCTTGAGGAGAATGCCTGAGGATCCAAGGAGAGCTGCGGGGAGAGGGGAGGGG
>VXBX01003069.1:0-36380 GCA_013400415.1 Scytalopus superciliaris
GAGTTGAGATAAGGACCAGGACAGATCACTGACCAAACACTGCCACAGGCAAAAAAGACTCAACTTGGGGATATCAACTGAATTTATTACTAACAAAATCGGAGGATAATGAGAAGTAAAATAAATACCAAAACCACCTTCCCCCCACCCTCTCTCCTTCCTGGGTTCCCTGTCCTCTGTCTCCAGTGGCTCAGGGAGATGGGGAATGGGGGTCACGGTCAGTTCATCACGGATTGTTTCTGTCGCTGCTTAGGGAGAGGATTCCTTCCCCTGCTCCAGCATGGGGTCCCTTACATGGAAGACAGTCCTCCACTAACTTCTCCAGTGGGAGTCCGTCCCATGGGCAACAGTTCTGCAGAAGCTGCTGCCGCATGTGTCACTTTTCCAGCCCTTCAGGCACAGGCTGCCCCACGGTGGGTGTCCCACAGGGCCACAAGCCCTCCCAGGAAAACCTGCTCCAGTGTGGGCTCCTCTCCCCATGGCTCAGCAGGTCCCTGCCAGGACCCTGCTCCAGGACAGGTTTCCCACAGGTTCAGAGCCTCCTTCAGAGGCTCTGGCATGGGCTCCTCCATGGGCTGCAGGTGGATCTCTGCAGCCCCACAGTTCCCCATGGGGGACACAGTTGCCACACCATGGTCTGCACCAAGGTGTGTAGGAGAACCTCAATTCCAGTACCAGGAGCACCTCCTGCCCCTCTGTGAAAGTTCGGGTTGGCTCTCTGCCAACAGCCAAACCTCACAAGAAAGATTCCCCCCTCCCTCTCCCGAAACGGCAAAAAGCAGCAAGAGAAAATTGAAGGAATATATATATATTTACATATATTAAATTTATATACTAGGCACAACGAGACAGGGACCCCCAAACCACCCCAAGAAGGGACGAGGGAAGGGAAAGGGGAGAGGGAGACAAAAAGGGAAATGAGACAAACAAATATATACAATCTAAATTCAGAAATTAACTCAGTAAGTAACAAATGCAATAGTAAACTCACTACTTTCCTTAGAAAAGCAGATTCTTAACCTTCGCCGCCGGCCCAGGCAAAACAGCCCTCAGAGCAGGCCTGGCCTAACACAGATAAGCCAGGCCTAAACACCGAGAGCCTGTCAGCAAGCTAGCCTGAGAAGGAAAAGAAGCAGAAAAGAGAGAGCAAGAACACCTCCCCCTTCAGCTTATATACACCTGATTACGTAAAGAGATGGGACGGAATCCTTCCTAGATCTTGACCCTGGTTACCAAGGAAGGCCTACAAAAAACAACCCATCACACCCTCCTCCACAGACCTGGGTGCCTACACTGTTGTTCACATTTTCTCACTCTGCTCTTCCCTGGCTGCAATTTCATCTGTGCAATAACATTTTCTTTTTTCTTTCCTAAATATGTTATCACAGAGGCATTACTGTTATTCCTGCTTGGCTCACCCTTGGCCAGCAGCAGATCTGTCCTGGAACTGGCTCTGCTAGACATGGGAGATGTTTCCAACAGCTTCTCACAGAAGCCACCCCTGTAGCCCCCATGTTACAAAAGCCTGGCCATGCAAATCCAATACATCCTGTCACTCCATACCCTTGTTGAAAGACCCTCTCCAGCTCTCCTGGAGCTCCGTTGCTTCCTCAAAAGGGATCTAAGGCCTCCCTGGAGTCTTCTCTTCTCAGGGCTGAATACCCACAACTTTCTCAGCTTGTACCCCAGAATATGGCTGCAGACAGAGGATCCAAAACTGCCCATCCTTCAGCCCCATGAAGTGCAAGGAGTAGCACAGAACCCTCCAGCACACAGCTCCTACTCATGTGGCACAAGGGGAGAGCTCCTACATACTGCACATAAAAATTTCTGTGTCAATGGTGGTGCCAAAACTTCCAAGAAGAAACCATTGTATGACAGATACAATTCATAAAATGACCATCTGTAAACTAGTCCTAGTACACACTTCTCTTTGCAAAGCACACATCAAACTTAGAGGTACTTTCACATGTGAGGTAAATTAAAAGCCCTCTTTTAAAACCAAGTTGTGTTTTTATGTGACAACACTGTCAAATGGAGAGTTTCTTTTTGAATACACACTGTCTGTGTCAGTGGCTACTCCCCACACTTCACCACAACACTGACCTCTTTGGCATTCATCTCCTTTTACACCATCCATGCCTGTGGACCTTCTCAGAACAAAAGGGATACCTGAAGAGGGAAATGGTTTTCTTTACCCTTGCTGCCTGTACTTTTGTTTTAAAACCCTCCTTCTCATTTAGAGTGAGTGGCCATATCACAGAATTAGAGAATCACAACATCCTTGCCATTGGCCTTTTTGGCCTCCTGGGCACATCTGGGCTCATGTTCAGCTGCTGTTCACCAGCACCCCCAGGTCCATTTTGCTGGGCCACTTTCCAGCCACTCTGTCTCCAGCCTATAGCATTGCACAGGGTTATTTTGGCCAAAGTGCAGGACCTGGTCCTTGGCCTTGTTGAACCGCATCCACTTAATCCTGGCCTGTCAATGCAGCCTGTCCAGATCCCTCTGCAGAGCATTCCTACCCTCCAGCAGATCAACATTCCCACCCAATTTAGTGTCATCCACAACATTTCTGTAGGGGTTTACTCAGTAAAAGGCATATTAACAAATAAGTTCTATCCCAATGGGAATAAAAAAAGTAATGGAAAATATAAATATCAAGGCTATAGAGTGAGAATAAGTCAACAGGAATACAAATCAGTGAAAGAATGACATACATACTCTATATTAAAACAGAAATCAAGACCCTATGATTTCTGAACTATAAGGAAGGGATTCATCCCATTTGGGTTTTGCCATATACCATGTCAGCATCTGTAAGTAATCTGGTTGATCTGGAATTGGTCAAGTCAATGCAAAGAAACAGGTGTCTGTAGACCACGAGTCATTTGACATATAGCAGTGTGTGTGTGTGTGTATAGTTGTATGTGTGTATATGTGACATAAATAAATAAATATGCAAATACATGTATTAAACAATAGTAATATATTTATTATGATATATAATATATATTTATTATTATATATATTTAGGAAATAGGGACTTGTTCCTCCCCACTGCCTGCTTCAGACACAGATACTTGCATTCAGCCAGATAAAACCCATCTTATCAGGCTGAGGTGGCTAAAAAAAGGATGGAGATTATTTAGACTTCACCAATTCCCAGTAATAAAAGTACATATCAAGTATTGTGTGTGTGTGTGTGTGTGAGCCTGTCCTCAGATGCCTTTGCTCTGGGTTCTCTTGTGCTCTGCAGCTACAAAAGGAGCTGACAAATTAATCAGCTGCCACAATCTGTGACATCCTTGTCTGAGCTGGAGGAATAACACAGGAACTGTTGTGGCAGGGACTAGTCCAGACTAGTTGGGAAGAGCAGGGTGATGATGAATGCATGTATATAGTGAGCCATCAGGGAGTCCAGTCAGATTTTCAGCTTCTGTGCAGGGGGTTAATGGGTTTCATTTCTGAGAGGAACAGTTTGAGAAGGAGAAAAGTGTGACTGCGTTTGACCCATCTGAGTAGGGAAGGGGTGGGGGGACATCAGATGTCCAGCAAAGCAAGTCTGTGTGTGGGGAAGGTGTGTGGGCTGCAATGGTGGTGCCATCATCTACCATGCTTGGGCAAGTGGTCCATATATATGCTTGGGAGGAGCTGCAGGTATATTAGCAATACATCTGCTATGTGCTAGGAGGAGGGCAAGTGGTTTTGGGAAGCAGTTTCGGGCAGGGTTCTTTCCCCCATCTGTCAGTGATGGGGTGCACTCCTTCTGCCACTACCCTGTAGGTGAAATATCATTCTGCCTCCCCTATAAAACAAGCTGTAATGCTTTCTGCCTCCTTCCCACGCTGGATTTGAGTGTCCAGGCTTCCTCCTTGTTTGCCACTGCTGATCTTGGAGTTGCTGGAACAACCTGGTTTCTTCTGTGGCAAGTCATCAATTTCAGCACAATTCCATGAGAAGTCTTCCCTACAACAGGAAAAAGACTTTACTACAGGAGGGAAGAAGTAAGTTTTCTATGGCTTCTTCGATATTTATTAAGAGAAACTATAAAGTACTCTTTGTAGAGGACACCACTTAGGATTTCAGTTACTGTTTCATTTCTTGCTCAGTTACTATGTTCTCTGGTATCAGCTATTTCATCACTTCTTACACCGCAGGGCCAGTGAAATGTAGGTCATTCTTGACGTTTTTTCACTTACTACATTTTCAGAAATCCTACAATGGCCCAAAATCCTACAATCTGCACCATGGTTGACCATCTTCACTAAAGCAGGTTTCAAAGCATTGTCTACACTTGATATGGCTTTATGCTGTCGTGAATTGGCAGAAATTCACACTGATGTGGTTTCACAAGGTCCTCCCTTCCTCCTTTATGAGGAAAATCCTCATTCAGAGAAGAAGCAGAGCAACCAGTAATTAGTAAGGGAAAGGGAAGAGAAATGGGGACATGGATTAGGAAAGAGGGAAGAGGAGAACTCTCAAATGTCAAAAAGGGACATCTCAGCTTAACTAGGCTGGGGAGCCTGTGAACAGGAACAGCCTTGGTGCATCTCAGAGTAGTAACAAACAGCGAGGAGCCCAGACTAAAACAGGTCTGAAGCACAAAGCTGACACGACTCAGAAATGCAGGGGATGAAGGAAGCAGAATTACGTGGTTGTGGTGGGAGATGCTCCCCCAGGCTTCCCACAGCTTAGCCAGAGAGAGAAAGACTGACTGCATAAACAATCTGAAACCAACATATTTGCATAATTAGCCTTAATTTCCCCTATGGGGTTAATTTTCCACCTATTATTTGAACTGCCATTCTCAGTTCCACAATGGCTGGGACCAAGTGTGCTTTTTAGAATCACAGAATCACCATAGAATGGTTTGGGTTGGAAGGGGCATTAAAGAACATCTTGTTCCAACCCTCTGCCATGGGCAGGAACACCTTCCACTAGACCAGCTCAGAGCCCCATCCAACCTGGCCCTGAACACCTCCAGGGATGGAGAGCCCACAACCTCTCTGGGCAACCTGCTGCAAAGTTTTTTGTTTTAAAAAACTCTGATTCCTTCTTTTCTTGTGCCAGTATTATAGCTGAACCAGACAACTCAAAATCCAGGGTCACTTATTTAATACTGAAGAAAGTATTCAGAAATCTAAGCAGTACAATAGGACAATAGCTGAACCAGTTGATAACTCTTCCACTTCTAGGGATTTTTGCTTAGATCTCACACTTCCCTCCTTCCATCCTGCTTACCATATTGTCTGCTTGGTGAGTCACACAAAGACAGCGGGAATGATAAGCAGAACAAAACAGAGAGCTGTTAAAACAGAAAATCAATATGGTTATGAAAGAGAGATATGTCTTCATCTCAGAGAACTTAGGAATTCAGTAGTTTCTGTAGAGAGTTATATTTTAATCAACTAAGGCCTGGAGTCATGCTATTTTAGTTGGTTTTCTCCTAAATCTGAAAATGAAGACAGAAAACTTGAGCTAATCAAAGAATACTGGAGTAGTGCACCTGGAGGAAATTAACTTAGAAAGGTTATACACTTCACAGAACTTGGTCAATAAAGACTGTTTTAACTAAGAGGCAAATTCAACAGAGAATTGTTTAAGCAGAGAACAATCTAGATTTACATTAACCAATGAAAAACTGAAGGGTCTTAGTAGGAACTAGAACAATCAGATAGGAGGTTAGAGGCCAGCAGGAATTAATCACACATGCCAGGAAATCTGCCAACACGATGAGGAAGATGCAAGGAACACCTCAATGCCCCTTCTCCACATCCTTCTACTGGAAAAAGGGACACAACACGGCAATCTTGCCCCATGGAAGAACAGCAAGAAGGAACCTGAGAGCACCCATGGTGCAAAGGGGGAGGATAAATCTTTGGGTGGAGCTTTTGAAGTTACCCAGTATAAATACCCTAAAAGATTGTAGTGCAGGAGGACATGGATGGTGAACTATTCCCCATGTCCCCGGCGGCTGCATTAAAAAGGAATGTCCGATTCAATGACTCTCTGTGGTTGGGTTTGACTCTTTGTTTCCTGGTGTTATCTTAATTACTGCAATTACTCCAACTGGGAGAAACAGGCGAGATCTGGGATAGGGTCCCATCTTGCCCCTCTGCCCAGAGGCAAGAATGTTTCCATGTTGCCCCATTGCTTTGCTCCCAGAAGCAAACAGGGTGGCCAGAGGTTGACCACAGAAAAAATAGCCAGGGACTACTGATGTTGTGGTCTCTGGAGTAGTTTGCAATATTCCTCCTTCCCTGCCTTTATGTCATACCATTATTCCTCCTCATTATAATGCACACTGTGGTAGTCAGCAGACTCCAGCTGGAATCAAGAGCCCTTGTGCAAAGTCTTAAGCACAGACACAGTAAGAGACAATTTCTATTTCAGCAGCTAATGGCTGAATGGAAGATGGGAAAGGGGGGAGATCTAAATGCATCAGTTTAGCTGGAAGGAAATTGGTTTTTTGACCATTTTTTCTTTATTCATGTGAAAATGTGAAATAAACACATCATTTAAATATTTACTTTTTTCCCCTGCTTTTTTTTTTCCAGTTGAAGTGATTTACTGAATTCACAGAAAGTCTCAAAGAAGAATCTGAAAATGCCTTCATTTTTAAAAACTAGACTTTGGGTTGATGTGTTTTGGGGTTTTTTACATCCCTTATGAGTCTTAGAAATCTTCTTTATAGAAAACTTAAGTGCTTAAATCTGTTTATACTGTCTTTAATAACTTTTTGCCCAAGACATGGACATTGGTGTGTCTTGCAGTATCATTATTAGCTTTTCTAGCAGAAATGGATCTCTTTGGTAGAACAGCAAATCGAAAGGCAAAATACCTGCTCTGGGTGATGGAGTGAAGTATTTAACAAAATGACATACCTGTCCCTGGCAGTGTCACTGATGAATGAATCGAACCTGTGAAGAGAAAGTAATTCTTGATTTTTGTATTGATTTGCTCTTCTGACAAACAGCATCAGAGCAGTGGTGAGGACAGAGTCCGGTGAAGAAGCCATCCTGTTCCAGCATCAAAGCAGTGGTCAGGGTAGAGTCTTGACAGCTCTTCCTCCACACAGAAGACTTAATAATTGCCATGTTTGTTTCTTGGCCATCAATAGATGTTTCCAGCCTGGATGTTAACATATATGCTGATCTGATATCTGCTAATGGTGGGTGTGAAGTGAACTGGAATGGGATCCGTCTAAGATCTTTATTTCATATGAGATTGGGAAGGATGACTTTCAAGGTGCTGAGCTAGGAAATATGCTTTCAAACAGGACATGTTTTTGCCCAAGAATATAAGCCAGAACTTCCCTGGTGCAAGAAATTCTCTGAATTTCTCTCTTATCCTGCAAAGGAAGCTCTGAACTTGTGCTGGTATGAGATACAGAGGTTTTTAACAGGAGGTTCTGTGAGAGTGATCTGTTGATAAATCTCTTTGTGCTGAAAGCTGGGGAAAGAACTGAGAAAGGGGAGGGTATTCCTTATCCAGCCTCATTAAAGACATCACGTCATAACATATAGAAAGGCAACACTTTAGGGGAATAAATATTTGGTGCTCTGCTCGACACCCAGAGAGAGCCCCAAACCCTCTATCACAGATGAAATTTTGCAGTTAGTATGAAAGACAAAGTAGGATGCAGCTGTTTCCTCCCCAGAGGTGTCATCTCCAGCAGTCAGAAATGACATCTTCACACTGGAGCTCTGAGTTATCCCTGATATCTCCATCCTGAACCCCAAGCAGGTTGTTCCCTAGGACTGAGTTGGGGGGTCTGGACCCTGCACAACCAGGTCATGACAGTGGTGTGGTGCAATTAACAACCATCTCACCTGGCTCAATAGTCTGTGGTGGCCACTCATTGGTGTCATTGGCACATCGCATGTTAAGGGGGGTCCAGATGATGCTGCCCTTCACCTTCTCGCATGTGCTGGTGCCAGAGATGGGGGGTTGCTTATCATAACCACTCTGGCATTTGAAATGTAACTCTTGTCCCACGTAATAGTGTTTCTTCAGTTTTATGGAGGCATGTGGAAGAGTCTTGGGAGGACCACAAAAATCTGTGGGATAACAAGGCAGAACACGGCTAAAGCAGACAGATTTTACACTTTCCTTTTGTTCTTGAAGATCATGATTTGTATTCTTACAAAATATAGACAAGCAGGATATATCAGGCCTTCCTAATTCTTGGTTAGGATATAAAATACTCATTTGCTTATGCAATATCACTTGTTCAGCCAAAATTTTACAGCAATTGTTTTTTTCCCTCTGTCTGCAAAATAATTATTGTTCATCATTCTTACACTGCTTCCATGGAAATCAGCCCATTATTGAATGGATGCTTATTTACCTTTTTGAGCAAACTCTGAAAGGTCTTCTTGTTTCTGGGGGGCAAGGCTCCTTGTTTTAATTTCTGATTTCTGTGTAAATTCTATCTCTACTGTGGGAGCTGTTGACAACAAAATTGTCTCATCTGTGGGAGAAGTTACACTTTCTGAATTACAGTGGGATGAATATCAGAGCAAATTCAGAGCACCCAAACTTTTAGGGATGGGATAGAACTGTTTCAGGTTCTAACTTGCAAAGATAAGCACATCATTCGCTAGAGTGACGCCCAGATCTGTCTTATACAGAGTAAGTCATCAGCAAAACACCTCTACAAGGTGTTACAGTAAAGAGTGTGCTCCTGCTTACCTGTCTGGTTAAACTCTGGAAAATCTTCTTGCTTCTGGAGTGCAGGGCTCTGTGTTTTACCCTCTGGCTCCTGTGTAGAATGCAACTCTGTCGTGGGACCCATTGACAGTAAAATGTTCTTGTCTGTGGAGAAGTTACATTTGCTGAATTGCAGCAGGACTAATACAAAGCCAGAGCACCCAAACTTTTAGAAGTGGAATAGAACTGTTTCAAGTTCTGACTTGTGAAGATAAGCACAAAAGATCATTTGCCAATGCCCAGATATGTTTATGCCAACTAATGCATTGGAAAAAAAAAAACCCTCTATGTACAGAAAAAGGACAACACTCACCAATGCATTTAAATCCACTGTAGGACCAAGAGGCACGGTGGTTTTCCCTCTTACACTTAATTCCTGGGTGGTCACCACTCCATCTGTCATAGCCACTGTCACACTCATAGTACATCTCAGTGCCTAGTGCATACACTTGAGCAGTAGCATCAGCAAATTCAATTCTTGGAGGAGCTGGGCATTTTTCTGCAAATAGAAAGCCTGAGAATCAGGACAGCCTGTCATTCTACGTTATTCATCTCACACCCTTCTGCCTTCTCAATACCAGACATGCCCAGCAGATGGGCAACAGGAAACACAGTCATACTGGAGAGCAGCTAGTGGACCAGCGTGTGCAGCCCTGAGCCTGTACAGTGAGGCACAATAAGCAAAAATAAGTCATCAAAATTTGCAGTCATCTATAAGCAAACATTGGGAATGGCTGTAGCCTCTCAGTTCTGTCTGAGCACACCAAAGAGCAGCTTACCGTGACATAAGTTTGCAAACCTAAATATAACTTGTCCCAAAACAAGAACACAAAGTGTTGTATCATCAGCAAATCACATTTAAATATACTTCTTAATCAGTTGGAATGAATTAAGTCAGATCATTTCAGTGCACTTGAAAAACTCACTGAAGATGAGCTGGAGATTCAGAAGTGGATAAAGGCATGATTTAATGATTATTTAAGGCCTAAAGGCTGAGAAATGAAAACATAAAATAGGCTGGTTGCACCAGGGCTGGTACTCTGGATCTTTGGGTGCATGATCTGTGGCCCTTTATGCATCTTAGTAACAGCTATCATGAGGAAAATTTCTTAGCCATCTTGTCCTCATATTTTCTGCAGCTGTAATTAATGCAGCCTTAGCAACAGTGAGAATGACTGCCAAAGGTCCCTGTTCATCATTGGTGTCTGCCCTTGACTCCCAAAGTGCCTTCTCCTTGAAAGACCAACAGCAACTCAACCAGCAACTCCAAACACCAGCCCTGCAATGCCCTTTTCTTTCATTTCCTCCCTTTGGTATTTTCTGCCCTTTTTACTTTTCTTTATCTTGTTGCTTTAACAAAAGTCACAAAATTTGAAGAAGGCAACAGTGAAAAGTATGTGAGTGGCTTAAAAACTAATCTGCATAAGGGATGTTTTAATTCCCTTGTATCTTTGTGCTATCAAAGAACTCGCCTTGTAAACATCAGACTGTGGCTTTGAGAGAAGCTACTGCACCCGAAATAGTTAACCACATGGTTTACCACAGACTGTCAGGGTGATTAAAATTAAAGAGTTATCAGATTAGCAGCAAGTTGAGATCATGTACTCTCACTTTCCCTGAAAGCTAAAAGCCTGTTTCCCTCAAGACTTCAAAAGCCTCTTTGAAGCAGACTGCAGATGTGAATCTCAGCACGAGGCACTCAAACCTACAACTCATTAGTCTCTTCTTAAGAAAACCCACAATATTTAACCTACTCATCATAAAGGGCAAACATTGTTTTAATCGATGATCAAATGAAGTTGGGTTCTTCTGAACTTGCACACATCAGACAAGGACTGTGCAGAACAGGTGCACATGGGAGGCAGCAAGCAAAGCCCACCACGCTGGATCAACTCATCCACGTTGCCGATGGATCACACGCAGGCTTCCTAGGATCCAGCCTTTTAATTCCATCCACATCACTCAAATTCTTCTCTTCTCACGTCTAAATAGCTGCAGTATCTGCTTCTTTGGCCCTTACCATATTCCTGTCTCTGATCCAGAAGGAATTTTGAGAGATGAATTTCGTATAACTCCTTGCGACCCACTGCTTGCCTCCCTTTGACTTCTAATTGCTTCATTGTCATGTCAAATATTTTGCTTCCACTTTCAAGAACCTTCTCCTTAGCAACCATCATAACCTTTCAAATCATTGGCTTCTCTTCACATGCTTCTCACCGATGCGTTTGATATCAAAATCAAAGAACTTTGGGGTTTTTGTTGTACCAGTCCTCACACTGGGAGGAGCTGTGAATGAATATGGATATTGCAAAATACCCATTTGCCATTATTGCTCTTCATTGCCTCAAAATATCTTATACATCTTCTGAGGTGCTTCTCTTTAAGTGGTCTTTATCATCTTTCAAGAACAGGTAGGTACCCAACATGCAACACATACAGCCTCCTGTCAGGTAGAAGTAGGGAGGGATAAGGTCCCCACTGAGTGTACTTTTCTCCTGGTTGAGCCCCCCACCAACTCCCTCAGCTGCTTCCCACCAACCAGACTGGTGTTCCAGACCCTTCCCCAGCTCCGTTTCCCTCTCTGAAGACACTCCAGCCCATTAATGTCTTCCTTGTGTTTCATGTCATGGGACCTCCTTGGCATAATATGGGAAGACTGTGCAGAGAAAAAGCAGACCTGGTGATGTCTTGGACCATATTCCATACACAGGATGATCTCTGGAGTGAATCACACCTAAAACTTCATTCCACCTTTGTGTCCAAGGAAATGGTTTGCCCCTAAAAGAGTCAACATCCTTGCCGTGTGGGTGGGAAAAGAGCCAAGGAATAGGAAGAAACCAGTGAACTAGGAAATGGCAGTATAGATTTACTGCATCGCTAGATTTTTTACTTTTAGGGGACATTAGTTTTGCTTTTTTTTTTTTTATTATTTTTTTTTTTTTTTTTTTTTTGGTGTTCCCTGGTNTTATTTTTTTTTTTGCTGTTCCCTGGTTGGGAATTAATCTGTCAATTTGTTTGAGTTGGTGTGATACAAAAATATTCATCTTATAAAAAGACCAGCACACCTGGGCAGAACCTGCCTCACAGCCTGTGGTGGCCCAGTTCACCACAGCTCAGGTTTCCCTGGATTCTGCATCCATCCCAGCTGCTCCAGGGCTGGACTCCTGCTAGTATTGGTTCAAAACTGTCCCCACACAGCCTTCAGATCTCTTGAGGGTTTGTTTGCCTCCTCATTTTCCCTCCCCACACATTCTAATTTTTTATACCCACAATGAGACATTTAGTGTCCCTATTTTTATCTCTTTAAGTCCCAATGTCCACTGTTCTCTCCTTCATTCATAAGATTCATCAGTCCCTACTCACCAGTCTCATCTTCCACACCCCCAAAAGTGCTTTGGGACTCCGTTTGTCTGCACTTGGAGGTACTACATGGGCCAAATGGGGAGGCTGATGTAATTCTGTTCATGGGATTTACCCCCTTCTCTCAGTAACAGAATTGTGAGAACACGTAGCTCTTCTATGGCAGAGGGGAATTTCTATTTCTCCCTATATTAGTGGATTTTGAGTGCCTACAGTAATTCTGGGAATGCTGGAGCTGGTTTCAATTATAATCATGAAGCAGATTGGTGACAAACCCTTGGAATTAGACTAGTGAATTCAGACAACAGACATCCATGATACACAAAAGTAGTTCTTGCTTCTGCTGGAGTGCCCCCAAAATTAAATTTGATAAAGTCTTTGAAACCTGCAAGCCTTGTCATCCAAGAAAAAGCATAGAAATCCAGGAGCTAAATCAGCACCAGTTCTTTCAGCATTTGGGTTTCTTCCCTGAGGTTTCCCATTCAAACATGTTACTGGCCCGACCACAAAACTGCTCTCAGTAGATGTGCTGGCAGTGTTAGGATTTATGAAGCTCTCGTGCCTGTTTCTTCTCCACGTCTGAGCTGGCAGAACAGTGTTAGATGAGGCACCAGAACAACACCTTCTGTCCACAAGAAGTGAATGGGGAAAATTTACAACAGGTATTTTTAGCATTAGGTAAAACACAGAACAGTGAGTCACGCCACGATAACCTGAACTCGGAATTTCCTCTGTCACGTGGCTGTGTGTCCCCGGCAGTGACATTATTCTGATGTGAAGTTAAAATGTCAAGGTGCAAAAATAGGATGATTTTCCCTTAAACACAAAGGCAGTAAGGCAGGATTGGTAGGAAACTGTTTGTTCTGAAGATCTGGGTAGAAGCAGTGAAGGAACCAGGCACTTCACACACCTGCCCAGTTTAGAGATGAAAAGCACCTCTCCCCAGAGACACCAAGAAATCAGATCAGGCCAAAATGAAGATATTTCCCCAGATGTGCTTGAAGAGGCAAAGCAGCCCTGGGGATTCCTGTGCTCTCTAAATGGTGCCTTGAAGATGAAACTGGTATGAGAGAAGAGGGGGAATTGATACCAACAACTGGACTGAAATGGTAACAACTTTTTCTACCTTCAAAATGTATTCCTCAAGGGTCTGTTAACAAGTAAGCCTCAGCTCTGCAGGATTCTTTCCCCTCCTCCTAATGTCATTTATTGCTTATGTGGATTTGTAAGCTGGAAATAGATCCCGGCTGTGGGGCTGGGCTGCAGACCTCAAGTTTGTGGTGATTTGTCTGTGGGATTTTAATTAGCTGTACCTTAGATTACACAGAGATTATCTTACAAAATGATTTGAGCAGTAGTGAGTCTGCAGGGTAAGTGACAAATACAGTGCAGATGAAGTGACCAGGCACAACTTTTAATGGCAACAGCCATGGAGGAGAGATCAGCATTATGGGACAGGTTTGAGTATTCCCAGTAGTGGAGAAGAGGCATGTCCTGTTCTAAGGACTGGGCAGTTAAGTGCCTGCTGAGTCCTTTGTACAAGATGTCTCTGTTGGAAAGACAATATAAAATAAACTGGAATATGAGCCAGCAGGAGCTGGCCATTAGCTGCTTGTAGGACCACAGAAAACTACATTTGGGAGAATGCACTTCTCTTATCTCTTGGCTTAATTATGCTGACCAGCTGTTTGCCCCTGACCCAGGCAGTGGACTTTAATGCAAAAAAAAAAATCCAAATACAGCAAGGCCAGGGCTGGTTGGACAGTAAACTAAGCTTTCTTGTGCTAAGCATAATTTAGCCTCATGAATCTGCCTTCTTAGCACCTTCTGTAAGAAGTGGAGCTGGGCAGACCTCTCTAGAGGACAGCAGACACCTAACTTAACTCCTCCAAAGCAAAGCTTAAAGGCACTTCTCTTTTTTGGTCAGCCACAGTGGTGGAAGAATGTTCTTACATGCTCACATTGATAGTTAGGGTGATTTACCTAATGCTTTGGTGAACCTCATGCCTGCCTTAGAATGGAGACTGAACTGGGGACTGGGACTGAAAATGGGGAATTGGAAGACCATTAGGAAAGAGGGAGAGTATTTCCTAAGGCAGGGAGAGGGAGGAAAACTAGCCTGAGCACACTGTGCTGCATAGGAAATGTACTAAGTGAAGAATGGGGAACATTTGTGTTTGTTTCTGAGTGTTTATAACATTCTTGGTTCTGTGGTAAAGCCACAGAGCTCATATTCTTTAAAGGCAACCACAGCACATGGTTTGGTAGCAGAACACAGAGTTAGGTTTTGAGAATATCATACATGAAAGCCTTGTTTTGGTGTGTGACATTTGGGTTTTGAATAGATTTGGCTACACTTTCTGCTTAAATCTGCAACCTCAGTAACACCCATGTCTTTGGTGTCTTCATCTAAAAGGAAAAACAAATTACAGAGAAAGAAAATTGGCTTTTTAAACAGCAGCAAAAATTCAGATTCTTTTCTTTGTGGCACTTTGTTAGCCTTGTCTTTCATAGTGCTGAAAGGGCAGTAGAGAATACCCTCTCTGAAAATAGCTGAGCTGTCTGACAAGTGTGTGTCCCTGTCTTGGGCAACAGTGAGAAAATGGTCTGGTGAGGCTCTTTCGATTTCATAGTTGGCTTTAGGACTCATCTCATCTGACTTGTGGACTTAGCATGGTCATGGACCTTTTCACTACAGCTGTCCAGAGTGTGATGGAAGTATTCTGTACATGCAGATGATTTTTCTGGCCTTGTCATGTGTGAAATATTTTTCCACATAAAGGGGGCTGTATATTCTTTATCTGAGGGCTTGCACTTTGCAAATTGATAACATAAAGAAAGAGCAGCAGATGCCAGAGGGGTATCATTCTGTCACCCTGGCAGAGCTGAGAACAGGCAGTCAAGTGAAGAAAGTCGTGGTAGGACTTTGGAAATAGGAATTTTGGAGAAGCGTTGAAGGAGATGGAGCAAAGACTCAGTAAGGCAGGTTGTTCAAAGATTCAGGACCAGGGTCAGGGGAAGGAAACCATGAGTAGAAAATACAGCAAAGCTGGACTTTTACTGCAACAGGAAAAACAGGAGAGACAAAGCTGTACATTGAGGAAGAAAGCAGGGAGACAAAAATTGCAACACTGTGAAGGAAATAGTGAGCTAAGTCAAAAGCAATGGCTTTCTAGAAGTAGATAAAAAGTGGATTATTTTTCTGCAGTAAAAAGATAGGACATAACATCTCATCTCATTTCTGCAGCTGAAGGAAGCAGTAGATACTGCAGGAGCCCTCTCTGTAAAACTGCTTTTCCTCAGTAGGATTACAATATTTTAACAACTTCTTTAACTTTTTTTTTTTTTCAATTGTAGCTGTATATTGGGCCCTTTGCTGAGGGCCACTGTAGCTGAAAGGTTTATAGAGGTATTTGGTCTCTGGTTCACCTTACAAGAAACACTTATATGTGTTTGACAACTTTAATGTATTCTGCACTGCGTTTCAAATCCATGGGAGCCAGCACTAACATGCAAGTATAATGGGAAAGAAAGTCCTCTCATTTAAATGGCTGAAATCTGGTATCCATCTTGTGTGAATGAAATTCTTTCTTCTGTGAGTTTTAATCCTTTCTGGGTTTAACTTGAAAATCTATTTGGTGTGCTTCTGTAAGATGAATAGGAGGATGAAAAGGATGTAGGAGCACAGACCAGCTTTTACCTCATGTTTGACCCTCACTTCAAGCCTCATCCATGCCGGCAGCTTCTAGGCACTGCTGCTGTGCAGAGTAAAGGAGATAAATGGGATAATCTTCCCAAGAAAATCAGCATTACTCTTCTTCTCTTTAGCACTAAGGCACAGTTTGATTTTTATTAAATGAATGATCATCCCATGCCTTAATTTTCCCAGTTGTTTATTAGAGGATTTTGCCCTCTCAAAGCACTTTGATATCTATCAGTGAAACTGTTTTGCAAAGCAAAGGCTTTTTATATTCTTTTTCCTCTAATTATGTTTATTCCTGGTAGTGCATTTTGCCAAGCAGCATCTAGGGCAGGATCTATTTACAAACCTGAACTTGCAGTGCTGCAATTAGCTGAAAAGACAGAGGCGGAATAATAAGAAAAGCACTGTATGTGCTGAGACATGGTTGGGTTTTGACCACTTTGACCAATCCTCTTTCCCTTTGCTTTGCTCATATCTGTTCCCAGCTCTCCTTGTCGATTCCCCTAAGGAATAAAAAGCAACAGGTCTTACAGCCACAATACAGCAGGTGTCTTTACAGAGAGAGTAATCAGACATTGGAATGGCCTGCCCGGAGAGGTGGTGGATTCACAGTCCCTGAAGGTTTCTAAGCTGAGACTGGACGTGGCACTCAGTGCCATGGGTTGGGAATCACAGCGGTGTTGTTGGATCAAGGGTTGGACTTGATGATCTTGGAGGTCTTTTCCAACCCAATGATTTCTATGATTCTCTATGATTGAAACCCTAAATTGGTGGTATTTCTCCCTTAGCACATTATTTGCAGGGAGAAATTTCAAATATATATATATATAAATAACATGTTTAAACATTGAGAGAGACCTTGAAAACAAACTCAGGAAGCTGAGGAAAGAAGAGCTTAGTGATACAGTGAAGAATGCAATGCTCTGCATTTATTCATTCACCAGCAAGTTAAATCACATCAACCAGCACAAAATGCAACCGCTTAAACACCCCTCGATTATTTTTTTTTTTTCCAAAAAACCAGAAAGATTTCTGATAAACGAGACTTGCCAGCAAGAAACTTCACAACGTGTTCCAGGTACAGTAATACAGAAAGTGTGATGTGGGGGACCTGACTCATCCCAGAACCGATCCTATTGACGCATCTCTGGCTGAGTGTCTCGCAGTGATGCTCCTGCTCTCGGCACTGAAACACTTGCCGTGGGCACTGGCACTTCATTTGGCAGGGAAAATGCCCCGTGAAGGAGAAGGTACAGCATTTACTGGCAAAACACTTCAACGAGGGGGCAAAAAATCACCTGGGGGTTAAACACTAGTGAAGGTCCTTCCTGCATTAATGAGCTTAGTCATTAGCAACACACTCCTCCCTTGAGATGGCCAGCCCCGAGTAAAACTTCCAGCCCTGCTAAGGATGATCCATCAGCAGTTACAACACCAGCATATCTGAGAACCTGCCTCGGGCTGTATGTGCTCATGCCTCTCAACCTATCATCACAGACTCACAGAACATGCAGGAAATATCACATTTATGGAGCACTGAGATTGGAAGATTTTTCTTTCCCCCTTTGAACAAAGCACTTTAAATTCAAAGACGTTAATGTATCACCAGACTGTTTGTCAATGCACAATCTTGTCGCAATAAATAAGCCAAATATAAGCAGTGTCACCATTTATAAATGTGTAAAGTTATGCTGAATGAATTAGCTGCCTCCATTCACAGTTTATAGGTGTTACTGGCTGGGAGGTAAGAATGAAAAATATATCATATCTATAATACCTGTAGCAAATTTAGATCGTGCTTTTTAACTAATAGCATTGCCATCAGTTTTACTGCAGAGGTACTGACATTTCAGTGTCTATTTTTATATTTGCTAAAGCTACAAGCAAAGTGGAAAAAGCAAATTCAAAGAGCTACCTATGGCTGCTTTGATCTGCCCACTGCTCCAATGATGAGTTGGAGGATACATACATTACTCAGACCAAAAAAAATATCCTGCAAAGCTCTGGATTTTCTGCAGTTGATAAGTTTGTGGGCACAAAACCCATTTCTCTCATTTCCTTAGAATAATAAACTCCTTCAGCTCTGAACACCTTTCCTTAGCCGAAAGGAGTCAAGATGATGCAAACATCCTCCAACAGCCACCACAAAAAAAAGCCAAATCACATTTTCCCCTCCTAGAAAAGCAAAAATAGTCTTTTACCTCCCTTGTTCCCTTTGACGCATCCAAACAAGAGCCACATCCACAGGCACTTGAGTTCCACGGGGCTTGTCCCCATCTTTTCCCTGCACCGCTGAGGATGGTGAAGTTTCTCACGAGCTCAGAACTGTTGCCAACCAAGCCAAGGAGCCGGTCACTGCCTGGCTAGAGCAGTGGGGACCATCATCCCGTGTGTGCAGGGAGCACTTTGGTCACAATAACAGTCATTTTGCTGCCTGACTCCACAGGAGAGAACAAAGGCTGCTCTGTCTTCAGGTATTAGTAGCTTTTATCCAGGAAATCAAGCTCAGCGCTCGGCGTGGCGGAGCGTGCCACTGCATGTAGGAAGTGGTTTGACACATCAGAGCTGCTGACTCCAGAGTTGTTTCACTACAGCTGAGGTCAGTAGAAAGGGGTAAGATTTTAGCAGCTTTGTGCAGGCACTCACCTCCAAATCTGTGGCTGGGTGGATATTAGGGAAGCACCATTGCTGTGGAATATTTGTCTGGTGCACGACAATGCACCTCAAGCACCATCTGTGGGATGTACCTAAAAAGAAAAGGGTCCATCGGCTGTATTTTTGGCTTTTTTGGGGTCTTCTGCTAATGATGAGACAGCCACACTATGTTTATTTCTGTTGTAAGCATGTTTGCAGTTTCTCTGAATCACAGCTGAGCTTCTGAAGAATGGACAGTTTGATCAAACAAACAAACAAATAAACCATGAGGATAAGGCTGGCAGGTATGGAAAAGGTTTCTCTTTTTCCTAAATTGTCTGGGTGTGAAATGCTTCCATGAAATTCTTCGAGATGTCAGTGGAAAACTGGAAATTATCAAGGAAGTATCAGACTTTATGTAGTTTTTCTTCAGCCACTTCCATAGGGATTATTTCCGGTTAGTATCTAGAGAAGCAATCGGGATAGACTATGGAAAAAAACAGATCAAAGCTATCTGTGGTATTCTATCATCATTACTGCATGCTGGGCATTTATCTCTCCTTTATAAATCCTTAATAAATTAAATCTTCTTAACAGACATGCTAAGAAATTGGTGTGATACATTTTTAAATGCTGCTACAGCTGCATCCATCAATCTCCTGCCTCTCTCTGGATGAATCTCCCTTTGCCCTTTCCATGAAAGATTTTGTGCAGCTTCACTGATGCAGGTGACAAGTCCTCTTGGAGAGTTTGTCAGCTAGAAGACTTTGGCCAGGAGATTACCTCCCAAATCCCAGCGCAACAGAGCATGGAAAACAAGTAAGGTTTCTGGAGCAACTGCTGTGGGGAAATTGCTCTTCTCACCCTGGGGCTATTTCGTGCTCCACAGATATTTACTGCCCTTGCTTAAGTATCAAATCACCTTCCATATTTAACAGTGTAATAGGAAGAGCTCATGCCAAAGCCCACTGAATGACTCCTGAAAAATGTCTGAAAGTCTTAGACCTCAGCTCTCTATGTTTTTCCAAGATGCCTGGAGTTATGCAACTGCCTGAGCCCTGTGGCCACCTGGGATGGTAAAACATATTTTTTATGTTGCCCAGAAAGAAATCCCAGACTTTTTATCACAATTTTTCTTCTCCTTACTAGACATGGGGTCTGTTGTTTGGAGGTGCAGGGATTTACTCCCCAATATCTTCTTCTACTTCTTGCCTGGCCAAACTATTTAGTTCCACAGCTGTTTGCATGGTGGAGACAGACTTTTTCTGCAGCCCTTCAGCTCAATCTTTCGTGTAGCCATTTGCTTTCAAGCAGCAAATCTCAGTGTAGGTGGGTAAAAGCCACTAAGTTTTTATTAGAAAGGGTGAGTTTTTATCCAGGAATGAACATGAAAAGTGCAGTCAGTTGTGCTGGAAGGAACGGTGACCCCAGGTGGCTAATTGCTACAAAAACAGTTTGCATGAGAAAAACAACCTTAACTCGGCATTTAGACCCCTTAAAGGTCAGGGAAAAAACGGTTATGGCTTGTGAGAGGAATTAGTCAGGTCAGCTTTGTGAAACAGGTCAGTTTGGTGAACGATTCCAGGAAAAAAAGTGCTGCTTCTGCAAGGAACTGACCCAAAGCAGAGAGAGGCAGAGAAGAGGAGCGTGAGAACAAGGGGGAGAGGTATTATGTGGCACTCAGTGCCACGATCTACTAATCAGAGTGGTCTTGAATCAAGGGTTGGACTTGAGGATCTCAGACGTCTTTTCCAACCCAATCGGTTCTATGATTCTATGATCCAGGCATGGAAAAAACCAGGGGGTTGTGAGGGAAAAAACATAACTAGCATAATAATTGAGATGATATACATGAGATGTTAGCAACAGGATTAGGTGTGGCAATAAAGGAGGGGATGCGCTGTGGAAACTCAGTGGATACCTGGAAAGCGGTGGAGAAAAATGAAAAAAAAAAGTATCTGGAGCATCTGGGAAGGTGTAGGAGGAAAAGAAGGTGCTGGTGTCTCTGTTGCTCGTTGACTTTCTTCCACTAATTACCAGAGTTTTTCTGCTTGGAGATGTTCTCTGTTTCAGCAAAGAGTTGGGAGGAAAACAGCCTGTCACGTAGCTGAGGCCACCACAGACAAGATTATACAGATTATTTTTGTTCAGTGCCACAAGACCACAAAAGGTGCAGAAATGGAGTTGTCAGGGACTAAACCACAGACACAGTTCACAGCTCCAGCCTTTTTTGGTCTGGGTTTAACAAAGGCCTTTCGAAATCCTGCAAGTGCTTTTAAAACTCTTCATGCACAAACTCATTTGCTCTGGAAGTCTGTCCTCTCCTTACCCAGGTGTCTAAGCCAGCCTGAAGAAAGGACAACACTGTGATGTTACTGCAGCTCTTCTCAGTTCAAATCAGTGGTAAATGTCTACAGAATTCACTAAAATAATCAAACTCTGTGTTTTCTTCAACTTTTTCTGCTGTGAATCACTCTTACACAAACCCTCTATTCATGGGAATAACATTTCATACCAAACTTCCTAGGGAGGGTGTGGGAGTGGCTTTAATAGCTAAATAAGCTCTGTAATCAGTATATTGCTTATATGTCCTCAAAATTATGGTACTGGTGATTGTAAACTCACATTATGCACAAGGGCCACACAACAAGGACTCTTCCCAACCTCCACAGCAGCACCCAGCTCTCCTGCAAAACAGAGGGATGAGCAAGCCCTACTTATACCAAGTCCTTGAAATGATCATCAGAAAACTTTCATCCCACTTAATTATTTATAATGGCCAAACTGGTTTTAATCACCTTTTCTTTCCCATAAAAGTGAGGCAGAACGGACACGAGGCACACAAATTTCTCAGCGTAAATGAGGCACATTTGCAAGGATTTGGGTTCAATTCAAGAGGGAGTTCTACAGTCAACACAGTTGTCAAAGTTCCCCCTTGAGTCAATGGAGAGTCAAGAAGAGCATCTAGAGAGTGATTCACCTCCTCTTCTGGACATCTGCAGCCACCAGATGAATCACTTTACTCAGCTTCTCTCCCTGCCATGTGCAGACAGTGGTTAAACCAGCATAACCAGGTTAAACCAAACATGGGTCTTTCAGGCAGCCCCAGCTGGATGAGACAAATCCATCCTGAAAATCCCTGCTGAACTTGGAAACAGAATTTAAATTGCTTATTTAGTGACTGAGAAGGGTCTTTCCAGTCAAACATCCTGGGCGTGGTTCATTATACCCTTATTAACTGTTCCTTTCACTGGGTTCTGTGATAAATATGGGAGCACCATAAAACTGAGAGGGGCTTTGCAAATCCAGTACTCAGTGTTGGGCTAAATCCACCAAACAAATCCTGTGTGGTTGCTGTGTGGGGTTAAACCACAACATCAGCATTGTGTCATTTCTTTTGGTGCTGTCCTCCAAAATCATCAGGTTAGCATGCAGCAACAGCCAAAACCCCCTGGTATTTTCCTGTGGGAATCAAACATCAAGCACATTATTATTACAATGAAACAGTGTCTAATGAGCACATCTGGAGGACACTGAATTTGTAGTCTCGTTCTCCTCAGACTCAGTGTCCAGCTAAGCTTTTGGCTTATGTGAAAAATTCCTAATGTATTTATTTAGTTTCTATGTAGTAAGTACTGCCACAACTTCCTTAACACTCCAGTGCCTAGATGAGGTTCTTTAATATTTCCCCATGCAAATACAACTGAATAGTACAGATAACTTCCTTCCTATTCTAATTTGCAGTCACCAGCCCTTTGGTCTGAGCAGGAAAAAATCAGGAACTTAAACTGATAAAGGAAGTATATTATTGCATGATAATATTTGTTCCTTCTCTCCTCTTTTTTTTACCTGCAAGTGTAGTTAATCAAATATATTTAATTCTGTAAAGTGCACAAGTCTGAAGACAGCCTCTGCAGAAAGCTCCTTACCCAAGGCACCCTGTCTCTTTGCTTGATTTGAATAAGAATTTTTACATTATCTGTGAAGTTATGGAAATATAACCTAGATGAGTTATGAGGTGAGTACAAAAGTGATGGAAAAATCCCTTTAAGTGCCCTTAAAATGGTTCAGAATTGTGTCAGATGAAAGAGCATATTGGGTGGCACTGATTAACTGTCAGAAGAGAAGGATGCATTGAAAGGTGGTCCCCAGGTTATAATGTGGGTCTTTGGTTATTCAGTATTTTCAACAGTTACCTGGATGATGAATATAGAGAAACTTTACTGCATTTGCAGAACATTCTGCACCAGGAGAAACTATACATGTATTAGAGGGCAGGAAAGAAATTCAAAGTGACCTCAATACACTGGACAAAAAAAATAGGATGCAGTTTAAAGATTAAGTGCAAGTTTTATACATAGGAGGACTAAAACACCCTGTGAAATGGAGCAGTGGCATCACATACCTGATCTTCAGAAGATAAACCAGGGCTTGTACGCAGAAGACTAACTGGAAATGTCACTAATAAAATAACTAAATCCAATTCTGAAATGTATAACACATGCAAAGAAACCCCTTTCTGTGCTGGGACAATGAAGCCATGGATGGGATGCTGTGCCTAGTTGTGGGCCATTACAGATGGAGAAGAACATGCAGAAGCACAAGACAGTTCAGAGGAAAACAATGAGAATCATAAGGGGGTCTAGAAAACCTTTTAAAAGAAAAGACTGAACTACTTGAGACTGTCTGAGGAATGATGATGGTCAAGGGGACAAGGTAAGAGCCTTAGCAGGGGTAGTCATGGAGCCGATCTAGGCATGGACTAGATGACCCCCAAGTCTTCCAGCACTCGTGTCTAAGGGGACTGAGAAGGACTGTGCTCTTCCTCCTTTTTAGACTCACAGCCCAGCAAGCTGCAACCAGTGCAAACACCTGAACTGGCCATCTGAACTCCTTTTATCATCAAAGAAGACAAGTTGGGCAGGGCTGTATCTTAAAAATTATTTATATAGGTTAGATATCCTTTATTAGAAGCATCGAAAATCAGGGGAGATGAACCTGCCCTCCAACAAGTTTTAAGTTGCAAACTGTTACATTATGTGATTCCCATCCCAACTTTGGTCCTTATATGACCAAGTGAACTTCCCATGATTGAAAATCACCCCTAAAAATCTTTCTGCTGCATGTCAAAAGGCACTTTTCTACATCTTCTTTAGCTTCATGGTCTGGGTAGAAGCTTCTGTTTAGGAAGGCAAGTTCAGTGCCTCCCTTTAGTTCAGCAAAGGCACAGTTAATCTTAGCTGTATGGATTTTATTGAGTCAGCTCTGAATTTACCACCTCATAGGAAGTTGATGTAGATGTTTCCAAGAACTTGGGCTAAATTGTCTGCCACAGAAATTAAAGTAAACAGTTGCATTTCAGATCTTAATCTAGTGCCTTCCCTTGAGAGTGAACCCCCCCCACCTCTGAACAGTGTGGATTTTGAGAATTCCTTATAGAAATATGAAAAAAGAAGAACTGAATGCAAATAGTAGCAATGGGAAGTATTTAAAAAAGTTCTTGAGCTTAAAGAAACTTGGAAGTTTCTAGATCTAACCACTAACCAAGAAATGTTGGTGTTCAAGTCAGAAAATCTGGTGTGGTACTCAGGAAGGAAGTAGAGTGCAAAACTGAAAAGCTGAATGTAGAAAACTCAGGATGAATTTTTCTTCAGCCAGGCTAAAGAAACAGAAAATAATGAGAGTCCTTCCTTCTTGAGAATAAATTATTAAAGCTGATCCTTTTACTCAGTGCAGAATAAAGGGTCATGTCTTGGGTTTTTGCCCCTAATGAGGCTCAGGACTTCCTCCAACACCTTTTTGATGAGTCCCAAAGCCTCTTCTTACAGCATCAAGAGCACTCCTTCAAATTAAGCCAGAGTAACTCATGCTTTGTCACAAAAAGACATGATTTGGGACATCATTTCAAAATCATGATTTCCTGTGGTTGCTGTAGGATTTTCTCTGTAGGGCAATTTTCTAATGCATGTTCAGCTGTTCTCAAATGCTGCAGTGACACCAGTATTCAAGGGGTTGTAGGTGAAGGCAAACTGAAAAGGGACAACTGAGCATTGCCCTGGATAGCAAGGAAGCACTGGTGCCCAACAGAGCTGGACATTTGAAGACAGAAAATTATGGGTGAGATATTAAATAAAGAGCTAATTGGAGGGTGTCTTTTTCCCTGGGTTAGATCTCCTTGGTCCATTTTGTTGCTGTTACTCTAGTACCGTTTTCATGGACTGGGCACCATTTGTGCAGTGAAGAACTATGGGGTTGGGATGGAGATTTTGGGATTAACAGATCATAGAATTATAGAATCACAGAATGGTTTGAGTTGGAAGGGACCTTAAAGATCAACCAGTTCCAACTCTACTGCCACAGGCAGGGACACTAGACCAGGTTGCTCAAAGCCCTATCCAGCCTGGCCTTGAACACTTCCAGAGATAGAGAATCAATAGTCTCTCTGGGAAACCTCCTCACCCTCACAGTAAAGAATTTCTTCCTAATATCTAATCTGACTCTACCCTCCTTTGGCTTAAGGTCATTCCCGCTTGTCCTATCCCTCCATGCCTCCAGGAAAAGTCCCTCTCCAGCCCTCTTGCAAGCCCCCTTTAGGTACTGGAAGGCTGCTCCAAGGTTTCCCAGACCATGAGATAATGGATGTTTGATATGTAAAGCCCTGAGTAACCCAACTGGCCTTCTGAGGATTTCAGAGCATTCCAGCTCAACTGCTGAGAAGAGAAACAAATTTAGGATCAACAAGGTAGTTTTCACCTTTTCTCACTTAATATTAGATGCTGGTGTAGACACAGACTTTTGAGCTGGTCACCTGGCCTCACAGTGAAGGGAGAGAAGTAGGGGCAGCTCAGATGACCTATTTTAGGTGTCTGCATTGGGGTGAGATGAACTCCACTGTGAATTGTCTGCTTCTCTGCACTGGCTACAAACAAGTACAATACCCAATGCAATCACGTTTGGTTTGAGGACACACTAAACCTCCCACCTGGTTTTCAACTCCATCTGCTATAATGAGCAGCAAAAGTTGCCCTACATTGGTTTGATGTCTATAACAGTCTCCCAGTGCTTAGGGACCTTGGAAGAAATAACCTCTTTACCACCAGATTTATCCCCTTCACTCAGATGAGCTGCATATTTGTTTTCCTGTATCCAGACCCCATCACCAACGCCCTGGTCTCTCTGGCTCTCTGTGTCATGTGCACAGGTTATAAATGCTGGAGCACAGCAGGTTTGGGTCTGAGCTGTGGGCAACTTCACTCTCGAAGGGTAATGCAATTAAAGGTCTAAGGAATGAACTGCAGATGGGAAATCTGTAGTGTGGAGAGGTCCAAGATGTTCACACTGGTCCGAATATTTGTGCTGTTCAGAGCTCTGATGATCAGTGCCTCTCTGCCGCTTGGAAGAAGAAGGAGAAAGGTGACCTAAACAGGATTGAGCTGACTGTAAAACATGCTAATGAAATGCAGGAGTTATTTCCATACAGCAGTTCATATTTCGTGCCCTGTAGCTGTTCTTCCAAGAAAACAGCAGCTATTTATCAGGCTGTTCAACACAAGTACGCTCACCCTGAGGAAATTCTCCTCTGACCCTCATGAATTGAACTGTCCACACTTTGCAGCCAGAATTTATTTTGTCACCTGCAACCATCCAGCCAAGGGAACTGGCTTTGGAAGTTGCAGAGGAATCACTTGTGTGTGGCAAACGGCTTCAAACTTCCTCCCAGAGATCAGGACAAAGCTCACTGTAACTCGAGAGCATTCAGTGCTGAAAAAGGGTCCTCACCCCGAAATGCTGAGCTCAGACAGTGTGTGCAACCAGCTTTGAATCTGATTGTTTTCACCAACTGCATGGGACACATGCAAACTTTGCTGGAAATCATCTTCCTCCGGCAGAATCCCATCATGTGTGGGATGGTCCTGTGCTTTGAAAGGGGACAGTGACAGTGCAGGCAGGAAATCAGATGAAAAGAACAACCTGTGGGATCTTTTATATCCCTTCTGGCCGTCTATATAGTCCTCTGATTAGCACAGTTCAGCCCTTCAGAAGTCCCTGTCTATTTTGATCACTGCACATTGATAACCAAAGACAGCCCTAAAGGAGAATATAGTCCTGTGAAGAAAGTATTAAAGAATCTTCTAATTTTAGGCTCTGTCCTGAGGTGAATGGTTCCAACTGCTAAATTTCTTTATTTCTAATTCCAGAGATCAATGTTTCCACATGTGGAGGGACTGAATTGCAACTCTGTCTTACTTTTAATATAGAAAGTTATTAAATAAGTGAGGATATTTGGGGCAGAGGGGTTAACACGGCCTCATGTCACACAGAGGCTGATGTCACCTGTGTTAAAGCAGTAAAGAGAGGACTATTTCCAGGGCTGATCTAGTTCATATCAGCCAGACTCTAACTGCCCCTCACTCAGATGCCCTTATGCCCATCTTCATTATATCTGTCACCTGCATGATACAAAGAGTAGCACTCAAAAACCAGCTCATTAGCTGTTCTCATGGTGAGCAAACGGAAAATCTGAAATATTTGATGTGACTAATAAAAGCCAGACACTGAGCCTCCTCAATTTGGAGTGTTTTGTCAGGTCATTTAAAGTTAAGTGTGGAAAGTACTCCAGATGCTACGCCGAATATGTCAGCTCAAATGATATAAAAAGAGCATAAAGAGATAAAAAATAGAGACAAATAGAAAAAATAATATGAAAATATAAATTATAGAATTATAGTATCTACTTGCTTGGCTGTTTAGTGTTCAAAAAGTATCCACCAAGATAATTATATCATCTCTCTTAAGTGGTATAAAGAAGATGAAAAAAATAAATATTTGCACAAAGACATTAAGTGCACCTGTTTTAATTCAAGTGATTTTGCATTCTGGTTGCTGTGGCATCCCAAGAGGCCATGCACAGCTAAACTCCAGCTTCTCATGCTCCCCAAAAAGTGACATTGTCAGAGCAGAGCTGCTGGGACTGACTCACTGCCACAAGCACTGCCGTGAGCTCCCTATGGTGGCACAGCCTGGCTCTGCCCATGGAATGTTCCATCCCAGCAACACCCAGCTCCAATGTGGGGCTTTAAAATGAGAAATCATAACCAACAAACTCTGCTGGCAAACCAGATGAACTCAGAGAGGGACCTGCTGCCCAAGGCAACAAGCTTTGGAAAGATGAGTCCAAAGGAGACAACTAAGGGCATCTCATCCTAATTTTGGCTCCTCTACTAACTCCAAATGCAACTTATTGAAGTCACTTCCCTGCCTTTCCCTTTGCCCAACACCTGTAAACTCTTGATAACAATAAATTCTTGATAAAAATCTTCATTTTTAACTGCAGAGGTGTCTCTACATTTGTCTGCTTGATGCCATGAAGTCTTTGAGCAAAGACAGCACTTTAACAGTCTTAGGATCACAGAACTGTTTGAGTTTGAAAGGACCTTAAAGATCATATGGTCCAACTCCCCTGCCATGACCACTAGACCAGGTGGCTCAGAACCCCATCCAGCTGGGCCTTGAGCACTTCCAGGGATGGGGCAGCCACAGCTTCTCTGGGCAAGCCGTGCCAGGGCCTCACCCCCCTCACATGGAAGAATTTCTTTCCAATACCCCATCTAACCCTGCCCTCTGTCAATGTGAAGCCATTCCCCCTTGTCCTGTCCCTCCAGACCCTTGTCCAAGTCCCTCTCCAGCTCTCCTGGAGCCCGTTTAGGCACTGGAAGGGGCTCTGAGGACTCCTCAGAGCCTTCCCTTCTCCAGGCTGAACAATCATTCAAAGCATCTTCTAAGTCTGAATAGCATGAAAACAACAGAGCACAAGCTTAGTCAAAATTTTTCTACCTTATCTTTAAAAAGAGAGATAGAAGAGCTTCATTTGTTTTTGCTTCAGGAAGCTCTCTGCACCGACGGAGAAGAAAGTCCCTTTCTAAAATAACAAGAAATTCATTAGCACTTCTTGTACTTTTTTTAAGGTCACCATTACAGATATTTTTGATAGCACATCCTTTAACGCACATGTGGTCTGCTCTGATGGTGGAGATAATGCTGTTTACCTGAAGAGCAGGTTTAGTTTCTTTTTTCTATGTCTCCCTTGTTTTTCAGGAACAGAAGGATGGACAATGCTCACACCAGGCCACTGCTCACTCATGGTTATGGTGTTGGAAAGAGCATAGAAGGAAACACAAGGCACATGGTGAACATTGTCATATTTAGAAAGGTGAAAGCTCAGTGTTCAGTTTTCATCATTTGCCTTCCATGATACAATGATCTGATCCATGGTGGGATCAGCTCATGAAGGACTTTAGGGGACTCAATCTTGGTCTACACTGGAGGGTTTTTTAAGAAACATAAGAGTTGACAAGCTGGGCAAGATTATCCATCGATGTAGTTCAGTATCAGGCCCTTTTCAATAATCAGGACAATATCTGAAGGAAGAGGGAAAAAATCCTACTGAAACAAATGCAGAATAATCAGCTTTCACCCTTAATCTTGTCTTAACTTCCAGCCATTGGCTTGTTTTAAAACGCATGAAAGTTTCTCTCTCATTCATGAGATGTATATTCTGAATAAACACACAGCTCTTTGTTTCCTACTAGAGCAGTATCTTGTGAATTGCAGTTATCAAAAACCTCTAGGCATACAATTGTTTTTTTAACATAAAATGAAAACTATGAACAAAAATAAGTCCTGGGATATAAAATGGAACATGGAATGTGTCCCAGTAAATTAGGAAAGTGCTGTTCATCAGACTATCTTCCAGAGAATTGGACATAGCACGTCCTTGAAAATGTGCTGGGCATCTCAGTTTTAGAAATTTAAAACTGGATGAGATTAATTATATTATAATTGTATAAGATCTCGTACCTGATCCTAAATGTCCATATATCCAATATACATTGTCCTCTTATGAGATGGAAAGTGTAGTTTCTAAACAGTTGGAAAATGCTGCCTGAGCCTGAATCCTAAGCCAGAGTTGTATACTCAGACCAGACTGGTCAAGAATGAGGATGTTCCAGTGTACCTGTCTCTGCACCACACCTCTGTGGCAGAGATACAGTCTTGGAGGGTTGATGTGTAAGTCCTGTAGGGCTACCCTAAACCAGCAGCCCTTCATTCAACAGATTCTGAACATCACAGCTTCATATTAGCTTCAAAAATTCATCTAGAGTATCAATGCCACTGGACATATTTTAGGGCCAAGGATGCTGCACACAACCTATGTGAGAGAAATCCGTAGAAAAAGACAAATTCTGTGTCCCAGCACAAATGGTGTACCTGTGGAAAATAATCTGAAATTCTGTTTAAATGCTGGCAATCCCTAACGGAGGAGCAGAATTCCTTTTCCGGTGATCAGAGCACCTAATCAGTAATCCAGAGCATGCCTGGATGGTAAATCTTCTCCTTCATCTCTCTGGAGAAGTATAGTAAGTAACAAAGCCATACAAATAATCACAGATTTATCAAATAATTTGGATTAGAATGATAAAGCTGTTCATGAGATCCCACCTGGATTTATTCAGTTGAGTCCTGCAAACTTCGAAGGATGGAGACTGCACAACCTCTCTGGGCAACCCAGTACTGTCTGTGAGCACCTCAGTGCCCATCAATGTGCTATTATCACCAAATAGTTGTGTTTATGCCAGGAATGTAGTGATGGCAGGACAGCAGGGAATTCTCTTTGAACCTAAAGTTCTTGGATTCAGCTGTTTTGGAGTGAGAGAAGCTATTCATGAGAATTTGATATAAATCTTCAGCAAGCGGAAGAATAACCATAGCTATCTGTGAATCATCAGTACAGAGGCATTTCCAGAGTGATGTCTCATCACTTGGTCACAACCCACAGTTCTTAGAACTTAGTCTCAAGTCCAGAATTTTATTCCAGTCCAACAAAATGTACCTGTAAAAGTGGACAAAGCTTTCATTCAGATGTTTCAATGGATGGTGAAAACTGTTGTCTGACATTCCTTCTGTATTTGAGTACTCAACTTGAGTTACTTTCATGTACAAAGAGTAGATGCCCAGAAACCTTCAAACAATCTTAAACCCATAGCAAAGCTTTAGTGTCACTATTAAACCTGCAATGGACTGAAGTAATATTTTAGGAAAGGGGCTAAATGATTCTAAAAGAGAACCAGCCCTTGTAAATTTAACCAATACTCTTTCCTGGCAAAAAATCTTCAAACTTGGAGACAAATCAAATAGCAAAGGATCTCCACTGTAGCACTTAACAACACTCCATCTTTTAAAAAGAGTGGAAGCTATGAAATATTTTTGGGGAAAAAAATGGTTCAGCCAATGTTTGGCTCTAATATGAGTGAACTAAAAGCAAAATGGCAATGCTAAAATGAAAGTTCTCTCTGCAGGCATGCACAGTAATGGTTGGGAAGGCAGACAAGCCAGACTGTAAAGCTGATTTTCTCCTTCTCTTCCAAACACACTCTCACTGTTTGCCTTGGCTTCCAAAATCTTTCTCAAAGCTATTAGTTTTGAAGCTGATGACCAGTGCAATGGAGGTTTAACTCTCCTCTGGCCCCCTTCATTTCCATAAAATCACAGAATACCTCACATTGACACGTAAGGACTATTGAGTCCAACTCCCAGCAAAGGTTCTTCCCCCAGAGGGTGGCTGGGCACAGGAATGGGCTCCCCTGGGAAGTGGCCGTGGCACCAAGGCTGACAGTCCAAGGAGTATTTGGACAATGCCCTCAGGCACATGATGGGATCCCTGGGGTGGAGCTGGCCAGGAGCTGGACTTGATGACCCTTGTAGATCCCTTTCAACTCCGAATCTCCAGGATTCTAGAAAGACAAACTTCCTGAGAACCCTCCAGTTTACTGATGCCCCAGACAGTGGGATTTTCACCATATAAGACACCTGCATTTTTGGCACACAGACCCACTCTGTGGCTAACACTGAGGGTTTTGAATAACTTCTTATCCAAATCCTTCCTCTAGCAGAGCAGCACGACCAATTTTTTCTGTCGGTGATGGCAGACATCCCATCTGTACTGAGTCTAGTCATGTGCAATATTTACACTGTTAGTTTTTTGATGTGTTTTCTCAGTTCTTCAAACTAGCTTGAGACAGTGACAGTAGGACAAAATGGTCATTTCCTTATTTATAGTATTTCCCTTCCCCCCATTTCTGGCCAAACAAAAACACTCCATTGTGTAGTGCCAATAGCAATGGAGTTTTCTTTAGTTGTGATCGAAAATACAGAAATATTTGTGTCAGAAACTTCATCTTTAATGAAATGTTTCTGTTATGATTTCTTACTCATTTTAGTTATGGAATTCAGCTGAAGTGTGCAACTAGGTAGAAATGTGAAATAAGTAAAACGTAAGTGAAAAAAGCCTCTCCATTTTCTGGGGGTTTGGGTTATTCTATACATGGCAAAAACACCGTTTCCTTCATTGCTTTCATAGTTGCATTTTCAGCTGTTCTCCCAGCAGAAGAAAGAATATTTCAAATGCCTTTCTAAGTATTTTCAATTCTTTCACATTGCTACTTCTTGAAGTTTGGGGATGTTTTTCGAGCCAGCAAACCTAAGCCAATCTTCTGAAGCTGGGATGAATTTTCCACTGGCATTTGCCTCTTCATTTTTGCCACATGGGCAAAGTTGAAGATCACTGGGAAGATTACAAAGACAATCAAGTAAGTATTTCTGAGGAGTGGGGGGAAAAAAGGTAAATAAATTACAGAAAGGCCTGGAGGTGATGCCAGGGCCACCACAAAAAGTGTGGTATATAGCAGGGCTGGTTCCCTGCTTGGGATCTCTGTTGTTGGCTAGAAACCACCATTTAATGGGATTTAAACACCTTTTAACCAGAGTGACACTGCTCTTATCAGTCCTGATGTTTTGCTTTTGTGCTACATTGTGGTTCCCACCATTTCCCACCTGTGTGAGGGGGAGCTGCTCTGTTCACCTGATTCTCAGAGGTTTTGAGGTTCCTACAGCCAAGATTGCCACCCCATGAAACTCCAGTTAGTTGCCACGCACTGCCCTCTAATGCCATTCTGGCATATTAGCAACCCTCACCCTTAGAGGAGCTCTGTAATGCAGTGCAAATGATCCACATCCACCAAAACCTGCTATTGATGCTTCAGGGAAATTATAATAAATGAGGCTTTTATAAACTGTTTGGTTTTGGTTTATTTATCCTTCAGCATTGCTTCATTTTACACCTTCTTGGAGATCACCATCAGGGAGAAAAATGAAAACTCTCCATTTACCTTTTCTGTACCATTTTGGGTTCTTGATGCTTTCAGGGTCCCATTCAACTGCTTATTTTCACCCAACACATCTGATTTCTTTGAGTTTCTATATTGCACTGCTGCTTTTTGAAGGGGTTGAGATGCCCAAGAGTGCAGGTGGCCACTCAAAGGTGCATGTGCATGTTGGATTTATGAGGCTATTTTCTCCTTTTTTAAGATTTTAATGCTTCCTAGCAGCCTGTTTGCTTTCTTTCTTCCTTCAGAGCACTGAGTAGGCATTTCTAGAAAATTATCCACAATGAATGCAGCATCTCTTTCCTTAATGGAAGCAGCTGATTTAGAGCCTGCCACTGCGTGTGTTTTGTTAGTGCTATTTTCTCCTGTGTGCATTGCTTTGCATTCATTAACTCTGGGTCCCATCTGCCATCTCGTCACCCAGACAGCGTCATGCCATCCCTCAGCAACTTCTTCCTTGCAGTTTTTGGCTGATTATTCTGTATAATTTGGGATCCACAGTAAATTTTATCACCTTGGTTGTTCACCTTTTCCAGGTTGCCTGTTGGTACAACGAGGGGTCCCAATCAAGGCTGGTGGTTCTGCTTACAGTTGGAGAAACAGGAGTTTATTCATAGCTTTTTTGATCCTGCCTGTAGCCTCATCTCCATAATCCCCCTCCTCTCCTCTCCCAGGAGTTTAGGAGACCCAGCTGCACCAAATTCATCTCGAACTGATGAGAAAATTTTTAAGTTGAGAGAAGGAGCTGCAAGAAAATGTACAGTCAGAGCCACGTGATATAAGAAAGGCAGTTACAGAGGTAGGACTGGTGAAACAGCAATCATTAGTGGGATTCAAGAGGACAAGCATCAAGATGGAAAGGTTTGAAATGCTAAAGGAAACAAAAAATAAAGATAGCTGGAAGGTCAGACTTCAGCACCACTGAGGATCTGCTGGAGGCACAGAGCTGGCCAGTGCTGCCCCACCTTTGCAAGGTAGAGCTGAAAAGCAGATTTCAGCCACAATTACCTACCTTTAAGACGTGTAGTGGTGGGGGTGACCTCACAAATCTCTGCTCCATTTTCAGTCTACCTGGGACCTCCAGCCTTGGCAGCTGGGTGAGATCTCTCTCCTAAATGTGTGTGTACAGGTACATTGTGGTTACCAGTATAAACAGTGATGGCTCAGTTTTGATCCATGCCTAATGTACTTCCCTGAGTTAACTGAGAGCTGCTTCTCTTCTTGAATTATCTGATTCACGGCTTTAATAGGTAGTTATTTATGGATTTAATAATTTAGCCTTGCCCTCCCTGTTGTGCCTTGTTCCAAGGAGGAACTGAAATCTCCTGCTGTTGTCATGTTTTCCACCTTTGCAGACTCTAACCTCCTTTTAGTTTCTCCCAGTGACTGACATGCTGTGATATTGCTCTGTGGTTTCTCTCAGTACTTTTTGATGCAATTAATTATTTGAAGGCTTCCTTTAACATACGATACCAGCTCTTTTCTCAGTGGGATTCTGATACTGTAAAATTAGTGTCTTGCTGACTTTTTTCTTAAACAAACTTACAGATGTGTGTATTATATAAATCCTTCCTTTAAAAAATGCAGGCATTGTAAAGGCAAGAAACCAAAGGAAAATACTTGGGAGATCCTCCATAAAAAAAGTGAAAACAATTTCTTTTTATATTTAAGAAGCTTTCACTGTTATTATGAAAACAGACATATCTGTAAATGTGTTTAGAAATACTGTGTTAATAAAAAGCAGCATAAGTAGGAGGGGAAGTAGCAGTTTTACTTCCTAACACCATTCTTCCAGCTCACCACGGAGAAATAAACTGCATATAGCACAGTTGAAAGCAATGCTGGAGATAAGGACTTTCTGATTAATAGAGATAGTGCTTGTAATGTTTTGAGGTTGAAGTGCCAGATTATCTGCTTTGGGGTTGGAGGTTGTGTCTGGCTTTGCAGACAGTCTTGCATGTTTATTTGCTTTATCATGTGCTGCAAGTGGCCAAAATTCTTAGAAAGCTCCTGCTTGGTGTGAGCTGGAGATACACCTGCCCAGTATGAGCAAAAAAGAAAATCCATTCTTGCCACTGTCAAAAGAGAAGACATTGAATAATTAGTGCAAGACATTGAGGGGGGAAAATTGGTGTGGTTGGGTAAAATCCAGGCTGAGACAGATACAGAATTTTAAAGATTGTTTTAGAAAACAGAAGTTATTTTTCAAGACCAAACCAGTCCACTTTAGTCTCAAATGACATAATGCAATAAATACATTTATGCAGCCAAATATTTTGCAATAGCAATTACCCAGTGACCTCAGTATTTGCAGCAGTGATGGCACAGTGAAATGGTAACAAACATGCTGGGATAAAAGACAGGGATGTTTGAAATACACTTGATGAGAAAGAAGTTTTCTTTCTTCCTTTCTCAGTACACCTGTGTTGTCAAACTCAGAAGTCTCATATAATTTTCCCCATTTTCCCCCGAAATTTAAGTTGTGCTTGGTAAGTAATTGGAAATGCTGAATGCCCAGGGAGACAAGATGTCACATTACTCATTCAATCAGCTCCCACAGATTTCTCAAGGAGTTATAAACACAACAGAAAACTGTATATAACATACAGGGAAAACATACAGTCTGGAATTCCTAAATCTGCTTCAAACTCCAGCACAGCTCCAACTAAATAAGGGTCAGTGGCAGCTCATCATATTGCAGGGGTGTATCTCTATGCCCATCTCTGTCTCCCAAAATTCCCACAATTCAGCTATGATTATATTTCTTCTCTCCTCAGCAGCAACAGGGGCTCTTAAATCTGAAAAGTCCTTAACAATCATTCAATTTCTTGGTGTGGGACTAACGAGGGGTTTGTTATTGCTGACATCAGTGGGATCTGAAGTGTCTTTCTTTATGTGATCCACGTGGAGCACCCGACAATATCCACCGCTTGGCATTCAACCACCCTGCCCAAATAAACTCTGTTTTGCGTTTATTATTGTTTGCCTCCATCTCCACGGGTTCCACACACCACCTTTTGAAAGGCTCGTTGCAGGGAACACTGCAGAGACCTGCTGGACATCGTGTGCAGGCTGTGAGAGGAGCAACTCCAGTCTCCTCTGATGGGACACGGGGGAATGGCTGTAAATGCAAAGAGGGCAGGGTTAGATGGGATACTGGGAAAGAAATTCTTTCCTGTGAAGGTGGTGAGGCCCTGGCACAGGCTGCCCAGAGAAGCGGTGGCTGCCCCATCCCTGGAAGTGTCCAAGGCCAGGCTGGACAGGGCTTGGAGCAGCCTGGGATAGTGGGAGGTGTTCCTGCCCATGGCAGGGGGTTGGAGTGAGACGACCTTTAAAGTCGCTCCCAAAGCAGACCATCCTGTGGTTCGTCAATTCTATGAAAGCTCAGAGCGCGGATCACACGGTGAAAACCCAGAAAAATTCGAGTTTCGCATTCTTTGGGATCCCGCTGCCAAAACAAGACCCTCAGGCCGGGTCTCCCTCACGCCGGGCTCTCCCTCACGTCGGGCTCTCCCTCAGGCCGGGCTCTCCCTCAGGCGGCAGCGGCCTTCCNGGCCCCTCCCGGCGGCCTCAGCGCCGGCTCATGGCGGCGGTGGCGGCGGAGCTGGGCCGGGTGAGCGGCGGGGCCGGGCCTGTCCCTTGTCCCTGTCCCCTGTCCCTGTCCCTGTTCCTGTTCTGGTCTCGGTCTCGAGGTGTGGGGAGGCGGGAGAAGGGCGGGTGTCCCCCCGCTCAGCGGCCGCTCGGAG
>VXBX01003069.1:36495-81766 GCA_013400415.1 Scytalopus superciliaris
GAGATCACAGCCCAGCCTTTCTTTTGTCGTGGGCACAGCCGCTCCTGCCTCGCTCCCTGGTCGCTTCCCCGCGGTGACAGCACATAACATCGTTGTCCAGGGAAGGGAAGGGAGCNTCGGGCTCTCCCTCAGGCCGGGCTCTCCCTCAGGCGGCAGCGGCCTTCCACCCGCTCCATCTGGGGCCCACACCCCGCAGCTCGCCTGGGCGCTGGGCTGGCCTCCCCAGCTCCACACTGGGGTCACACAGGGCCGGGAGGGCCCCTTACTGGGCCATACTGGGCCATACTGGGCCGGGGTGTGCGGGCAGAGCNAGAGGAGGTTTAGATTGAACATTAGGAGGAAATTTTTTCACAGAAAAGGTGATTAGACATCGGAATGGGCTGCCCAGGGAGATGGTGGGGTCGCTGTCGCTGGAGGTGCTTAAGGAAAGACTGGACGTGGCACTCAGTCTGGGTGACAAGGTGGGGATCCGGCACAGGTTGGACTGGAGGGTCTCAGAGGTTTTTTCCAGCCTGATTGATTCTGTGATCCCTCCAGTGCANTCCTGTTCTGGTCTCGGTCTCGAGGTGTGGGGAGGCGGGAGAAGGGCGGGTGTCCCCCCGCTCAGCGGCCGCTCGGAGNGATCCCTCCAGTGCATCCTGTCTCACCCAGAATAGCAGCACTCCTGCTGCCTAAATCCTGCTCCCATGTGGCAGGTGGGAATTCCTGCAGTGTCCTGTGCTCATCCTGTGCCTGTAACCGGCTCTGTGTCTCATTCTCTGTCCACATATGTTTAATAATCTTCAAGGAGTGCAGCCTTCTACTTTTTCTTGCATCAGACTCTGTTCTGCTGAGCCCTAATTGTTCATATTCCATTGCAGGATTAAATTGCTGAATTTTGTGGATGTTTTTTTTAAAATTTATGCTGAGCTTGCCACGTTTTGGAGTTGTAATTTAGACCGTGTCTGCTGCATCTGAGACCTTTTCCACAGGTTTAAATGCATGTGAGTTAAATCCATAGCAACAGCCATCTTCTGTATGTTTCTGTCACATCTCTGGGATCAAGATCTTGCTGATGAGTTTATAAGCTTTCAGTGCAGGTTTATTAATCAGTGATGCTTGTAAATTAAGAAGTTAAAGTTTTGGGGTGAAGTGCTGTAATCCAGACCTGTCAGAGACTAAATAGTGAATTTACAGCTTCTGCCACAGGTGGTAGACCTTGCATAACATTCAGATTTTTCTCTTCTTCCATCCATGTCAGATGCAACATCAGACAAATTGATACATTTTATGTCGTGTTATAGATGTTACTTGGCTAATTTTATATCTATATATGTGTGTGTGTATGTATACATGAATATATGAATTGTCTGTGTTTGAGAAGATTTTCAATGTTGTGGAAATAATTACTTGTATAATAATATAATTATAATATAATATTACTCTGGCAAGTCTTTAGTATAAAAAATATTTTCCTTTATGATGCAAAAAATAATAAAATTTCAGAAGCTGAGTGCACTATTTGCATTTTTGTGGGGGTTGTTTTCAGGGTGGAGATAATTTGTGTTTGATTCAGATGTGATGTGCAACGTTGAATTTCTTTGTGAGCCTCAAAACACCAGTGTTGGCTGCAGCATAACTCCTTCAAAGCATCAAATGATTGATACCTAATGGTACAAATGTAATTTGGGGAAGTTTCCAACACCTGTTAATGCTTGAACAGTTTTTATTACCTTTCAAGCTTAATTTTTTTATAGCTTTACTGTAGTTAGGACTGTTTCCTGCCAGCCAGGAAAAACTGATACTGCTTTAAATTTTCCCTGGCTTTGGAAAAATACATATAAAAATATGGTGTACCACTATATGTAAACTAGTAGCTTGGAAATAGGTTTCTTGTGTCATCTGGAATTTTTCCTTTTGTCTTTCAGTTTTAAATTGAAGAGAAAATGTCACTTTACGATGACTTGGGAGTTGAGACCAGCGACTCCAAAACAGAAGGCTGGTCCAAGAATTTCAAGCTGCTGCAGTCTCAGCTGCAGGTGAAGAAAGCAGCTCTCACACAAGCAAAGGTATAGTCCCTTTGTGGCTTTGCTCTGTTATTATTGTTTATTATTCATCAGTGCGTTGTGTTTGTGACCTTAGAGTATCAATTTGTGGGGATTTGCTGGGATTTGTCCATGAGTTTGTAGCCAGGAACCCAGCAAAACTGAGGGGGGGAAGGTGAGATGCATGTTTCTTGAAGTGTGTTAGAGGGATTCTTGCAAAAATTACAGTGGAATGAAGAGCTGATGCCTGTGCTGCAACCTCAGAGCTGTTAGTGAGCAGAGCCAAAAGTTGATCTTCAAGTTTAATTGGCAAAGATAATGAGATTAAGCTTTTCTCCTTGTTCTAAAAGTAAGTAAGGGTCCCAGTGTGACTGATAGTTGTCAGTACTGGCTGTTGGTCATCCTTGGCACTTTGCACCAGTTATTTACATGTTTGCATCAGTTTATGCTGCTATTCGAAAGGCTTTAGGTGCTAAAGTGCAAGTCATTGTACATTAGAAATTTTTACAGCAAGGTTTTCCAGTGAACCTGAAGAGGAGGAGTGCTAGAAAATTCCTTGAACTTAAGCTGTGATAGAGGCATTTTCTCTTTTTACTGCTGCAGTATTTCACTCTTTTTCTTTGAGCAGTGTTGATGTTTTGGTTGAGGCAGGACACATGTTCTCTATGGAGTGTAGGTTCTGTAGTGAGATTACTTAATTATAAAAGAAGTTGTAGCAAATACTTCAGTAGGCAGAGCATTTTTTAATTGGAATTACTCCTGATTGATGCTGCTGAAGGTGAGGGCAGGATTTAGTTGATAATTGGAACAAAGTACATGAATAAAATCTTAATGACTACTATATTAGTCATGTTCTTTTTCATGTAACTAATCTGCAGTGTGTCCGTAGACTAATGGAAGAATAGAGTAGGTTTAGAAAACCTCAGAGTTCAGAATAGATTAATGAATTTTATCAGATGATAGATGTGAAGAAAAGTAGATCTTTGGAATGAAACTGAGCTACTTCTTCACAACCTGACTTGGTTCAAATTCATCTGAAGACATTGTCTGAATTTTTAATGTGTGTTTCAGGTTCTAGTCCAAACCTGGACCATTTACCTACCACTGCAAAGTACATCAAGCTGCTTTTCAGAAAACTGTTCTATCTCTTTTAGACATTTTGTGTTTTGGTGGCTTTTTGCAGAGTCAGAGAACAAAACAAACCACAGTCCTTGCTCCAGTGATTGACCTGAAACGAGGGAGCTCCTCTGATGAGAGGCAAATTGTGGACACCCCTCCTCATGTAGCAGCTGGGTTAAAGGTAAGACCAAGGCAGCTGAAAAGTCCAGTGCTTAAGAAATGTTTTGGAAATTGAGTTGTCTGCAATCTCTGTTTTTATTTTTGCATCATCTTTCCTACTGGTCAAAGAAGTGATTGTTTTCTGAAAATGTTTTCCTCTGCTCAGATTTCTTTAGTTAATGAACATTTCAATTTAACAGAATTCCATGGGATACAACATGGAGTTACAAGGTTAATGTACAGTTGTAAAACAGTGTTTGTGGAATATTTCTTCTGAACAGCTTCGAAGTTCTTGGCAAGACACCAGTTTGGTTAGGTAAATAGAGACTGTAATTGTGATTGCACCAGCATTGAAACTGGACTTGCAAAAGCATCAACTGAAAAATAAAAGAAAAGCCACCTAACCTTTTAAAATGGATTTGTCATGGTAATGAATCCAGAGAAACTTCCTCCCTGAAGTTTTTTCAAAGGTGGTAGTTCTGAAATAGTTCTTTCAGAAGAGAGAAGAGCAATCTGTGTACCTCTGTTGGTATCATATGAAAAGCAGCTGATGAAAAAGCCTGATGAGATTGTGTGGGAGGACACTGGCAGATGGTTGCAACAGCAAGAGGCCATAAAACTTCTAATAATAAATTAATGGGAAAGACTTCTAGTACCAGTGGGATTAGGATATATCTGCCATTGCAGAAGTCTGGAACTGGAAGTGTTTAACTCTTGGTTTCCAACTGGATGTTGTTGTCAGATCTCAGCGGAACAAACTGCTTTTTCCTTTTCTGTTTTTAAGGATCCCGTCCCTAGTGGTTTTTCTGCAGGAGATGTGTTGATTCCTCTGGCAGATGAATATGATCCCATGTTCCCAAATGACTACGAAAAAGTGGTCAAACGCCAGAGGGAGGAACGGCAGAGGCAGCGCGAGCTCGAGAGGCAAAAGGAGATTGAAGAAAGAGAAAAGTAAGGCTTTTGTGTAAACTCGCGGCATGTTGGCACTTACCAAATAACAGAGACATCAGTTTGTTTAGTTTTATTCCTCTGAACAGTTCCAGGGAAATTCTGAAAGGTTTTGTGATACAAGTGTTTTAATTAATACATTTTAATGCTCTTGCTAAAATCACCAAACAGGGCAAAAATTATTAGAATTATCGAGTTTGCAGCCTCTTTGGCTGAAAGATACATGTCAAGTTATTCTAAATTTACTTTGTTTCAGTAATAGCAGCCAATATTTGGGTACTTCATGTATCATTATCAGACTTTGACCTTGCAGGTATTTTATAGTATTGGATGTCAGTGTAATTGGAATACAGAAAAACCTTTCAACGCTCAATGATGAACCATCCTTGCTGCTTCTAAATACAATAAACTGATCCAGGAATGCATTCAGTTTTAAAGATGTAGTTAGCATAGCCTTTGAGAGCCATAGTTGCATTTCTTTTTTTTAATACTCTGCATTCCATTTAAGTAAGTTAATTATGTCTTTATTACTCTTTTGTCTCTGCACAAAAGAAACTACTACTTATCTTTAATTACCTTAATACCCTTTCCCTGCAGTAAGTAATCTTTCTAATCATATTAATGAAGTTGAATGCAGATTCAGTGTCTGATTGAAATAAGTGGTAAAATATCTGCCAGCCAGGCAGATGATTATTTGCCTAATTTAAATAAGTTAATAAGTCATCTTCATCACAGTCCAAATCATCTGAAGTCTGTGGAATTACAGTTTTGTTGCCCTGTTTAGATTGTGGAAATTAATATTTCTAGTCATTTGGGCTCCTCTGTCTTCTCTCTGTTCCATCTTTGTTGTTCTGGTGGAGGAGGAAGCCTGAGGGTCTGTCCCATTGGCATGCAAGACCTCAGAAATCTGGAGTGTCATTCCCACAGCTCCAGCACTGACTGCTCTCTAGTCATGTTCGTACTTGTGTGTGGGCCAAGAGTCTTTATACATAACCTTAGAGAAAGGAAGTGAAAAATACATAATGCATTCTGATTTCAAATTGGGAAAACAGTCTCAGCCAAACCTGCTTCAGATGTTGTGCTTTGGGATAACAGGCTGTACATTTGTTTTGAATTCACAGTGTGCAGATTCAGAAATTCTGTGAGGTTCCATAGTAGAGCTGTTTTTAGCATCCTGTAGCACAGTTTTGATGGCTGTGCTGGGAGTGAGAGCTGATTTATGCACCAAGCTGTGCTTCTAACTTTCAGGGAAAAAGACTTCTCCTTTTTGTTGTAAAGTATTAAAATGAGTGATTTCATGATAGCATTAGGTAACAGTGGAAGTGCCAACAATTCTTGAAGCACTCCTCACTTAATGTTATGTCTGCATCTTATTTCAATTGCCGGGGATGTTTAAGCATGATGATTTTTTTATTTGAGTCAGTGATACTACTTTGTATGGCCTATGATGGAGAACTTATAAAGGGATTCTGCCCAGAGCAGGATGATTACCTTGATGTCTGTTCCATCCAACACCTCTTCCACTGTAGTTATTCAGTCACTTTGGTCTGTTTGGACTAGATTTGTTCAGGTGCTTCCTCCTTTCCATACATTCTTCTTGGCTGACTTGCAAGTGGTAAATGATACTGCTTTAGATCCATCTTATGTTTTACAAAAAAATGCCCCATGAGGACAAAAGCAGAGAAACAAATAGTAAAGGTGTTTGCTTACACCTTCATGGGAAACATGATAAAATGCCAGTTGGAGCAAAACAATTCACAGTGCAAAGGTGGCATCACAAATTAAGGCAAAGAATTAACTTTGATGGTTTCTTATCCTAACTTACTGTCTCTCCTAGAAGACGTAAAGACAGACATGAAGCCAGTGGGTTTTCAAGAAGACCAGATCCAGATTCTGATGAAGATGAAGATTATGAAAGGGAGAGACGGAAAAGAAGTAAGGGAACTGCTTGTGCTTTTGATGGGAAAAGAGGAGAAAAAAGGGGGGGGGGGGGANCTGTTTCATGAATTGTGTTTCTCTGCCCTCAGATCAGTACACTCTTATTTCTGAGCCTTTAGAATAAACCTGGAATTCTATTACAGCATAACTGTTGTAATGCAGAAAACTGGGTTTTTTCTTCCATGGAGGCACGTGGCAGCTAAATTATTTGTGAGAGAACCTCATTTTACCTTACTTTGTAGATACTGTGTTAAGTTTCTGTGTGGTATAGGTTCCAGAAAGGGTGAGCCAGGACATAAAATGAGGCTACAACAATCACTGTTGAGTTTTCACTCTTGAAGCTTATATTCCTGCATTTGTTACTTCACTGCCCTTAGAGCCAGTCAGATGATGTGGATCAGGGTGATGAAATTTGTCTTTGCATGAACAAGATCAAGCTTTATTCTCTTTCAGCAGCAAAGTTACAGTAAGTAATTCAGGTCTGTTATGATGTGATCTGAATCTGTTGCCTTCCTTTTTGCTCATAGGTATGGGAGGAGCTGCCATTGCACCACCCACTTCTCTGGTGGAGAAGGACAAAGAACGTAAGTCCTCCAAAACCCTCCTCTCTAAACCCAGCAGTGCTTATTTCTCACTCAGCTTTCTTTTCAGTTGAGTCCTCCCGCCTTTCCCAGAGGATTCTTAGTGGAAGCAGGAATTGTTAGTTCTTTGTTGGTGGAGGGAAGCTGTGGGGAACCTGTGATGCTGCTGTGCTTCTCCTTTCTGAAGGGTTCTTTCTGTGTTGCTGGAGAAGTGGTTTGGCACAGTGGGGTGTTATAACCATGGTCAGTTACTTGTGATGTGAAAGAAGAAATGTCACAGACAAGTTTCTCTGGTAGACTAGACACCTCCATAACATGGAGAGAGAATTTTTTCATCACCCTTTGCTTTAGGAGGTACCCTGTGAATATCTTTTCTGAAGGGACTATGCCCTACAGACAGAGTTGTATAAGTTTTTCAGGGGTACAGTTTAGCTGAAGAGATGTGTGCACTGGTGTTTCCCTCAGTGAGCATCACAGTTGTCCACGAGGTGGCATCATCTTCCTATAGGAACAGCACCATTCCCTTTCTTTTCTGCCCGTGTCTAACTGTTATATATTTTATAACTACAGCAATTAGCAGTATGTTGTCTACTTTAATAAGAAAAAAAGATACTTACGCTGACAGAATTTCCTTTGGGAGTCTGGATTTTATTTATGACAGGATTGAAATTTGCAAAAAAAAAAAAAAAACCCAATGAAGCTTGGCAGGGTAAGTGGGTAGTATCATAGTGAAAGCATTTGAGGTGTGTAAACACTAAAAACAGAAAGAGATTGTTTTGAGTAAATAATTAAGAACAATTGAGTGAAAAGTAAATATAGGCTGCAAATGGTACAAATATCCTGAGGGGAGAGCTTTTAAAATGTGACATGATCCAACAAGGAAACCTTTGTATGGCTTTTTGCTTAATGCTCAAATCTAAGCTGGAAAAATATGAGAAAATACTGCTGGAGCAAAAGTCCAAAGTCCAATCCATCTGTTGCTTAAGTAGGATATTTTTTTCCTCAGGTCACTTTCCCAAACTTCACATCTGACCTTTTATTTGATAAGGCTCAAGAACTAGTTCACAAGAAAATAGTCTAAAATTTAGTCAGTCTAATAGCAGTCTGTAAGTCCAATCAAAACTGTTTCTACATGGTTTCTCTGGTGTTCTGTAGGGGTATTTTTACATTTTTCCTTTAGACTTCTCAATGAAAGGATTTTAATAATCTGACCAGTATGACTGAGATATCCAGATTCATCTCCATCCCCCAGGAAGAGTTGCAGTTCAGAAACTGTCAGTGAGACGAGTTGCATTCATTCTTTTTGAGACTGGTTTCTCTTCTGTGTAAATGTACAGTGTATTTTTACTTACAGTCCTTGGGCCTGGAGCTGTGTGCATTGATCCACTTTTGTCTCTTCCTGATGAATGGGACTTATCAGTTTGCTTGGCCTCTGCCTGGATAAACTCTTAGTAGTGCAGGTGGCCTCTTAGTGTTTCTTCTCTGCATTTATTAAGGGTTTAATAAGATGTGAATATCTATATGCAATAGGAGAATCCAAAATAAATCTTGTTTCTGACAGAGAGAGGGAGGTGATGAGATGTTAAAACAGCAGGCTCAAAGGAGACATTCTGATCTGGATTTATGTGGGAGGCTTTTTTTTTTTTTTTTCCCCCCATAGTTTTTGAGTATTTTATTGGAAAAGCAAATGTCTGTTTCCTCCAGCTGTAGCATCATTCCCATATGAAGAGGAGTCAAGACCTCGGGCACCTTCTTCCAAAGCAGCTATTCCTCCTCCAGTGTATGATGAGCCAGAGAGGCCTCGTTCCCCCACAGGACCCAGCAACTCCTTCCTGGCTAACATGGGGTAAGTGACTGACTTGTGCACATTTTGTGGGAAAAGGCATTGGAAGGTGGTGGAAACCAAAAAGCTAAAATAGTTTGTCAGTAGAGAAGAACACAGCTCGCTGCTTGTATGTGGTTAATCTGGGTGCAGAGAGTCCAAACTGGCAGGATCCAGACAAAACCAGTGGATTGTCAGGTTGAGGGAAGCACAGCTGAGGTGGCTGCACTCAAGGCTGGGTTTTTAAGGGAGCTCTGAAGCCACATTCCAATATAAAGTGTTTATGGCCTGTACAAGCCAAGGTAATGGAGTATACAGGAAAACACAGATGGCATGTTAGTTCCTCTAGGAGGTTTCTTTTCCATTTTTGTCTTAAATTTGCTACATACCAGTGGGCAAATCATTTCAGCTCTGCCTTGTTTGTTCAAAAATTCAGAGCATATTTGCATGAAGGTAGCAGCTGTGGCTGCAAACCTGTCCCTTTCTGCCTTGTGTAATGCTTGTGTTACTGCTGTGGCAACAAAGTGAAGATGAATATATAGTTAAAAACAGCTTAGAGACCTTGGGTTTGGGTTTGGTTTTCTTCTAATTGTCCAGAAAAAGGATAACCAAGCTTGGTACTGTTGGGCCAGTTTGTGCATTGTTACCAGCTCTAGTTAGCAGTACCCTGGCCCTTCACTTCATTGAAGGAAGGGCTGAAAATCTGACCTAGCCTGCCTTACTTTGACCACACAACTGGCTGTTTATTCTGTGACTTAGTGTTTTAACCTTTCAGCATTACACAGCCAGACTTCTTGGCCTTTTCTAATGTATGGTTTATGTACTATGCTTAGAAAATAGTCACATAGTCACTGATTCTGCATTTCTTGTGTTATCTTGTTTGCCCATTGATAAAATGGAGGTGGCTGAGCACAGAATATTTACTGTGCCTTAAACTAGTACACCATGGCATGTTTTTTGTGTCTGGACCCATCAAGCTGTGGTCACCAAAGAAATGTTGACATCTGTATGTAAGTTTTGATTGTAAATATTCCTTCTCTGGGAATTTTTAAAACCTCTCAGTGGAGATGCTTTTTAAAGGTCCTTACAAAAATGTGTCTTTAAATAGCTTGGGGACTTCATTGCCTCAGGATGTTCTGGAAAATTCAGAAAGGTCAGACATGCTTAAATTATTACTGAGGGATATCCAGATTGGTTGTAGGAAGGGCTAGCAAAGCCATGTCCTCTGGATCTTACCCCAGCTTGGAACTAATAGATAGTAGGTTGTAAATTTTAGAAGCTCTTGTGTTTTCTGTCTCTGTGTAAGAAAATTTTAAGAGGTAGAATATTTGAGCACTCAGGGGAAATGGCAGTGTTAATGTTTTGTGGAAGAAACCTTTACTAACTGATGGTTTTTCTTTTTGCAGAGGGACAGTAGCTCACAAAATCATGCAGAAGTATGGTTTCAGAGAGGGCCAGGGGCTGGGAAAGCATGAACAGGGACTCAGCACAGCACTGTCAGTAGAGAAAACGAGCAAGAGAGGTGGCAAGATCATTGTTGGCGAGTCTACAGAGAAAGGTAATTGTGTCCTGCACACCAAGTCTGTAAGAAATGAAGCTTCTGGATTTTTGTTTACCATCTGTCCTTGGAGAAAATACTGGAGTTGAAAGAATGACTCGTATTTGTTCTTGTGGAAATTTGTCTTCTTTATCTTGTAAAGTCCTATATACTTTTTTTTTTGCTCATCCTGCCATTACTAGCACAGCACTTCTGCCTGAGCACAAGTGCTTTAAGTCAGGAGAGCTGATTTTTAGTTCCTGGGCAATCTGATACAATTCTGATCCTAGGAATTATTTCCCCCAAAGAAGCAGTATGTGTTCAGTACATTGTCAGTGTTCTTGGTTAATTCACATAATTAGAACTGATTTTTCTGCTTATTGTCCTTCCAAGTAGCTACAGGTTTGAGTAACTGTTCCTCACCAATATGAAACTACCTTCTTATGGCTTTTATTCCTTTTTTCCATTGATAAGGTTCTGATAAAAGCTCCCAATTGAACTTTAATCTTACATTATTCCATTATTCACTGTTCTGTCTTCATAACAGAAACGGGCAAGAAAGCAGATTCTAACCCACTGACTGAGATACTGAAATGCCCAACTAAAGTGGTCCTACTGAGGGTAAGTTGGGACTCAAAGAACATGTCTTGGTGTTGAGATGTTTAAACCTGTGTTCCTGTTGCAAGACTCTGCACAGTTCAAAGGGTTCTGGCCTGCTTTGTGTTCTGGAGACAATGTGTGTCTTCTTGAAATATGTATTTTAAATCAACACTGCTTTAAATTGTACAGTTCCCCTGTCTCCTGCTGTGCCTTTTGAGCTTTTAAAGCATTCAGGCCACAGTTCACAGGGCACCTCTGATTTGTCTACACAGACAATCATCTGCACAGACTCCACCCACTGAGTTGGGTTTATTCTTTTAACTTTCAGAACATGGTCGGTGCTGGGGAGGTGGATGAAGATCTTGAAGTTGAAACTAAGGAGGAATGTGAAAAATATGGCAAGGTTGGGAAATGTGTCATCTTTGAGGTAAGAGAGAATCTGTCTCTTTTTGGCTGCTCTGAAAGTAAACCTGGGCACTTGTCCCTCACAACTGGTGTGTTACTGCCTTAAGAGAAGGGACATAGATAAAAAGTCTCTCAGGGTCCTTTCACTGTGTTGGGATTCTGGATTTTCTGTATCTGTAAGATTCAAACTTCTAATAACAGGAATCAGGCAAAAATCTCTGTGTGCTTTTGAAATTTTTTTTATTTCATTCTCTTGACTATTGTGAAGAACAGCAACTTAAAACAGTGGTTTTGCTACTGTTCTAATCACTTCTGGTTTGGGGTTTTTGTTTGGTTTCAGATCCCTGGTGCCCCTGATGATGAAGCTGTAAGAATATTTTTAGAGTTTGAACGGGTTGAATCTGCCATCAAAGGTAGGATCCTAAATTGTCTCCTGTGAGCCTCAGAGTTGCCTTTTGTAGAGACATTAAACAGTCTCACTGATCGGACTGTTTAGTTAACAAGATGTTTACTTTATTGAATTGCTGCTTGCTGACCTGCTCTTGGTTTCAATTCCAGCTGTTGTGGATCTAAATGGAAGATATTTTGGAGGCAGAGTTGTGAAGGCTTGTTTCTACAACCTGGACAAGTTCAGAGTACTGGATCTGGCAGAGCAAGTTTGATTTTAAAAATCTAGCTCGAGGTGTCACTGTTTTGGCAATCATGTTTTCAGCAGTAGGCTGGGAATAAAGAAGAGAAAAGTAGCTTTCCTAGCAAACTGGAAACAAGCCCCATTGAATGGATTTTTCACATTCGTTGTGACTTACATTTTTTTGTAATATAAAACCCTTTGAAAGATTCACATCTCTGTGGTTTTGACTTGCACATTTCTGCTTATTGCTCTGGGGATCCTGGGTTTCTTTGAGCTTTCAGATGACTTTGTTCTTTTGAAAACCCACTGCCGAGGAGATGCTTTGTATTCCTGCTTTCCTTGTGCAAGTGCTTCATCATGGAGTCCCTGTGCTGTGTCCAGGAAAAGTGGGAAGCTCTGGATAAGGACTGTGTGCTCTGATGCTTCCCTTCCCTGGGGTTTTCTCTTAGAGTTAGAGCCTTGCTCTCCTAAGTCCCCATCTCTTCACCCCAGTGATTTGGGGTCAGTGGACAGTGGGCAGTTGGTTTGTTCTCCTGACTCCAGAACAACACTTTCTATGCCAGAATGGAGACTGAAGCAACAAGGAGTGAGTTTGTCAGTCTTCCCAAATCCAAAGGAAGCCCATATTTAAACGGAAGGAGGATGGAATTTAATGGACTGTTAGCTGGAGCTCAGTGCTGTCAGGCAGTCTGTGCTGGCAATACCCAGGGTTAACTGATTACAGGCCATCAGTGAAATGCTGTAGGTAGAACTGAGGGAAACTCATTCCTGTATCTGGCCAGGCATCAGATTCTCACTTCCTCTAACATCACACATAGGTAACTCGCTTTGTTTAATCATTTCAGACCTGGCATTTGCTCTCTCTGTGTATATTTCTATATTTGAGGTCAAATACCATCAAGGTTAGGTTTTTTTGGGGGTTTTTTTGAGGGGTGCCTGGGGAAGTTTTCAAAGTAGGAAGCCATGGAGGGAAGTTCTCATATGAAAATCTGAAGAGTTGACAAACTAAACTACTAAACACTACAACTCTTTTATTTTTAACTTGATGTAAAATGCTACACAGCCCTCTGCTCCTGGTTTTATGTTTGCTTTTAGTTTGGGAAGAGCATGTGACAAAGAGTTGGCAGGAGGTGGCTCTGCAATGGTGACAGTTGTCTCTGTGCCCCATTGCACCCAGAATTGTGCAGATGCTGAAATGGTTGTGAGCTCTGAGGGCAATTTAGCTGTTTGAAAGCTGATGCTGTATGTCTTCTTCCTGTCACACACATGTACTGGGGGGAGGGGTATAGACCTGTAGTTCAATGCTGTGAATATCTCCAGTTACTGCCCTTTTATGACGTTTTGGCTGCAGATCTCTATGACAAACCCTTGGTCTTGTGTTTGGCTTGCTTTGTCTGCTTGTGTTCCACCAACCTCTGTACAAACATTTGCTTGTAAAGCAGAATTTTTAAAAAAAACCCTTGTATTTTACCTACTGTGTGTTGGCTTCCTTACTCTGCTCTCCTGCTGCACAAGGCCTTCCCACAGAGTCAGGCACTAATCCAGGCTGAGGAACCCTCTCCGAACAGAGGTGAGGAACAGGCCTGACTAACACCAGAACCACAGGACTTGGGGCAATAACAGAACCTGGATTCTGTTCCTGCCTCTCCTCTTGGTTTTCTCTTTGACCTTGAGCAACACTTTTAAGGCCTTGGCTGCTGTGTAGTAAAGAGATTAACTTGATATGAATCATCATAGATTTGCTTACAGGAGTAAAATAATTCAAGTGGCTGCTGTAGAAAATTAAACACTCATAACAGATTTAGTATGATCTGAACTTGGCTTGAAATATGACTTGGCTTTAAGCAACGTGATTTATTTACGGCTCTTATTTAAGCAAATACCTCTGGATGACTGGTTGTAAGCATTTCCTGAGGCATACACACTACTTTTTTGTGTTTTTAACCAACTGTTCTGCTGTTTAATACCATCTTCTGAGCTTCCAGTCTGATAACTTAGAGATTTTCCCATTTGCTGAGAATCACCTTATTGGCAGCTTTGGAATCATTTCATTCTAAAAATCCTAATTGCGGTTGAAGACAAGGGTAAAGTTTATTTGTGAAAATGTAGGCGAAAGGGTTTGTTCATTTAGTGGTTTGTGTAGGAGATTGGTGCTATAAATGAGGTATTTTTCTGTACCATGGGGCCTCTAAAACAGCACAAGCAGTGATAGCAGAGCTACATCACCTGTGTTTCATCCCTGTGGTGGGTGCTGTACAAATATATGGCACAGGCTGCTACAGCCAATGCAAACACATGCACAGGTCTGGAAACCTGCAAAAGTTCAGACACTGAGCTCCTTGGTGAGACCTCACTTGTCACAGATAATCTCCTTGGCAGGAAGCATTTTCTTGCAAATCCACATTCTCCCTGTTCCTCAACACTGTGGATGTGCTGGCTTACACTTCCTCAGATATGGCTGTACCTTGCATGCCTTGAAAAATTTGGCTCTGAGTTTATTTCTCTGATGGAGAATTAGGCTCCTCTGGAATCTTGTTACTGACTTCTATTTCTAGTAATTTCTCATATGACTTTATCTAACACCTCCAGCTCTTCCTGCTTACACACCCATTTTTCTCCTCTGATTCATCAGTGCCCTTTCAGAAAGCTCAGCAGCACTTAATTTGGAGTTCTTCTTTGCAGCTACCAAGTTTTACTTGGTTGGTTGTCTGTGCATCCTGGAAATTGTGCATCCACCTGTTTCTGTAAGGTATGTACTGGTAACTGGTCTGAAGCAGTAAGATTTTTGTTGCTCTTTTTGTGTGGTGCCTTAGAAGGTTCTGATTTTACAGAAGATGAAGAGGGTGGTGGGCTGTTAACATTTGTTAACATATTGGCAGTGCAGAATTCATTATACTCTTTCAGCTGAAGTATTGGGCACTTTTCAGGTATGATTTACTAAAGTTAAGCTTTAATTCTGTGTTTTAATTACCTGTGTAGATGCTGTGATTCTCTAATGTGCTGAATAACTGCATCTTCTCTCAGGCTAAGTATGAACTCTTCATTGCTCCGGGGAATCTGGATGAGATGCTAACTTAGAGAGGTTTGACAGTGTCCTGAGGTGAACAGGAAGCTGAGAGGGGACGTGTGGGACGTGTCAGCCTGGGTCTGGATGAGGTGCCTGGTGCATTAGCAACCTTGAGGTCTTAAGAGCAGGGATTTGCATATTGGCATCATCATTTGCTGCCTTGTTCTCTTCCTGATTCAGAACACTGACTGCTATTTTAGCAGCAGGGATTTAGTGACTTCATTGCTTTCCTAATTGTTACAGCCCCAAAGTCTTGTTGCTGAGTGGTAGCAGCTATTTCAGAGCCCACCATTAAGCACAGAGGTTAAGATTTATTTTCTTATGTGATTAACCTGTTTTGAATTTCTTTGAGTTTATCACTTGCCTTCTCCATGTCAGACTAAAATCTGATGAGATGGAGCTCGCAGGCAATATTTTTATTTTTAACACTACTGTTGTCAAAATCTAAGCTTGCTTTGCCACTCTGGCATGAAAGATGAGAGCTGTTGCCCCAAAGAACTTGCTGTCTGAATAGCCATAGAAGGAGGTACAAGAAGTGTCTTGTCCAAGGCCATGCAGAAGGTGGTTTGGAGAGTTGGGATTACACCCTATCCCTTGTACTTGCAACTATGCAGCCAAAACACACATTCCTTGTGGTGCTGCTTGTTGTTTTGATAGCAGAAAATGCTGAATTCTCTTATCCTTGAACTTCAGATTCTAAAGTGAATTCAGAAGGAATTGTAATTTGTGTGCTGCAGTCTTGGTAAGTGCTTGCTTTTAGGAGGGGTTTATCTGAAACCTTTGGTAGATTTGAGTGTGTCAAAGTATTTTACCCTTGTCTGCCATAGAAAATATGCACTGTTTACACCACATGGTTTTCTTGAAGGTAGAAGAACAAATATGGAAGGTTTTAGAAAGGTTCTTAAACCTCTCAAATCTTTCTTGCTCTACAAGCAGAAGTCTAATGAGGGAGTACTTTAACAGCACTTGGTGCAAGAGGCCCCGAGCAAGACTCGGATCATCTCATGTTACATTAAATTAAATGCCATGGTTTTGTGCCTGGGGTTGTTCCTCTCCAGGTACAGGACTTGGCACTTCTCATTGAGCTCCACGATGTTCCTGCCAGCCTCTGTCCATCTCCAGGCACCTCTGGGTGGCAGCACGACCCTCTGGAGTATCTGCCAGTCCTCCCAGGCTGGTGTGATCTGCAAACATGCTGAGGGTACGCTCTGCCCCATCATCATTAGTGAAGGTGTTAGTTAGACAGAACTGGAACTGGTACAGACCCCTGGAGTTCACCACTAGCTGCTGGCCTCCAACCAGACTGCCACTGATCACTGGGGCCAGACATTGAGCCAGTTTTGTGTCTTCTCATCCCTTGTTAGGAGGATCTTAGAGGAGAGAGTGTTTGGAAGCCTTCCAGGGGTCCAGGTGCACCATATCTGCTGCTCTCCCACTGTGTGCCAGGCCATCGTTTCATCCTAGAGGGTTATCAGGTTGGTCAAACACAACTTCCCCTCAGTGAATCCGTGCTGGCTGCTACTGATGATCTTCTTGTCCTTCATAAAAACAATGTCCAGGATTAGCTACTTCAGAATTGCAGAAAAAAAAATTAAAATTCTCTAGAAATTGCAGCTGAGGGCCGTGTATGGATGCATCTGGCATTGGTAATGTCTAACAGGTACAAGACTAACCTTGTTCCTGTTCCCAATAAAGCAGGAGCAGCTTGTGATCATGGAGGACTTACTATGTTGCTTACAAACACTTTCTGTACGAGTGGCTGCAGTACAGTGTGGTAATGATTGAGCCCTCAGGAGAATTCCTGCCTTTAAGTGATGAGGCAGTTGTTCTTGAGGAGCAGGGATTGACTGTTAGCAGTGTGTGCTGTCTGTTAATTTGCTGTTGCTGAGCAATGAGAGGATACAGCAAGGAGATCTGGCTTTCTGCTGTGCTGATGTGTGGAGAGGTGGGTTTTCATAGATGGGTTTGAGAGTAGTCCCTGGGCTTGGGAATTTTTTGGTGTGTCCTATAAATAGGACTTGTGATAAAGGACTTCCCTCTTGCCCTGTGATGCTGTGATTTTATTCAAGCAGCATGGAAGTTAAACAGCAATTCCAGCACCTTTATCATCCCATCACTTTCGTTTATTCTCACTGATCCTGGTTATGGCTCTAGAAGGGATTCCTGAAACCCAGCTGGAAATGGTCAGGCAGCTCCTGGCAGGACACATGACCCTTGACTGTGTATTTAATATGTGGACCTCATCTCTGTCCTACTTTGGCCCAAAACTGTGTTTCAAGCAGGTGTTTGTCACCTGTGATGTAGTTTAGGGCATAAATTCACCTGTGTTGCCTCGTTCTGAATCATAAAATCACAGAGTGGTTTGGGGTGAAGGGACTTTAAAGACCATCCAGTTCCAACCCCCTGCCATGGGCTGGGACACCTTCCACTAGACCAGGTTGCTCAGAAATGAACCTTTTCCTCAAAGGACTTTAGTGACATTTCCTGCCTCATAAAGGATGACAGGATTTTTTTAAGGATGCAAGAACTAGCAAGGATGTGAGTTTCTTTGCATCAGCCAGTTCCAGAGCTGTTGGGCCCTACCTGGAATAATCATACATTATAGATAATAATAATAGATAATCATAGATACTCATGCCTTGTGTCAGGAGCAACAAAGAAGGAGCTGCTCCTTTCTCCTCACTGAATGAACTCTGAAAGTTTCCTTAATTGAGTGCTTGGGTTAGTAGGATTTCCTTTCTTCTTCAGCAGGTCAGTGGGATTAATGTGCCCACTTGCCTTGGATGTCCAGCATGATTTTACTTCTGTGTACTGCAGAAGTACCTCTGTGTCACTCAAGATGCAACTCAGCAAGTTAATGGCAAGGAGAAAAAAATTACTGTAAGGTCTGCAGGACTTCTAATTGCTAGGAAAAAAAGGTGGCAAACCTGAAGTCTTCCATTTAAGTTACTCAAGAGAGAAACATGGATGACAAAATCCTTGTCTGTGTGCCCGTGTTTGGTGACTTATCCACAACTGTGCAGCAGCTGATAATAAATACAAATGTGATCCCATTGTCTGCTGTGCTCCTGTAGGGATCTTGCTGTCTCTGTGTCAGGTGGGGCTGAATCTTGTTCATGGCTTTCTGTGCACAGGTGCAAACAGGGCTTTCCATTTCAGTAGGCAAAGCCCTTCCTGAATGGGAGGGGAATGACATTGAGGTGGAAAAGCTGCACTGGAAGAACGGACATGAAAGCCAAAGGAAACACTGTGTGTTAACTGGAGGAGGGATAGCATGTGTACTTCTGCAGATGTTTCCTCTCATACCTGCAGTCTTCTGATTTCTGATCCCTGCTGAGCTCATGATTGCAGGTTTATGGCTTTTCCTTTCTTTTCCTTTCCTTTTTAGCATCAGGAAATGGGGAAATACCAAAGCATGGGGATTAGTGCTGTCTACTTAATTCTAGTTAGTACAGAAATCGAAGAGCACAGCCATATGTCTTATGGCCAGTGTTGCCCCACCCCAGGCTCTGAGCCTCATAGCTGTGGGCAGCAGGGGACAGGGACCAGTGTGCTGTTCCCACTGGGCTGTCTCCTGTGCAGGACACCCCACTGCAGCTGGTGCTCCTCCCCATCTCCCAGCAGTTGTAACACATGCTTAAAGCCCAAGACAACCTCAGCTATATGGAAAACAAGATCTTTCTCAGGAAGATGCCTAACCCTTTCCTTTCTTCTCTCCTTCTGATTCCTCCCCTAGGAAAAAATGTGGGGGTTTTTCAAGTGGTTTTTAAGCATCTTTGCCACTTCATAGCCCTTGAGAAGTTTTCCCTCTCCCAGTCTCTGAGGTGTGATCTCTGGCCTCCATTTGAGAGCTTGCAGCAAGTCAACAGCTCAGGCTCTGGAATCCACATGGTCCTGCCAAGGTCTGCAACTCCTCATGGATTTCTCCACCTTTTGCCCCAGGCAGAGTGCTGGGTAGCTTTTTTGGACTTCACTGCTTTGAACTTGTAAAACTCGTATAGCGACTGAACCAAAACTCAAACGATACTCCAGCAAAACACCCCAAGCTCCTCCAGCACCTGCTCCTCTTGGGAGGATGGGAAGGAAAAACCGGGGGGTTTTGGTGTTTTTCCACTTTAGGAAAGTGCTGGGTTTGTGCAGTTGTAGTGATGCAGAGTAATCACATGTGGGCTGAAGCAATTCCCAGCAACTTGTCTTCCCTCTTTGTAGGAGGGGGTGACGCATTTGCTCAGCAACATTTAAAGGCTTAAAGCAAAACTTAAAATTGGGATTCAGGGATTTCCTTCAAGCCCAAATTTCAGAGGAATACCCAGGAGTGTGCAGCCCATCTCCCTGCACCACACCAGTTACAGCTCTGCACATCCTCCCACATAACAGTTGCGTCCACAGATGCAAGGGCTGAGCTCTTCCAAGGCAGTCAGGAATTTAGAGCTAATTAGGTAAATCAAGTCAGTTTTTAGAATATCTTCAGCTATCAAAGTGCTAGTGATGTATTTCCTCCCCTTTTTTCACTTGGATTTCTACCTGATCATTTAAAAGTGTTTTGCTTTGTTTTATTTCTATCCAGCAGATTGATTTATTCATGGGCAAAGCCTGATGGTCTTTGTTTTTCCTGTAGTGTTGGGGAACATAAAAGCCTGAAAACTTGAGGCTGCTATCAGCTTTTATATTAAAAAATAATGATGTTGACATCATAAAATCAATACATCCTTTTTTTTCTTCTGATTAAAAAGTAAAAAAGTGGGAGTTTAACTGCATGTCAAGGATTTACCTCAGGAAGCCTGGACTGTGTGAAATAGAATTGATTATTTGTCACTCTGGATGCATCAGAAGAAGGATGCAGATGTTTCTCCAAATGTGACATTTCCTCTTCAGTGCCAGGTGGGTGTGTGGTAGCAGTTCAAAGTCATGGAAATCAATGGAGAAAGGAGTAAGTTTCCTGCATGGGAGGAGCAAAATCACATTAGAAACCTGCTGGAATTGGCAGCTGCAAAAAGCCATGAAGGCTTTTGTACCTGACAGCTGCAGTAATTACTCCTGGGAAATGCTGTCCACTTTCTTCTTTCTCTCCAAAACCTGATAACTTTGCAAAATAGGAGACCAGGATCCGGAGCTGTGCAAGGCACAAAGAGTGCCTGGTCACAGAATCATAGAATGGTTTGGCCTGGATGATGACTTGAAAGATCATCTTGGTCCAACCCCCTGCCATGGACAGGGACACTTTCCACTAGAGCAGGATGCTCCAACCTGGCCTTGAGCACTTCCAGGGATGAGGTATCCACAGCTTCTCTGCCCAACCTGTGCCAGCATCTCACTTGTCAGAGTGAAGAATTTCTTCCTAGTCTCAAATCTAACCTTGCCCTCTGCCAGTTTAAAGCCATTCCTCCTTGTCCTAAGTCTTTGACCTGTATCTTTCTAATCCAATTTTATCTCCACACCTTTATAGAGCACCTAATCTTTGTGATATGATGATACCAGTGCTAATACTAGAGATTAATAGAAGTAATCTCTCAAGGTCAGGCTGCCATATGGGGGGGGGTTTGACTGCAAAGTCGCCAAAAGCTTATTGTTCCCAGTCCCTGCTGCAACTTTAGCCCTGATGACCCGGTTGTGCTCCCAGCAGAAACAGCATTTCCATTGCTAGCAAGAGGCCACGAGCCTCTCTGCAGCTTTCCCTAATGCTAAATTTGCAAGGCTGAAGCCTCAGGCTGGTGATCAGCACGTGGGGAGAGCTCGCTGTGGGAAAGGGAGCTGGGTGCCACAAACAGAATGACACAGAATTAACTAGTTTGGAAAAGACTCCTGAGATCATCGAGTCCAACCTGTGACCTAACACCACCTTGTCAACCAGGTGTCTCTGGCTGCTGGACCATGGGAAAATTAGCAAATGTCTTGAAAATGTGGGCATAGGCTGGAAACAGAGGTGTGATGGTCAGTGCCTGGTCACAAAGTGCCACCTTGGAGATTGGCTTAAGTGTAAGAGCAACAGCTCAGCATGGAAACAGCTGAGCAGTGGGAAAAGGGGGCTGATGCTGATGGGGAAAGCGGCACCTTCAAGCTATGTGTAACCCAGGGGAGGAGGCTGAGAGCCTGCCTGAGCACTCAAACATCTTATAAAAGCACAAAATAGGATTATGCAAGGCAGATCAATCAATGTAAGCGTGTCCCCCGACATACCCAGCACCAGCAATTACGAGCACCCTCATCTTTCTTGGGTTTGTGCCACACAAGCCATTCAAAACATTATAAATATTTCAAAGGAGTTGTTTGCATTCTTATTTGCTTGTAGAGTACAACCCTCTTACTGAAGGAGATCCCCGTGACTGATTCTTGAGCTGAAATGACTGCGTGGCTCCAGCCCAGGGAAAGCACTGACATTCCTGTATCCCAGACTGCTCCCACCCATTATCTCACTAACTGGAAAGGGAGGATGGTTCAGTATTGATTTCCTGGCTGGGCAATCACTGATACAAAGATCAATTCCTCCCTGTGTAGGTAAGGATGCCTCAGCTTCCTGCAGGTATGTGTAGAAATGCTGAGCAGCTTATTTCATCTCTGTGCCCCTTGATACAAAGCCTGGTTGTGCATCCCTATGGATCTAGGGCAGGGAGGGGAATGCCAGTCCAATCTCCATCTCCATCTTGGCCAAGGAAGGTTTCTTTGGGATTAAGGATGACGCTGAGGGCTGCAGTCACAGCACCTCAGCTGGAGCACCTCTGCTCTGGAGACAAGCTGAGAACCCTGGGAGTGTTCATCCTGGGGAAGAGAAGGCTCCAGGGAGACCTTAGAACCCCTTCCAGTGCCTCAAGGGGCTCAAAGAGAGCTGGAGAGGGAGCTGGGACAAGGGCCTGTAGGGACAGGAGAAGGGGGAATGGCGTCAAACTGCCAGAGGGCAGGGTTAGATGGGATATTGGGAAGAAATTCTTCCCTGTGAGGCCCTGGCACAGGTTGGGCAGAGAAGCTGTGGCTGCCCCATCCCTGGAAGTGTTCAGGGCCAAGTTGGATGGAGCTTGGAGCAACTTGGTCTACTGCAAAGTGTTCCTGCCTGTGGCAGTGTTTTGGAATGAGGTGGTCTTTAAGGTCCATTCCAACTCATTTTATGCTTCTATGAAATATGGGGTTTAAGCCTGAGAGACAGGTAAAAGGACCCTTTGCTGCAAAAGTTCTAACTAAACAACCCTCCCCAAATATTAATAGTCTTTAAATTATGCTTTTTGTTTCTTTCAGAAACAGCTTTTTACAGGACACATTTGGGAAAGGTCCTGGCAAACATTGAGTCTCTGAGGGCCTCTCCCATGGAAACCAGCATTTGGGAAGATCTCAAGAATTATCTGGTCCATCCCTCAGCCCCAGGGTGTGATCAGTGCTGGCTGAAACTGTTCCCACCGTGTTTGCCCAACCTATTCTGAAACTTCAAGTGATGCTGAGCCACTGCCACCCTCTCTGTCTGTGCAGCCTGGCATTTATGCTCTGCCAAGAGGAGATGCCCTGATTTCACTGTCCTGGACCACAGTTTGTTTAGTTCAGTCTAAATCTTGTTTTGGGACCAGCCTGATTCTCAGCAATTTTTTAATTATCATTATTATTACTGCTATGTTATTCTTTTTAGATCCCAGACAGAAAAGCTGTTGAACAGTGAGCAAAGGGTGAAGATTTTCATCCACCAGAAGTACCCAGACTATGTTTGAAGTCTTCTCTGTTTATTTAAACTGCCTGGCACCACTGAGATGCCTGAGGTGCTTTCTGTGGGTGAAAAACAATAGTATCTAATACAGGGAATGAGGCAACAAGATGCTCTGATTCCTGTGATGGCCTTGGCTGGAGCTTGGAAGCTGATTTCTGGAATTTTCCCACAGGGAAAAAGCTAAGCAGATGTATGGACACCAAGGATGATCCCATCTGAGATCTTTCTAGGCCAATGCAAAGAATGACTGGAGCAAATCCCAGGACAAGGACCAAGTGACAGAAGCACCTTAATGGGGACCTGATCATCCTCTAATAAAGGACCTGGTCTCACTTAGAGTGCTCCCCCTGAGAAGGTTTTGGAGCTGAAGTGACAGTGTCCAGGCAACAGCAGTGTTGCAGGAAAAAAAACACCCAAGGAGTTAAACCCCTTCCAAGCTGTGCAGGCACTGAGCAGGATGTTAGGGACAACAGACTTGGACATGAGCATCCAAACGTGGATTTTGATGGACAGGACACTCAAGTTCATTATTGGGTCTAACCCTGAGTATTTTGCACTATGTTTCTTTTGCCAAGCCCTGGAATCATGTGCTGGAAATACTCTTCTGGAGATGAACTGCTAATCCGCATTTATCCTGGGTAATAAAACTGTAAAAATCTGGTCTTGTGTTTTATGGAGATTTGAAAGCTCATCACTCCAAGGAATATCATTCATTTGCCAAAGCAGAGGATGAGTTAGAGTCGGGGTGAATCAAGAGAATTCCTGCCCTGCCCTTGGGCATGGCTAGAGTTCCCTTCCCTTTTGCCTGGATGTTGGACCACATGGGGTGAAGAAAGACTCTGCTTTACCTTCTGGGCTGTGTAAAAGCAGCATGTGGACATCCAACCCACCTGCCTTAAATTTTTTCAGCCTGTGATCATTTGAGGTTACTAAATGTCCTGTGAAATTCCATTTTTGGATGATTTTTCCCCAAGAAAATGGCTGTCTTCTCAATTTGCCTGGGCAGAGATGCAGCTCCAGCCTGTCCAGCTGTGTTCTCTGGGGACAGGGAAGAAACCAGCTGCTGTAACTGGTTCCAGTTGTTGGAAGGAAGCCCAGCAGCCCATGCCACCAAATCTTCTAGGTTTTTCTTCCCCTCACAAGGTGCTGGGGCTCTGGAACATCTCCATGTGCAGCAGACACCACTCCCCAGGCAGGGCAGAGGCAGCAGTGCCATGTAAGGTGTTGATGTCCCTGCCATCCCTGCTGGAGTCACAGCTCTCATAACAGCCTGGGGGGGCATTTTTGGAGCGTTTCTCACTCTCAGGTTTTTCCAAGGGAAGTTAAGCCAAATCTGCCTGACACTGCACTGAAGAGGATGAAGAATGCTCACCTTGAGCACCGTGGTGGTCTGGATGGGGCTGGAGCCTGCAGAAAATGGATGGTTTGAGGGAAGTCTTGTTGACTCCAGGAGGGGAAAACAGTCTTGCAGGGAGCAAAAACACAGCACAGAGCTCATGGTATCACTGTTAACCTGTCAACCACCAAGATGAAAGGCTGGGATCCCATCAGGCATAGTTCAAAGAGTTTCTCTTGAACCAACTCCAAGCCAATGCCTTTCTACCTCCAGGGAGGGCACTAAAGGAACCACAGTAAAAATAAACAACTGTCCCAAGTGATAGCATTCCCCCCTTGGTGCTCCAGTTCTCAAGGCTCAGCTCACAACTCATCCCAGCCCCATGATCCCAGGAGAGGGGGATTTGCACATCCTCAGCATGGGGATTAGCACAGCAGGATCTGAACTTCCAGCTGCCTTGAGTGATCCAGCCTGCACATGGGCAGACAGGAGAAGCTAAACAGGGGGATCTGAGTTTCTGGCCTCCTGGTTTAGGAAACATTTGAATTTTCCCAGCTTGTTCCAGTGCCACCACAGAGAAGATGGGATCAGTGCTCTGCTGAGCTCAGAAATTGGCAGAAGTGATACAGGAGCCTAAAATTCCATTATCCTGCTCACATCCATTACATTCAGTTCTGCATTGGTCCTACCAAGGAAAAATCCACCACACACCAACCCAAAGACCCATTCCCAGAGCCTTCCATCCCTTTCCAAAGCCGTCAGCTCTTTTTCCTACCCCCACTGCCTCTCTCCCAGCCCTGCTCTCTTCAGGCAGCAAAAGGTTAAAAGCTCTGAAATTGCAAGAACTTCCTCCTTTCTGCAGTGCCACCCTCCGAGTGACGCTGGTTTCTGCTTGACTTTGCCCAAATATGTCCGTTTCCTTCTAAGAGAAGCAGGAGGAGGAAGGAANCGCGAAACCCAGGCGTCCGAGCGCAGCCCTGCCTCCCCCCGCCCCATGCCGTTCCGCAAAGGTAGGGCTGGATGGGTGGGCAGCACCTCGGGATGCTCCCCCGGACCGGGGGGGTCCAGGGTGGGTCTGGGGTCCCTGACCCGGGTGGTACCTCCCGGCAGGGATGGGAAATGGGAGCTTTGCCGCACCGCTGGCTCTGGGGGGAGGATGGGGGACACCCCACGGTGCTCTCTGTATGTAGGGGGGTATTTCTGTGCAGTCTGCAAAGAGCAACTGTCCCCCCTCTGCCTTCACCGAGCTGAGGGTGGGTTTCGCCCTGTGATGATAAACTGGCTGGTGCAAGGGCTGAGGACAGAAGGACGTGGGACGTTTCTGGACAGGGATTGCTGTTGAGGGCTGGCTGGGGCGATGCAGGCTGAGGACCGGCAAGCTGCGAGCATTTGTGTCCTTGGGAGATGCTCAGCGGAGGGGTTGGGAGCCCGGGAGGAGAGACTGGGGAGGTAAATAGCTTTTAAGAAGGTTACCTCACCTTTTTCCACACCGCGGTGCTCTCCGAAATGCACCCCAAAGCATCTCTTGCCCCAAACTCCATCCCAGCAGCTGGCAGAAACCTCCCCCGGGCTTGACATTGCGGGCAAGAAGCACCCGAGTATGACACCTAAATCCCTGGTGGGTGTTCCTGTGCTGCCCCACGGGGATGTGGATGAGTTTTACATCCTTTCCGGGCTGTTGTGAAGCAGAGACCCTTAATGTCACTTTCTCGTCATCCCGGAGGAATGTGCGGGCATGGAGGGGCACAAAGCGCGATGCTCGTGGTGGTCCCTTGTCCTAGCAGCTCTGCTGGGAGGAGAAACGGAGGGGGAAAAGCCTTCTCCAGGAGACAGAAAAGCCAGGGAAGCAGGGTTAAGCTGGCATGTGCAAGGACACAGGGAGAAGGTGCTGCTCAGATCCTACACGGGTGCTTTGCCGAAGTGGATCGGTGTCCCTGGACTGGCAGGGCAGAGGCAGAGGGGACCACTGCAGAGATGTCACATCCTGAGGCTGGCGCGGCATCAAAGTGCAGCAGGGAAGGGACGAAAACTGCGTGTAGAGGGCTGGATTTGTTTTTCTCACCTCTGCCTACTGTGGGGAGGATGCTTTGGGTGTGCGGCAGTTTGCCCGCAGTGATGTTCGCAGGACCTGTATCTCGGGCGCGGAGATTTCTGCTGCCTTTTAAGGCTCAGCGAAGCGTGATGTGGTTCACACCCTCCCATCTTGACAGCGCATCAGACTGCAGGTCTTGATTTAATTTTAGGGGATAAACGCACTAATTTAGAGCAGAAGAAGAGAAGCTGGAGGGTGGGAGGTGGGAGGAAAGCAGAGTGAGTCAGGCTTTAAAAGCGCTGAGCCCTTAGTGGGGAGCACGGAGAGCTGGGGGGAGCTTCCCATGTTGGAGGGCAGCTCCAGCAGGAATCCCACTGCTAGAAATGACAGGCAGATCTCCAGCACTTGGGGACACACGGTGGGTTTGTGGTAATTGATGCTTTTCCATGCGGTCCCGCCCAGCACGCCTAAATTGGGGAGGACCCGTTTGTTGAGGGACCGTGCTGTGCCTGTCATCGCTGCTGGACACCTGGGGCGCAGCTAACCTGCAAGTCCTTGGCAATTCGGTTCTGCAGCAGTTGTGTCACCCTGACAGCCGTAGCTTGTCTGCAAACTTCCTCTAGGGGTCAACCTTGAAATGCCAGAGCAGCTGCCGGGAGCTCCGTGCGTTAACTTGGCTGCTCCAGAAAGTGCAAGGTGGCAGAAAGGCCAGTGTGGATGGGTTTTGTCCATTTCGTGTGTATTTTAGGAAAAATTCCTTCACCACAAGGGTTGTCAAGCCCTGGAACAGGCTCAGCTGCCCGGGGCAGTGGTGGAGTCCATCCCTGAAGGGATTTAAAAGGTGTGCAGATGTGGCACAAAGGGAGATGGTTTAATGGTGGGCTTGGCAATGCTGTGTTAATGGTTGGACTGGATGATCTCAGAGGGCTTTTTCAACCTAAATGATTCTATGTGCACACGCAATTCATGTTGGGGACCCTCCAAGGACCCTGCTTCTCACAGGTTGATACTGTAAGACTCACTTAGACTAGAACAGCCCTGTGTGATTTGGGCCCTGACTGCAGCCTGTAATCCCAGCTCAGAGCATCCTGTTGGGCTGGGGACCCCACGTCACCAGCCCTGCCTAAAGAAGTGCTTCAGGGCTGCTGCTGGGCTGCCTCAGGTTCTCAGACTTCCCATGGAAATATCTGTAAGCCATCAGTTATGGGTTATGAAGAGCATGGACTTCTGGCTGCCCTTCAAAAGCTGCCCAGAGCAAGCTGTGCACGTCCTTAGTTTGCAGGAGAGTTGGGCATGAAGGGAGTTTCCTTGTAGTTCAACTTGGTGCATAAAAATCCTTGTTGAAGGTGGTGGCCTCAGCCAGGTTGGAGTCAGGCTGTGTGCCTGATCCTCCCAGAGGAAAACAGGACTCCAGCCAGCTTGGCAAGGAGGCTGAACCTTTCCTTTGGAAACCTTTTGGGAACAGCGTCTCACCCCAGGGCTTGCTCGGTGCCACCCAGATCCAGGGTGCAAAGAGGAGGCTCTGCCTAAGGGCTGCTGCCCTGCAAGCCCCAGGTAGCTTGAGGCACAGGGAGACTTTGAGATGAGCGTTTTGGAGGCCCTAAGCTGTCTTTGCACACCCCTGCTTGTGAAAATGGAGTATCCTGAAGAGTAAAATGCAAACTCCACCCCTCTCTCTGCCGGTTTCTCACTGCTTGCAGCTTTAGCATCACTTTCCCAGGTCTCCGTGACAAGTCTGTGGGAAATCCTGGTTGCCTTGGCTCTGTTGCCTCCTTTCTCCTCAGGCATCACAGCCAGTGGCACTGCCCCAGGATCTGCACTTCATGTCTGTACAACAGTTGCCATTTAGCATTTGGCTTGAGACATTAAAGAAAGATATTTCTAGCAGGGATGCTCAAGGACAGCAGAAGGAATGAGGTTAGGACAGGAATTTCTTCCACCTGGGAGCATTGGAGTCCTGCTCCCCAAACAGTTACATTACCCTGGCAAGACCCATCTGGGGCTGCAGCTCTGCTGGCAGGACATGTTGGGAGCTTTCACCTAAAGTGCCCTTCCTGAAGAATATGATTTAATTACTGCGGCTGACGCGAGGAAGCCTGGGAGCAGGCAGGTGATAAGCTGCCAGGATATTGCCAGGGAGCAGGGCATTTGTCACCTGTCAAAGGACAAATGAAACCCTAGTTTCATTGCTGGCTGGGAAGGAACTGGAGATAAGACTGAAAGCCTGTGAGCAGAGACTGAACACATGATCATAGAAGCACAGAACAGTGTGGGTTGGAAGGGACACAGAAGATCACCTAGTTCCAAACTCCCTACCAGGGCAAGGACATCTTGTACTTGATCATGTTGCTCAAAGTCCAGTCCAAGCTGGCCTTGAACACTCCCAGGGATAGGGCATCCACCACCTCTCTGGGCAACTTGTCCAGTGCCTCACCACCCTCACTGTAAAAGATTTCCTCATTATGTCTAATCTAAATCCACCCTCCTTTACTTTGGAACCATCACCCCTTGTCCTACTGCAACAGACCCTAAAAAATCTGTCCCCACCTTTCTTATAGGTTCCCTTTAGGCACTGGAAGGGGTTCTAAGGTCCCCCAGGAGCCTTCCCTTCTCTAGTCTGAACAACCCCAGCTTTCCCAGCCTGTCTCAGAGGTGCACCAGCCCTCTGAGCATCTTTGCGGCCTCCTCTGGACTTGCTCCAGCAGCTCCACATCCTTCTTATGTTGGGGGCCCTAGAGCTGGTCACAGTGGTCCAGGTGGGCTCTCACGAGAGTGGAGTGGAGTGGAGAGGCAGAACCCCCCCTTTCCCTACTGCTCACACTGTGGGATGAGCCCAGGACATGGGTGGTTTCTGGTCTCCCAGAGCACATGGCCAGGTCATGTCCAGCCTCTCATCCACCAGCACCCCAAAGTCCTTCTCAGCAGGGCTGCTCTCAATCCCTTCATCCCCCAGCCCGGATTGATACCAGAAGTTGCCCTCACCCAGCTCTGGCTCCCCAGGGTTTGGGTACAGCCATCATCAAACTGCCAAGGGTATGACAGGTGCATTGTGCAAGTGCTTCCTGGAGGAAACAAGAAGTGTGACACTGTGAATACATTATTTATGGGTATATGTAAAGGTGTAAGTTGACTTCAGGCTGTTGGGTGGGGAGCTCACTGGGCACTGTTCAGATCACTGGTCATCAGGACATGTCATTGCTGGAATTTTGTGAGCAAAGGATCCTGTGTGATGTTGCATGGCTTGAATCGGGCAAGAGACAGGACTCAGGGCCCTGCCTGATGAGAGAGCACATTCTGGAGGGGTTGGTGTTGATTTTGGCTGCTGATGGTCTTCTCTGGGACCATGATGGAGGAGAATGCTGGTGACAGAGGTGGGCCTGGATGGCTGAGGGCTGTAGTTTGGAGAGGTGATGGTGAACACTGTGTTTCTGCAAAGCGGCTCTGCGAACAGGACACTGGCTGTGGTTTGCAGCACTGGCACAACCACAAGCAGAGTCAGCTTGGACAGTTACAGCCAACATGTTGTCTTTGCAGGGTAAACAAGAGCTCAGAGCAAGGTGGAGATTAGAAGTGCCTTGGGCATGATGGACCAGGGCTGGGGTCCTGTGCAGCATCCAGAGGAGCAGCCACAGCTTGCAGAGGCAAGAAAAGAAGGGATGTTGGAAAAAGCACAAGCAGAGGGTGTCAGGGAGATCCTCAGGGGTCTGTGGATAATGCCTGAGCTCTGTCCTTCCTCTGCTGGGCTGGCAGTGGAAAGCAAGTGGTGCCTCATGGTTGCTGCACACCAGCAACAATGAGTTGAATTAAACATCTCTTCCCAGGCTGAGAACAATCTAGTAGATGTCTTCATGTTTGTCACATGGGGTGAGATGGGTCTCACCTTCCTTAACCCTCTGGAGTAAGGTGTACAGTGTGAGCCAGTTTCAACAGGAGGCAATGTATGGGCAGTTCCCAGAGGAGAGTGCTTTGATGATGGATGGGCTCAGTGGCTCCAGTGGCAATCCCTCTATGGCCATTGATCACAAGGAGAGCCAGCCACTTGTCTCCAAGATGGCATCATGCAGCTGAGATGAGCACAGCCTCAGGGCTGGCAAGGGGCTGGAGGAACTGAGAACACAAAATGCAGAGAGGGGCAGCAGGTTTGAAAACCATCCCTAATTTTCCCAGGGTCTTTGCTCCCCAGATCACATCTACCTCCATATATACCAATTTACTCAGCATAAAACATTCTCATGAAAGAGCAGTTGTGGCTGCCCCATCCCTGGAAGTGTTCAGGGCCAGATTGGATGGGGCTTGGAACAGCCTGGTCTAGTGGATGGTATCCCTGCCCATGGTAGGGGGTTGGAACTGGACAATCTTTAAGGTCTCTTCCAACCCAAGCCATTCTGTGATTTCCTGCGAGCAGCTCATATTCGAAGGTGGCAGAAGTTACACAGCAGGAAAACTGATAATGAGGATTGTTTTGGCAGGGGAAATGGCCTGGTGGGGTTGGCATTCTGGAGGTGATTTCTGCCACCAAGCACCATGATTTCCAGACACGTGGTGGGAGGAGCAGAAGGACGGCCTGGTCACTGTAACAATACTTCTCTTTATTAAGCGTTTTTGCTTTCTGTTAGCAGAGGTTACGACATCTCCTGGCCTCACTTCTGCTTGCTGAGATCAAGGAGGCTCTTGTTACTGGGAGCAGAGGTGCCTTTTTCCTGTGAGCACGAAGGGAAAGGGCAGGACTGTGGCATATCCTGGCGTTGTTATTCCTGCTGCCTGTCCCCTTCTCCACCAAGCTCTTCCTTGCTATCACAGCTCCTGCAGTGAGTCAGATTATAACACCCTCTCATGGGAAACACTCTGCTTCTGCAGACTTGTTACAGCTACGTGGGGAGAATCGCCTTTCTACAGCTTTTTTTGGTGTTAAAAGGGATAATTCTGTCACTTTTTGGATGCTTTCTGGCTTGCTGGCAGTGCCCTGCAAACCCACATGCCGCTGCGTTTGCTGGTCGCGTCACTCCTCTCTGTTGTGTTTTGCTGGCAGCACTGAACAACTTTTTATCCGGCATTTCCCATCAGAGACACCAAGGGAAGATTTATGAGCACTGATGGGCGAAACACGTGATGCAGAGAAGCCAAATGGGGAGCCAGGAGCTGCTTGAGGGGACCCTGCCTGCTGCAGCCCCCTGTGGGCACTGTGCCTGTGGCGGTGACAGTGACAGCGTGGGTGTCTGCTCAAAAGGGCAAGGAGGAAACGTGTGGCAGAACTGGCCCCGGCTCTCCTGACTCACTGGCTCGCGCCTGAGTCAAACTATCACCTTGTTTTCACTGAACACCTTTCCTGGAAGGCTGGAAATCCCCTCATGTCCTGCTTTGCCCCCTGGCCAGTGTTTCTTGCCATGGTGTTTTCCTTCTGGCTCTTGGCTTTGTTTCATCCCCTTTCACCTCACTGGCCCCTTCAGCCAAACAACCCAAAGGAGGAGGTGTTTGCCCATCACACCCCTCTCAGCACCTCCCTGCAACTCCAAGAAAGCACTTGGTGAGCACAACCTCTCCACTGCATCTTGGCCATTACACTTGTCTTAGCTTTTATGACCACTCATGGAGAGTTTTTAGTGGATTTAAGGATTCACCGTGCTCGGTGGTTGCATTCCTGTTGGTGCTGATGGGGTTGTGCAGAACCAAGCAGCAGAGCCCACACATCTTGTGGTGCTGGTGCAGGGGAGGATGTGCCAGGCTGTGGTGGGAAGGTGGGACAACCTTTGCTGCCACCAGCTGCAGGTAGAACCACCACTCCTCTAGGAACTGTTGTAGGAGGCTCACAAGGGGTGTGCAGCTCCCTTGAGGTCCAGTGGGGGTTTTGGAACCTGCTCTGCACTCTGATTGCTCCACAGAGACCATCTGGTGGGGAGACAGTGTTGTTCCCATGTCTCAGACTTCCTGAGTCTGGGAATTAAACCACGTAGAGGTGCAGTCACAGAGATCCTCATCTCCTAACCTGGAAGGAGGCAGTCATGTCTACAACCTGCCCTGCCAGGACCAGCATCCCACCAAGCAACTCAGGATGCTGGAAAAGCCCTCCTTTTGGTGTCCTGCCTCCCTCCTGCAGGGATGGAGAAGGACTCTCCATTGCTCTATTTACATGATTGAACAGGCTTTGACTTGACCCTGATGCTTTTTATCCAGCCACCAGCTGAAAACCAGGCCTAGTGGACTTGTCACATAGGAAAGACACTCAGAGTGGGTTTGGGCTTCACCCCAGTGCTGGGATTACACCATCAAGACCCCCCAGGCCACTTTTCCACCTGGCATCCCACCATCCCTTTGCCACCACGAGCCCATGCTGGCCGAGCAGCTGCCAAACCCTTCCCAAACACACCCTCCAAAATGGAGAAATTAATCTCGGCATAAAATGACTCCAAAGGCTTTAAATCAGATGACCACGGGGTTTTCATGGAGGGACGTGGGAGGATTTCCAAACCAGCAGCCAGCAAGGTGTGATCCCTGTTTTCCTGGTGCGTGTGTGCACACACGTCTCTGCAGGGCACCTGTTTTTTCTTTTTTGCTCCTGCAGAGCCACATTTTAAGGCTGGAAACAAAACCAAAAAAAAAATGGGGATGGGGGACAGGCCCTGGTTGGGAGTCAATATCAAAGCCACAAAAGCAGCTACAGATTTCCCTTGCATTTTTTCCTAGGGAATTCCTTGTCCTGGCAAGAGGTACAAGGTTTCCACTAATATCTTGGCCACATTTCCTAACTGTACCTTAAATATTCCTTGCTATAGCAGTTATTAATTTCTCCATAGCATCCTTTCCCACGGTGAAAGCCATTTCCAAGTTTTCTCCTTCCTGGAGCACAAAATCACTTTCATTTTGTGCTCTTGCATATATCTCATTCTGAAAACACCTCCTTGGTATTGTCCACCATGTCCCATTCCAGATTAAACCTCTTCCCAAAAGCACAGGGCCTGGAGTGAGATGTCCCCTTCTTTGGTTCTGAGGAACCAGCATCATCTGGGCCAGAAAAACCTCCTGCATTTGCTGTACCACCCTCCTGCTAAAACACCTTGGAATTAACCTTTTTTTTCTTTTTTTCTTTTTTTCTTTTTTTTTTTAATTACAATTACCCCCATCATCATCATCATTTTTCTCCAGGGAGACCATGCTGTTTGTTCAGGGTTGGCTGCTGAAACTTTTTTATATTTATTCCCTCTCTCCCCACTCCTTGTTGGATGATTTCCAGCCTTATCCCTCGAAGAAGGGGACACAGAGGCACAGGAGGATGCAGAGATGGGCTGGAGGCCAAAGTGTCTGTGGCTTTAGCTGCTCTTATCCACAGATCCAGCTCTCTCTGCACCAAACCTGGCTGTGCTGGAGCATCCTGAGGTGTGTGTTTTCCATGTAGGTATGTTTTGGTTTGCATTACTGGGCTGGACCTTGTTCTAGTGCAACGTGGAGCTTCCAAATCAACGCACGGAGGAAGGAGCAGGGTGTTAAAATCCCACCTGGAGAGTTGTTGATTTGGGCTGGAAATCAAGGAAAGCTCAGCCCTGGAGAAGGTTATTTGAGGACAGATGTGAGACAGACAAATGTGAAATGGTCTGGGGAGAAACGATGCTGCTTTAAGGCTGGGGAAGGAGTGGTGAGAAATCCACTGGGAAAAGAAGATGCTGGTGTGTCCTTGCACAGCCCCAGCCCCACTTTGTGCTCCCTTCGTGCAGGGACACGGCAGGGCTGCTGTTAAATTGGTTGCATCCCTTCAGCCAGCCTGATTTATTCCCCTCCCTGACACCTTGGCCGCCTCTGGAGCTTGTTTGTCCAACCTGACGCAGGGAGAGCCTTTTCCAGGGCAGCGAGGTGAACTTGTTTACCCATTTATTTATCATTTTCTTGGCCGTGCCCGGGCTGCTGGCACGCAGGAGAGGGACGGGGACGCCGGGCTGCCGGAGCACGTGCCAGCTCTGGGAAGCCACACGGGCTGTCCACGCTCCACTCACATGCACGCAGGGAGGAAACGCTGCTGGGCTCTGCTTGCCCTGGCTGTCACCCAGCACAGCCACGGGTCTCCCCAGCAGCTGAACCTCCTGCAGGACATGCGAAAGGAGCATGAGCAGCCACAGGCAGTGCTGAGGTGCTGGAGGGCTCTCCAGATATCTCCGGGCTTCCTGGAGAACAGCTGAGCATGGCAAACAACAGGGATAACCTGCCGGGATGGGAGGTGTTTTTCTCCCAGTAAAATTGGACTTCTTGTCTCCTGCTGCAGATCCAGCCACAAAAACTAAGGAGGGATGTGACTCCCCAGGGAGGGATGTGACACCCGAGGAGGAATGTGACTCCCCAAGGAAGGATGTGACTTCCCAGTTTCACTCTCTCCAGAGCCAAAATGATCTGGCTGCTTCTGCTGGGGGATAAGCAGGAGGATGAGTTGCACTGGGTCTTGCTCGTGGTGGGAACTGAGCAACTGGTGGAGCTGCTGCTTTCTGTGCTTGGGAGACCAAATTTTCTGCCCCTAAAAGGGGCACTGCCAGGTCACCTGGCACAAGTGGAGAATAAAGGCTCCTTAGTCACCAAAATAAGTTTATTTGGAGGAAACCCGTGCTTTCATCCCAGGTATGGCCCAGGCAAGCATCCCACCTTGATGCCAATAGGAAATTCTAACATGCTGGTGCAGAAATTTGAGGATGTCACTTGTTCTGCTGATTTTCCTAGAAATCCTCCATATTATCAAGGGATTTCTAACAGGAACAGTAGGATGTAGGTGAGGCTGTGATTTGGGCCTGGGCAGCCCGGTAAAGCCTCTTCACTTCCAGCAATGTGGGATGATGTCCCTTTTGTTCCAACACCTGTTCCCCAGGGATGGATCTGTGCTCATGAAACAAAGCTCCCTTTCAAAAAAAAAAAAAAAAAAAAAAAAAAGGAGGGGGGGGGGAAAAGAAAACTGTTTTGGTGGGGGGGGGGGGGAAAAGCAAGCTGTTTTGGATTTTTTTTTTTCCAGCCTGGGTCCATGTCCCAGCTGGAGAGCTGGATCCCATTCACAGCTCAGGATGAGGCTTTAGGATGGGAAAAGGGACTCAGAAGTAGCTTTGCCACCAAAATCTCCATGGTGTTGAACCAACCTGCTGAGCAGGATGAGTCGAGACAGAAGAAGCACCTGCCAGCAGTGATTTTTATGTTTATTTGTTTATCCAAGGTGGATTTGCCAAAGGCAGGGAATGGATTTCCACCTCCTGCCAGCTGTGAAGAACATGTACCCAGGACAACACAATCAGCCAAGCCTTTGTTTCTCTTAAACATGCAATCACCTCCTTTTGCTGCCATGTTTCCCCTTTCCTTTTTTTGACTCTTCATAATTTTTGACTGCAGCTGAGCTGCTCAGAAACTGACCAAGTCAAACACCATAAATAGAAGAACAAGTTAATAAACATTAAATCATTTATGGTGATTGGAATGGCAGCAATTAGGTGGAAGACATGAGGGTGGGAAGAGTTCTTTTTTGGATATGGCTTCACTAGCCCAAAATTTGGAAGACCTTAGGTTGCCTTTTCTGTCTTGGCTTTGGATGTCCTGTCACGCCACGCTCGCAGCGATGGGGTTGGGTGGCCTCAGGAGGTAACGGCCCTGCTGCAAACAAGACAAGACAAGGCAACGTGGGATGAGGTTGGCATGTTTGTTCTGTTGATGACTGACTCTATCTGAATGCAAAAGGACCAGATTTTTGGGTAGCATCCGAAGGCAGTGGCAGCACAGGCTGCCAGGGATTGAGGTGGTTGCGTGTGCTCCTGCACGTGCCCAGGGGAGCTGTGCTTGTTCAGTCATGGAGGGCTGGATTGAGATGGGTTTGACCCTGCATGAGATGGGTTTTCAGGGTTTGTTCAGCTGGTCAGCTCTGGAATGAACAAGTGTTTAAGGCAGGAAAAGGAGGGGACATGCAATGCATCTATGCTCAAAGCATGCCCTGCAGATATGGTACTGCAGCCGCTGTGACCCTCTGGCCACCCCTGATCTTGGGATCCAATTTAGCCACAACTGCAGCAAAGCTGGTTTGAGAAATGCTCTGGGCTCTGCCATACAAACCTCTGCGGGTTCAGGCTGTGACTTCTGTTGGCTCAGCACACAGCTGGGACACCCAACCAGCCATGTGGCCCAGGAGGCATCACAAGCACCTTCACCCAGCAGTGGGAGAGGGGTGACCATCATTAAGGTGCCTGGGACTACCCAAACCCAGGTAATAAATGCACAGCATGAAGCGAAGGAAGGCCATGCCTTGAGTCTGAGCCTGGCTCTCTTTCCTGGGAAGTTGTCAGGAAAGCCTGCCCAGGAGTCGGGTGGCCGTCAGACCTCCTGTTGACTCACGCCACTCTCTGGCAGTTGTTTTCATTCCCCCTGAGTGCTGGGCAAACAGCTGGGCTGGGAAATGTGAAACCCTCGCTCTGACCCTGCTGTCACCTCAGGTGTCAGTGCCAAGAAGTGCAGGGAAGCACAGACACCTGCAAAGGAGCAGATGGGGATGAACACATGGGCTGAACCCACATCTCCTGGCATCATTTGTTTGGTTTGCAAGGGGTGAGAAATAAAAGTGAAGCCCTGTTTGTGGCACAGAGTTTGTGCTGGAACAGGCTGCCCAGAGGAGCTGTGGCTGCCCCATCCCTGGAAGTGTCCAAGGACAGGCTGGACGGGGCTTGGAGCAACCTGGGCTAGTGGGAGGTGTCCCTGCCCATGGCAGGGGGTTTGGAATGAGATGATCTTTGAGGTCCCTTCCAACCCAAACTGTGATTCTGTGATTCCCCAATGAATGGTGTTGCTGGAAATACTGAAGCAGACACAATAAAAGTGGGTTTCCCCCTCTTCCATCATTCCTCAGTAGGGACAATTCATAGTCAATGGCCAAATGTGTTTCCACCTTGTGCCGTCCCCTCCTGGCTCTGTCTCTCAGCTCAAGTAACAGCAGTTTTGGGAGAAAACTGAGATCCTCCCAAGTGCTCTGAAGCATAGCATCTTCCCTCGCCATCCCTGCCAAACTGCCAGGCACCCACACATGGATTTGCTACGCCATGTAAAACTCCAGGGCAGAAATCTAAACATTCAACTCAATTTTCTATTTTTTTTTTTTAGTTATTCCTAAGGAGCTGTTAACAGTTTGTCATTGTGGGTTGGAAATTATAAATGCATTTAAGAAAATATGTTGGCAGCAAGCTCCCCATATTGTCTCAGCTTGCCCCAGAATTCCAGACAAATTTCCCATTAATATTTTTCATGCCTGATTGGAAAATATTAGGGAAAGACACACAAATTGTGTAGATTTCTTTTTACAATTTTAGCCTCTTTTTTTCCATGGCATAGAAAAAAATAAAAGAAATGCACAAATTAAAAAACCTTTGCTAGGAATTAAATACATTAAAATCTTTGCTCTGTAAGTGGAAAAATTTTAAGGAAATCCTGATGAGGGATTCTGATTATTTAACTTTGGCATTCCAGCAATCTGTACGATCTGATTCCAGCGATTTGAGTACAAAAATTTGTTAGGAGAGCTGTTAGGAAATTCTAGGCTACCTGGGAGAGGCCTTGAGTATATGGAGGGAGCTCCAGGAAAAGATACAGGAACTCAACTGGACCTTACTAATCTAAATTTCAACTCACTGACCACACAGTTTCCCTCTCAGTTGTCTTTCACAGACCTCCTAAAAGCAGTGCCTGCAGGTCTCAAGTTTAAAAGTGCATGGCAACCCTCTGGAAAAGTGGGACACTTAGACCTCACCTCTGGATGCCTTGTGGTTTCCATCAGCTGAACGGAGAGGGGAACCCTTGGGGAGGCTGATCCAGGGAACGGCTCAACCCCAGGAGCGCTGTTTGTTCCAAAAGTGGTTCTTCTTGGCCAGAGTTGAGGTATGTGTAGGGCACTGTTGGGCAACCATCACCTGGATCATCCCAGCCCTGTGAGGAAGCAGGGATGAGCAGGTTGTGGATATGGCAGACGTGCTCACGAGGGTGTGGGTGGGAAGATCCTCGGCACGTACACAGTTTCGAAACGCAGCTCCTCATCAAAGACCTTTTTTTACATGGGACTCTGGATTGAACAAGGAATTGAGTTTTGGGTTACTTTGTGCTAGAGAGCACTGAGTTCTGCATTGAATGGCTTTGGACACAGTACTGAGGTATCCCTCTGTGCTCACAGGATACAAACTCCTCCAGGACACATCTCATTCTGGTTTACAATCAATACCCACAGCAGAGCAAGTGAATTGCTCTGGGAGTGGCCATTTCTCTCCACAGGTGACAGAAGTGGTCAAAGATGACCACCTTGTAGACACACAAAATGACACAAACCCTTCCCAGATACTACCCACAGCTTTGAGGTGGATGGAGGCAGAACAGCAGGAGCCAAGTGGGGCTTTGACGCTTCCTCCCTGTTGAGCATCCCTCAGGGAACCTTTCCATCTGAGCCTCCCAGGCAGTGCAGATCCTTCTGGGATGCTGCTTCAAAAGCCCCTGTATCGGGAGCCAAACAGATATCAGCGGGGGTTGAGAGCAGAGATAAAAAATCACCCTATTTCCCAGGCTATGATTAATCTGGTGCCTGCTGCTGCCTACAATCACATCCTGCTTGATCATCAAGAATACACATTTTCTCCCTCAGAGCTTCATGTTGTAGTTTTTTGCATTACTTTGAAGAGATTTCCCAGCATCTCTGGCATGTCTGGCTTCACCACATCATTGCCTACAAGTTTTTTAGGAGCTTCTCAGTCACCATGGCAATGCTGAGGCTGTCACTGGCCCGGGCTTGTTACATCATCAGGTGAGTCAGCCCTGAAAGGCCACAGCCTTTGCCATTGTTTGATTTAATAACCTGCAATGATGAGATAACGATCCAGGCTCTTAATGAAAGGTGGGTGGTAATGAGACATTAGGAAATAGTTCAATAGCAAAGTCCTTGGGATAATGATAGGCTGTGAGTTCCAGAGAGTGATCCTCTTCTGCCCTAAATGGGTTGAACAGGCTCATCCATGGGGGGGGTTCACCTCCATCACCGAGCCCCTGCAGGCAGGAGACCTGAAGGGCTGCATCCCAAGTGCATCGCTGGTCTGGGAACTAAGCTCTTCATGAACACAACAACTTCAACCATTGGGCACCTCCATGAAAATAATCCCTGTATCAATCTGTGCTTAGAGGAGGGTTGAAATTCTGTGCTCGTCCCATCATATCTCCAACGTGCTGCATCATTTTGCAGCACTGTGTTGGCTTGGGCTGGGATAGGTTAATTTTCTTCATAGTAGCTTCTGTGGGGCTGTTTGTGACCAAAACAGTGTTGATAATATATAGGTATTTTTGTTATTGATGAGCAGGGCTTGCACATCATCAAGGCTTTTCTGTTCCTCACCTCACCCCACCAGTGAGGGCTGGAGAGGACAAGGAGCTGGGAGGGGACGCAGCCTCGACAGCTGACCCCAGGGATATTCCAGACCATGCAATGTCATGGTTAGCACATAAAGATGGGGGGGGGGGGGGGGGTGGAAATAAGGAGGAAAGTCCTATCCTAAATTAGGTCTGGTTCAGATGTGAGCACAGGGCTGTATTTCTGCTGATTTACCCGGAGAATGCACTAAGGTAACACATGCCAAGTTATGACGTGGAATATCTAATCTGGTAGCTGGGACAGGATAACCCTGTAAACACACTTTTCTCTCAGACCAGCAGGATTTTTCTGCTGGATCAGTGCCTTTCACAGGTGGTTGTTGCCTCTTGATTGGGGATGAGGTAACCTAAAGTCAAGTTCAACATCCTGTTGATTTACACCCTAAATAAATCCCAGGACTTTCAGTGGGGAATTCTGCACGTTAAAAATCAGAGGGCAAACAGGGGAGTGTTCCTTTCATGTAACTGAAAGTACCAGGGAATAGGAGGCACAACCCAGTGTCAGGCTTAATGTGAATATTGTCTTCTCAGAGATGGTGCCACAACCTGAGTTTTGGCTCTGTGACTGAGCTGCACCCTTTGATGACCCTTTCTGTTGGGACCGAGCCTGAAATTTCGCAGCCAGCTTTCATTTCAAGGAGAACCAGTATAAGACTCCTGAGACTGAAATATCCCAATGCCTTACTGTGATTACTGTCCAACCACCACTTTTGAAACATCGTATTTCATAGAATCACAGAATGCTTTGGGTTGGAAGGGACCTTAAAAATCATCTCGTTCCAATCCCCCTGCCATGGGCAGGGACACCTTCCACTAGTCCAGGTTTGCTCCAAGCCCTGCCCAATCTGGCCTTGGACATTTCCAAGGATGGGGCAGCCACAGCTTCTCTGGGCAACCTGTGCCAGGGCCTCGCCAGCCTCACAATAAAGAATTTCTTCCTAATATCTAATCTAAATTTACCCTCTCTGCAACCTATGGAGTCGATTATCTCTATGATTTAGCCCATTTATGGGCTGAGTTTTGTTTTGCCCTAGTCTTGTAAGATCAGGAAGTTTCACAGGACATTGCTCAATCCTCCTGGACCCATTTCTGAGCATTCAGAAATGTCTCTGCTCCAGTGAATATTGCAGCTTCAGAATGTTTTTTCCAAGTTATACTTTTCTGAGAATTACAGAATATAATTCTTAAAAGAATTACAGATTAAACTCCTTTCCTGGGATTTTAAATATACACATCGGTCTGGAAGGCTCTTTTGGGATCATCAGTCCTGGCTATTTACACCTTCCCATCTCTGGCCTTGAGCTTTACTGGGTCGTCCAAATGACCCTCAAAGAGCTGAGCACAATTGGAGGCACTCACCTCTTTTTGGGGACAGTGGAGGGAACCTTGAATGATTTTGTTTTTAATTTGGTGAATTGATGTTAAATCCCGGTTCTCATCCTTCCTTCTTTCCCGTATTTGTCACAGCCAGGCAACATTTTTTGCAATCCTCCCATCTCCTTTCTTATCTACCTTTTAACTCTGCTGACTATAACCAAACACAGAACCAACAACTCAAGATAAACGAGGTTTGAACAGTTGTCCTCCTGCTTGAAGGGCTCTAAATGAAAAGAAATTTTTCTTTAAAAAATTGCTTTTATCAAGACTGGTGGCATAGCATGACAAAGGTTGACTTCAAGGCAGAATTTACTGTCCCTGACAGAATTTCTGTGTGGCACCAAGTGTGATGGCAACGATGGCAACAACACATGGGGCTGATACCGCGGGGTGAGCAATGCCCTGCACCCCTGCTGGGATTTCCCCACTTGTTTCTCAGTGTAGGAGGTTGAACACCTGCAGATTTCCCCCTTCCCTGCTCGGGGCTATTTTTAAGGAAAGCTGCACCCGCAGGCAGGAGAGGGCAGCCGGAGCCTCGCTCCTCTGAAATCTCAGTGCTCGGCTGTTGTCAGCAAGGAGCTGAATTTCTTACAGTCGGGGAAGGAAGGCGTTTCATGAGCGCATCAGGTGAAATTAGAGAGTGCAGTAGACTGAAAAACTGGACGGCTTGTCCCCAGCCAGGAGAACGGGTGTCTGCACTGGTGGGCGAAAGGAGGGGCAGCTTCGGGGCAGTCCCGAGCACACGATGTTCCCTGCCCTGTCTGGATCCCGCATCCCGGGGACGCTTCAGCCCTCCCAGTTGCAGACCTGAGTTGTCAGCCGGGAGCTCTCCTCTGATTTCAGGGTAGGGGGACAGCTAGTCCCGTGCTGAGCAGCATCCTCTAATCCCTGCAGGAAACCCAGGCTGAAAATAATATCGTGAAGAAATGTTTTTGCCCGATTTTTGTTCCTCTTCTGCCCGGCAGCAGGGCTGATGCTGCAGGTTTGATGCAGGACTGTGAGACTGCAAGGGCAGGGGAGCGTGAAGGGCAAGCAATGAGGGAAGAAAACACAGCTTGATAAAAGGAGAGACCATCTTTTCCGTGGCAGAAACACCCCGACCCATTAGAGGGACTAATGCAGAGGCTCATGGTGGTCCCCCCCACCTCCCCAGCCATTAGCACTTGGGCGGGATGAGGGAGAGGGTGAGATGTGGAGAGGGAGCGGCGATATCCCGGTGATACAGGTACACTTCGCACTTCGCTCCTTGTTTATTTACTCCTGTAATTGAAATACCCGAAACCTGCAGGCACAAAGGACCATGAACTCCAGCTGCCTCGCCAAATCCAAACATTTTTATGAGCCTTTGCTGATAAAAATCAGCCATTTATCACCTTTCCTCACCGGGAGCCTGACCCCCAGCAGCTTTTTTTCAAGTCCCTCCAAAAGAAAGCGCCATCAGCAGTGAAAACTGCTCAGTATCCAGCTGGTGAGAGAAGGGGACAGCCACTTAGTTTCCTCCCTGGCATTTCCGAAAGTCTCCAATTTTTTTTTTTTTTTTTATTTTTGCAAGGGCAAAATTTAGCGTTTTTCTTTTGCTTTGCTTTGCTGAAAAAATGTCAGCCCAGAGGAACAAATTTCTCTTCATTAACCCACTAACAAGAATTTGGGCAGCTGCTGCCTGACTTTTGCAACCTCTCTTCTTGGCTAGGGAACAGTTTGGAGTGGCTTTAAACTGAATGAGAGTAGGTTTAGATTAGATATTAGCAATAAATTCGTTACTGTGAGAGTGGTGAGGCCCTGGCACAGATTGCCTGGAGAAGTTGAGGATGTCGCATCCCTGGAAGCATTCAAGGACAGATTGGGTAGGGTTTGGAGCAACCTGGTCCGATGGAAGGTGTCCCTGCCCATGGCAGAGGGTTGGAATGGCATGATCTTTAAGGTCTCTTCCAACCCAAACCATTCTGTGGTTCTGTGAACTTCGTGCCCGTGTTCCAGGCTGGAATGCCGAGTCCTACTGGAAATTGCTGCGGATCCAGCTGCCCTGCCACTAACAGGGCACACGTAAGGCTGCATCCACACAGTGATGCACACACGGCTCCCAGCCACCCCCTCCAAATTCTAAGCATGCAAAGCGTTCCTGGATGCAGGGCTGGACTGTGCAACTTGGATCCCACTGGGCATCACACCCCCTGCACCCCCGTGCCACGTCCTGAGGAGATGATGTGTGTTGCACTGAACGTAGGGAAGAACGTGACTTGCCCTTTCCTTCCAAGTTGCCTTTAGAAGGAATTAAAAAAAAAAAAAAAGAAAAAAAAAAGAAGACATTAAAAGAGGAGGATGAATCACGGCTTAGTCAGAGTTGGGGCTCGCCAGAGCAACTGCTGCTGGTGCTGACATTTTGATGCCAGGGGGAGGGTGCCAGGGAAGGCTGGCTGGTGACCAGTAGGCTTTTCCAAAGGGAATGGGGAATTGAGTCAGGGATTGTTAATTTGGGATGCATCCAGAGCTCAATTCCACTGTTCAGGATGAGTTGTTAGGTGAGTTCGATGTTAGAGAAGCAGTGGAACAAAACAGGGAATTGAGGAAGTTTGGCTTTGCTGTTTTGGAGAAGTTTGCAGCCTGTAAACCCCATAAGGGATGGGTATCCCATTCTCACAGAAATGGGGTTTTTCCCTTTTCTGCCAGACTTCCCTTCTTTGTGCTGCCCTCGCCTCTCCCACCTCTCTGGACATGCTGCCTTCACCCCTCGGATGCTCAAGGTCATTTCCCCCCACATCTGCTACCAGTTTGAGCCCTGGCATTACATTTATAACCCTCCCCTTTGCATTTATTAAATCTCTGCAGCACCTCCACTCGGCACTGGCTGTTTTATTCTTGCTTCCACGCGCTCTGTCACACTGCAAGCAGAGGATGTAGGACAGCATCCCTGGCTGTCCCGTGGCACCCTGTGCCTGTGGTATCTCTCAGCGAGCTGACACACCTCTTACTGACAGCATTCCTCCCCCTCGGTGACTTGATTTCTCGAAAAATCGCTGAGCTAAGCACCCCGTGGGCTCCTTGAGCAGCAGCTGCCAGCAGCAGCTTATTTACCGGTCCTGGTGCTATTTATAGGGAGCTGGGATTTTGCATGGCACGACTTGAGAGGGGAAAAATAATCCTCTCAGTGCACCTAGTGAGCCGTCCCGCTCCCCGCCCTCTCCCCGGGGTGAAAGTGCCTTATAAATAGTAATGGTGCTTCTTCCAGCTGACCTCCCTCGGAGCAGCTGGGTGCTCGTGCCTCTGAAATCCGTCCATTTATTTAGGAGTCGAGGCTTTCCGCTCCAGTTATTCGGGAGTTTTTAAGCCAAGAGTTACTAGGTGGATCTAATTTGAAGTGACTGTGATTTTAATTCGGGCAGGGTTTCGCTTTCGGGCTGCTTTTGATGTTGTGGGGGTGGTGATTCGTGAAGCCACGGAGAGGAGAGTGAGCTGCTGGAGGAAGGGGGATGATGCCCAAATTCCTTGTCCTGTAACATCATGTGAATATTTGTCCTTATTCTGACTCATGTTCTAGCTGGAAACCGACTTTCTGTTGCCCTCCATGTGAAAAGGATTTGGGGATTTTGGAAAAAAAATAATCCTCCTGGCCTTTCCCAAGGATGAATTTTATGCACAGTGGTCCAGGGAGCACTGTTGTGCCTGATCCCCATCCCACCTTTGCCAGCTGGAGCGCTCACTGCTCTCTCCCATCTCCCTTCCCACATCCCAAATCTGGTTCCTTTCCAGCTCACTCATAGTAGTTTGTGGGGTTTTTAATTTTTTTTTTTTTCCTGCCTGTGAATATTTTTCCCTGCGTAGGAGAGGGAAGGACTGTGCGCTTTTTACTCCATCCATTTTGGTTCCATGTAAGGAATTACCCCAAAATATCTTCTTTCTAGATGTGTTATAAAAATATAAGCCTTTGCTTCCAGAGGAGGAAAATGCCCTATATAATAAAAGAAGGTTATTGAGCATTTTAAGTATCTGAGATGCTCCTTATCGGGCTTTAAATTTTCAAGCAAAATTTGCTTTATTAAACCCCATCAAAGCAGATGCTCCCACCTCTACAGCTCTTCCCACCTATAATATATTCCCACTTTTCCCTGCTGTGGCATGTTCCCACCTAGCATCCTGCCCAACAGATCCCTCCTGGTGCCAGGTGGGATCATCCCCGTCACCGAGGTAATGTTGGGGTGCAAGAGGGGCTGAGCACCTGTGCCTTTGGGACTTGGGTATTGCCATAAGAATTTTCTGGGTGGCCCCTGGATGGTGTCCCAATTCCTCCTTGCTGCAAACACAGCCTGTGTTGGGGTGTGAGTATTGCTGGGGTGCTGTTTGCAGCCTGATTGAAGGTGGAAATGTGACTTGCAGGAAACTGGCGAGCGGACTGAGGAGTTTAATAAACTAATAGAAGAATGAAAATAAAAATAATAATAATTATGTATTTATCATATGTGAGCATAGCATGACAAATATTAAAATAATAATGAAAATATTAAAACATTAATTGAATAGTAATGAAATAATAAAATAATAGATAACGAGATATAAAAAAACAGGCAAAATGATGCATAATTAAACAGCGAGGTTAATAAACTAAAAATAATAAGGAAAGC